>OW387145.1:39059925-39659925 GCA_936440205.1 Lepidonotus clava
TATAAACCAAAACATAAAAACACTTCAATGTAGGAGATACATAAAATAATTAAGACCAATTCTCTTCCAAATTTATGTTTATAACTTTATCATACCGTGATATTTATACAAAATGTCTTGTTAGCCATGTCTTTTCTTACTTCATAAAAAAGATACACATGGATAAGATATTTGGCGTTATCATATCCAAATATCAATAAATCTCTAGATAATAGAAACAACACATATAAAATTATAACTATTTATGCTATCTATAATATTATGATTCATCTGGATTGCAAGTATATATATCGAAGGTATAATCAGTACATTATCATATTTCAAATACAAATTTCAGAGGAGAAACCGGAGTTGGACATCCTACTTTGACTACATCGTGGTCGACTCGTGCAAACCGCTCTTCTTCGGTGAGGGCACCCTGCTGCGACAGGTGGACGAGGTATGTTTACACACCCGATTTAATATAAACCATCCATACCAGATCACCCATGTTTGAACAATTTAGTATAAACCATATAAGGAAGCAGGTTGTTAAAAGGTATTGTTTGTAAAAATTATAAGTGGATAAAGCTCAGCTCTTTAAAAACAAAAACAAAAAAAAACATTTGAAATTAAAAATAAAACATTTGTTACGAAAAGTAAAAGTAAATATATGTAAAATATTCCGTATTTTATAAGTCCTCATTACACATTTATTTCTTGGGTAATCAATATTATATCATGGTCTTTGAGGTGACACTATTTGAGAGTTGTAATTTTTATTTTTATTTTAAAAGAGGATAAGATATCAATTAATTTTATGTTTTCCATCAGAACACGGGTTCTCTGAAGCTGGGCATCTACACAGGAGCCATGAAGCCTGGTCAGATCTATTCCGGAGGTATGAGCCGCTCTTATAGATTTGTAGCACTATGTAAATAAGTCTATAGTTAATAGAGTAATGAAAGCATTTGTTTTGTAATACATCTTTTTCATTAAGGTGGCGCCCCCTGGTGGAGTAAAATTGAAACAACTTTTTAGGGCTTTTCTATAGTAAATCTATATGAAGTGAAGTGACCCAGTTACTTAAAGCCTAGTAAATAGTAGTTTGTCAATCAAATTCTAGATTTAGAAAATCAATTTCGGAAATCAAGAAAAGTGAGATTAAGAAACATGGATTTCTTAGATTTAGAGTTTAGATCTTTGAAGGGAATTTGAAATGTGGCTATATTTCAAAATAGGTGAATACAAGTTCAGAGACTTAAATAGACACTTTTAAATTCCCCATTGTCTAGGCTCAGTTGAAGTGTTCTCGCGGATGATCGGTGCTAAGGGCAAAGACGTGCTCTACATCGGGGACCACATCTTCGGAGATGCGATGAAGTCCAAGAAGACGCGGGGCTGGAGAACGTTCCTCGTCATACCCGAACTGTCGCAGGAGTTACACGTATGGACCGACAAGCGGTCTCTGTACAACAAACTACAGGCGCTAGACGCCGGACTCAGCGACCTCTACAGGTACTGACTAGGGGCTGGGATAACTCATTTTTGTGATGTTCTTTGAAATATTAGCAGGTTTTGCTGCTGTCTTGGAATTATTGAAATGACATAGATTTTGCACAGAAAGTCTTCAGGCCTTTACAGTTTATGTAGAAGTTAGAACCGTTCAAAATTGTTGTGGGAAAGTTTACTTTAAATTATCATCCAACAAGAAGAAAACAATACAAACAGTATTAACAATATAAAAAGTTTAACGCAATAATCTTAATATTCTCGTATTTCTACGTATCCTTGAATTACCATTCAAGTTTATGCGAAATGTTCTGATGTATAACTACGAAGTCAACGATAAACGTTTGTTGTAGTTATATTGGGGGACTGACGTTTATCCATATTTTTGTTCTTTCCCAGACATCTTGACAGTTCAGCAAAAGAAAAGCCAGACATCAGTCAAGTACAAGCATCCCTAAGGGTAAGGGAGCTAATTCACCTTAAATAAGATAGATATTTTAAAGGATATTCTGTCGGGACAGTATGCACTATTATAAAACTAAGCATCTTCAATATCGACGGCAAAGCTATTGTGATAAACAAAACTCTGTAGGATTTTTTAAAAATAATGATATGTGTTGCTGCAAATCGTATATACAACATTGTGTACACTAGATTAGATAGTCAGTTTTTCAGTGATTCTAAGTAATCAATCTTAAACTTCATGTTTATCGTACAGGAAGTAACACACGAGATGGACATGGCCTACGGCATGCTGGGAAGCCTTTTTAGGAGTGGTAAGTAGAGCGAAAAATGACTTGTAAATTGTTAAAACAAAAAATGGTTTTAAAAAAGACAGAAAACCTTTTTGAAACAAATTCCAAAGCAAATTCTTAATAGTTATAAAATTTACAAGAATCCAAATATAGGTTTCCTACTGTGGTGTATGATTTTTTTCGGATATCTGATTTTCACTCAAAAATCCTAACTTTTGTGACGATTATTCAAGTTATATAGACCCAGATAAACTTATACCAAGTCTTACCATTGAAGTCTGTTTTCCCACGTTTCAGGATCGAGACAGACTTTCTTCGCGAGTCAGGTGACGCGCTATGCCGACCTGTACGCCGCCTCCTTCCTCAACCTGCTGCACTACCCGTTCAGCTACCTCTTCAAGGCTCCCACCATGCTGGTACGTTCTCTAACTTAAAGGATTTAAGGATAGATTCCACACAACGTAGTTTTTCCCTGTGTTTTCCCTGTCATGCCTTTGTAGACTTTTGTTGAGCAGTATGTGTTCAAATTGTAAAATATCATTAAAGATGTATGATGCTTCCGAGAAAAAGATAATTAGAAAATCAAGTAACTGGGTAACAGAATTACCTGTGTTTCCCTGTGTTTTGTTAAAATTTCCAAATTCACTGTGTTTTCTGTGTCAGATTTTTTAAATTTTTCCCTGTTTTCCCTGTGCATTGGGGACTGTTTACGTAGCTGATTCTCAGTTCCAAATAACTACTGAGGGCCGTCTCTTTTAACGTTTTGTGAATCTTGAATGAGGGGATTGGTCATAATGTGGATTATATAAAAGATAAAATGATAAAACTGTAATACATTGGTAATTAAGAGGATGTCTGAAAAAAGTTTTGACGATGTGCCTTTATGCTTACCACCTGCCCTCTGTTCTCTAGATGCCACACGAGGCCACCGTGGATCATGATGAGTCGCCAGTCGGTCTGCCGGAACAGTGTCCGATGGCCCCGCGAACGCGCGACCCAGAATCAGACACCGATGACGAACAACAGGCTCAGAAGCGGGCTCGCATGCTGCGCAACGACAGCCTGGTGCCTCGTCTCCAAGCAGACATGCCGAAGCGCGTCACTCACCACCATGACGAAGACGACTCGGACGACGACTGCAGCAGCTCATCAAGCCAAGACGCCAAGAATGGCGACGTGGTGGCCAACAATGGATAGACCAGTATCATCTCCCCAATATGGATCTGTTGTGGCCTCAACTATTGTTGGGGTTATATAATAACTCCTAGCAAGGTCTCTGAATGACTTTTGTTGTCGTTGGGACACCTTGCTCTTGCTCTCTTCTTTGGGAGTTTGGCCTTGGGCTATCTGGAATGGAGAAGAATGTTTTATTGCTTAAATAATGTTTCTTTCCCTGCAGACGAAAGGTCTATGAAACATTTGAATTAAAATATTGATTGTTTATACCAGCAAAAAAGGAATATTGTTTTTAAGAACAGCTAATAAAAGGTTGATTTTTTCTCTCCAAATTCAGTCCAGGTCAACTCTCGCACAGAAGAGCATAATCGTAAACAGACACACAAAAATACGTGAATCACACAAAATGTGAAACATTCGAAAACGTGAATCACAAAAAATGTGAATCATACACGTGTGAATCACTTACAATGTGAAGCGCTTATCCCTCCTTCACAAGCAATACAAACGGCCAACCTTACAGTCGGAATAATGAACTGTATATCTTCTTTTTACTTATACTTATATCAAGTCTAAAAGAATGAAGAACTTAAGGGGATGGTATCCAACGTTAGTGGTGAAGTCAGTAGGATAAGCATTATATTTCCCTTCTAGTAACAGGTATATAATATACTACTATATACGACTGCCTAGGGGACTCCCGTTCATTTAACATTAACATTGTAGAATGCGTTGAAGAGCTTCTAACCAACCTTTTCCCTGATATGGTCAGAAAACTCAAAAGATGTAAAGCATGAATTCCGAGGAGAAAAAAGGTTTATTTAATGTTTTCTAATATATGGACGAAAAAAAAAAGTAATATTATTAAATGTTTTTTTAACATTTGTGTGTGAGGAAAAAACTCGCTGCGAATGTGACTTATCTGTCAGATGTGTTTCATTTGTTAGTGCACATGATGAAGTAACGACGGCAGATACGGGTATATTTCCCTCTCGATCTTCCTCTACCCAAATGTCAGTTCTCTGTGTTCTCTGAATATCTAACAATAAGATCTTAGTAGTGATAGGGCCACAGTGTAAGTGCCACCTTTGGCCATTAGAGCCACTTTGGGCCACAGTAGAACAGCCATCTTGGGCCACATTCTTCTTGACTCTGGGTCTTCACCCTATTACTAGCACAGCAACTTTCTTCTAGTATCAGCAGATTTAGCTTTCTTTTGATAACTTCATTAAAAAGTGCGCCAAAACAGTAGCATTTCCTGAACTTAGTTAGATATCACAACTTGACATATTTTTTCCTCAACCAGTGTAGAATATGATTGATAGTGCTTTATTGTTGGATATGTTCTTCTATTTTAAGTTTATTACCTTGGAGTTTTTGTTTACATTTCTCTCACATTCTCTTCTCTTCACATTCTTGAGAGCGCTCCTTGTACGTATAGATCTGTAACTAGGTATTGTTGAAGGGAAATTTAAACTCTGACGCTTTGTTACTATTCAGAGAATTTGATGTTATGGGTCATGGGATTAGAGTATTAATTTAGATGTAATTATACTGCCTTGGTAGACTAATCAAAAACACTTCCTATTCATATCGTTTTCTGTATTTTAGGGAGTTCAGTTCGAGTTCTCTTCTTGAGCAGTTATTCGATTCACTTCCCATAGCCATTAACTTGTATCCGCATTTGAAGATGATTATTATAAGATCTCTTCCAGGAGTTATTCAACTGCCTAAATATAGTGTATCTATAACCGTTTTCCTTACATTGTTCGTGTTCAACCATGTTTCCCGTCGTTGACTATGTAAAAATAAGCAGAAAAATATGGCAAGTAGCCTTTAACTTATTATGACAAACAAAAGAGCAATACCAATTAGGTATAAAAATTAGTCTCTTTATATACTGAAATATGTCGTATATAATTATAGTGGGAAGCAACTACATGTAGTTTTAGGGCATTGTGTTTAGTTTGTTTGCACATTATTGTGATAAAATAGAATTACAAACATGCTCACCAGCGCAGTCTTATGAGACGTACTTTGAAATAAATAGCTTTAAAACTTGGACATGTCAAGATTGAACATAGGTCCCATACATACCTTGCTTTGCAATGGAAACGTTCAATGTATAACTTCTCCACTTTAAGATGTTAATGTACTAACTTTGCAAATAATATATTCAAAATACATGTACTTAGTTGTAAATGATTGAAATAATTCAGGGGGTATTTTTACTCTACTTCGTGGACGCAATTTCATCCTCCGATTTGGACTTGTATGCACAAATTGTAAACAAAATTCAGAACTTGTCAAAAATTACTGTTAAAAATCTAAAAGGTCACGACTTGTTAAAGTTACTACACTGTGAGTCTCCATGATGTATATAGGATATAGTAAGACAGTCCACAGTTTACGTATACTTAAGCCATGGACCAGTACTTGTAAGTTAATAAGTATTATCTCATCGGCAATATCATGACTTGAAGCCGCTAAGACAGACTATAGACGGAGCATTTAATGCAGATGAACAGGGGCCCATATTTTCGTAACTGATAAGGATAATCAAATATATCATGATTAGTGTTTTATAACTAGGTTTTATCTCTCCATTGAAAAAATATTGTCATTGCCAAATAATCTCTAAAACAGGGATTTTTTTTAGGTGAACATATTTTTTTGGGTCACGGACAGAATAACTAATCACATGACACTAACAGAAGTAAGTCTGATTATTCTTATCATTTACAAAAATGTGGCCCCTTGGTTGTTTAAGTTACCACATTTAGCAGATCAGTGACGCTTTTGTTTTGCTCATTGGTGCTAGGTTCAGCTAGTACCTTGTATTGGGTACGTTGCAGTCATAGAAAAAAAAGTAAGGTACGAATTATTGAAGAAAAAAAAAAAGAAAAAAAAAGGTTTTACGGAGTCAATAAAGTGCATGATAAAGCAAGATTGTTGTCTGTGTCTGTTTCTAAGAAAAACATTTAAATTCATTGATACTTGTCCCACACAATCAATTGTTGATTACGACAATACCAGATTTAATCATGATTATAAGAACCAAGGGATGTATATATGTATATACAGAATTTTATACAGATGAACCATTGAGAGCCTTGTAAAACATCCCCCAAAACATTCCCTACCCTTCTTTACTATATTTTTTTTTTATGATGGAAATTTTACCTGCCCAGGGGCGGACCCAGGAATTTGTAGGGGGGGGGGGGGGGGGCAAAAACATGAATGTACGGGGGAGGGGGCCCCTTTTTAAACATGATTTAACAGGGGAGGGGGGGGGGGGGCTGGATTCGCCCCTGCTGCCCTACAGGCACCGCACGCCATCTTAAAATATATCTTCCCCACAATGCTCAATCTAATCAAACGATAATCATAGCACCAGGTGATATAATACTGAGAATAATTATTGTAGGTTATCTCTATTCCAACAGCGGAGACCATAGCCAGAGTCTTTTTACCCTGGTTCCCACGCCAGCCGCTACTCTATTGGCTCTGGTAGGCAGTAATAGCGGTAATGGCGGACTGCTAATCTCGAAGTCAAATTGTTTTGCATATGTGGAAGTAATATCGAAAGTCTCATTGGCAAAGTTTATTTAGGTATTTTAATAATATTAACAGTTTAGTAATAATGCCATCTCTTAGCATAATTTGATAGGAGTTAGGTGAAATACTTCAATTCATCTGAAAAGGTACAGGTAGCCTCTCCGCGCATGCAAATGAAGTCACGTGACGGCGGTCTGCAGTCTGGTGCCTTGACCCCGCTGAGCGACACATTATGTAACAGGTCTGGTGGGGCTGGTGGGTTGGTGTGTGACCTCAGAAGCCACCCTCAAAGTCGCACAGCACCCCAAGGCTGGTAGCCGCCCATTTCCCTAGCCGGAGGACACATAATGTAAAAGCTGACACCGCTCGCTCAGACCGCTCGGCTGTCCTAGCTAGATCACACCTCTATACTTGCCCCTTGTTTGAGCGAGCGGGACAGGGGCGGCCACCAGTCTAGAAACCACCCTCAAAGTTGCGCAGCCCCTCACATGTCAAGTTACTACAGAAACCACCCTTAAAGCTGAATATGGCGTCTCACCCTCTCACCCCCACACTGTGAAGTAAATTCAGAAACCACTCTCAGAGTCGCCCCCTGGTCGCCATGCTGTGGTGTTTACTTCCTGTTCTCAATAAAGGTAAGTTCCCACTGCACTGGCGCCGTTGCAACGGGGGAGTGAAGGCCGTCGAGCTAGGCGCTAGCAGTGGCAATTTCAGCAGCCACGGTGTAGGAGTGTAGAGTCTTTTCTGAGTCATTCTCAATTCCTGGCGCGAAAAGTGAGTCGCCCTCTTGCGGAAATCCTCAGAACTATGAGCCACCTGGTGTGACTCTTTGGAACTAGATTTGTTATCCCACGTGACCTATTTCCGCGCATCTGATTGGTTCACAGCCGCGCGAGTTTTGAGTTGGGAAAAAGAGAAGCGAAGTTGGCAGACTTTGTGGAAAGTTTTGAAGAAAGCAACGTAAGAAAACCAATCGAGTGTGACTTATTGGTGAGATATTATCTATTAGTCAATCTGTCCCAAGTTGAATGAGTATGAAGCTTATCTGACGTAGTTTGAGGCCAGTGCATTGCATTTGTTTGCCTGCATCAGTAACATTTGTATCGTGTTCACACTCACTTTCCGCAAAGCCAAAGCTTTTGGCACAGCCAAAGAGCACAAGGGTTCATCCGTAGTCCTTTTTACTGTAAGTTGTAGTCTAAAAGGCCACGACTTACACTGTCCGTGTCCCTATGCTAAGGTGGAAGTCAAATTGTGTAGGGATTGGGCTACACTTCGCACAGGGGTGGACCAAGCAAACCCCAGCGGTAAGGCCTAAGCCCTAAGGGGAGAGCTTGACCTGGGACGGGCCACCGTAGGGGGAGGTCCCGTCGGATTTTCGCGTCGGCGGCGGTCTCAGGGGAGGCCGGGGGTTCATTCTGTTGGGGCCTTGCCTTGGGGATTTGGGAGGGGGGTCGGTTGGGATAGTCCGAGAAAAGCCCCAAGTGCCTTACCTCCGTTACGCTAAGTTAGTGGGAATATCGTTGTGGGGACAACACATTTTTTCTGGGACTGCCACTGAAACTTTTAGTGAAAAAGGAGGCAGGGATGGGGGGGGGGGGGGGGGGGGACACTGTCAGTGGTGGTGGTCAAGTCACTCAAGGTTCAGATTCATAGGTCTTCTCCAGATGTTGACTGTTACAATTAATAAGAATAAGATGTATTGCTTAATGCATGTAATAGATAACATGCCTACAGGGTACAATAGTACAATAATTTTAGGAGTAGACTATAGAGTCTACGTCTACATAGATATAGATCTATTTAAGGAGACCTAACATTTGGGTCTAGCTAAAACGTTTGTTGTGTCCTCCATATCATATTCGATCTATATGGCATATGCTATTTTCATTCTTTTTACCAAACAGAAAACAACTTGGCAAGAACTTGACCATGGCGTCTCTCGCTGTGTTCACCCCCTACACCGACCAGGAAAATGTGACAGACGCAGGAAGGAGGAAAATCAGAGCGAAGAGTGACAGTGCACCGCTCAGGGGTCAGTGTGTTGGACATATAACTGTCTCAAAGTTTTGTAAGATTTTGTGGAACCATGTAGATCTAAAGGAAATAAATTGAAGAAAGAAAGGTTATTATTAAAGAGGCTGTGACTATAGTCATTAGATTGTACTGACGCGGGTGGCCAGTCCATGTTTGGGCAGCATTACGTGAGCTTAGAAGCGCACGTGTAAGCCAATGTTTCACTTTGACAGTAGTGAAATGAGGGAGGAGTTAAGGTGTGACGGACCACCATATAATAATGTGTTCCGCTCTTAGCTAGCCAGAGTAGCTGCAAGCATTGTGTGAGTAAACATCCTGTGAAGGTTGGACCTTTAATCTGCAGTCTAGGTTCTGGAGAGAGGCATATAGAAATTGTGTTAGAGCGCAGAGCGTTGACTGAATGTGTTTGAGGGAACTCTAACCTCGGGACTGATCATGGTCAATCGAGTTCTTGTCACGGAACGACTAGACATTGGATAATAAACAACAAATCCTTTCACAACGAGTGTTCACGTCTTACATGATAAGGGAACTATAATTATGTATTGGACGACCGCAGTTGACGAGGAGGGAGACTGCGAATGGAGCTAGCTATTATCTACACAACGAAACATCACAAACACGCATTAACTTTAAACGGATAATTAAACCTCTATAGTTCAAGATGTTGGCTGTATCAACCTAGTCTATATATTTATCAACTTAAAAAAGGAAATCTAATTTCGTGGTGCATCAATAATGTTTCAGATGTATGTAATTCCAAACTGCATGCAATCTTTATTTGATGATAAGCCATGAAAAATATGTAATAAAAAATCATATCGATCTACATTTCTTTTTCAGTTGGCAAGACATTCCAGTCCAACATAAGCCAGACCCCCTTGCGGCGGGCCCTCGGTGTCGTGAACAGGTCCAACGAACTCAAACCAAGTGGTCTGCAACAGCAGAAACAACAGCACAAGACATTCGAAAAACCATGTCTGTCGCTGCAAACCCCAACCCCAGGCTGCAAACAACCAAATCCGAAGTCTGAAAAACCAACCCTTTCACTACAGCCCCCAGCCCCAGCTTCCAAGCCGCCCAAACCACAGGCGGAAAAACCGAAGACGGGGAAGGCACCGATGGTGATGGCGAAAGAGGTGTTGGGCATGCAAAACAAAGTGGTTGTCTATATGGACGATGAGATTGAAAAGATGGGCATTCCTAAAGAGGAAACCATGGGTGAGGAGTGCCATAAGTAAGATTAAGAATTAAGACCAAGGTCGCGATAATATCTCAAAATGTCCTGGCAGTACAAAAATATGAAATAGAAATGTAAGAAGCGGTTTACCAGCCACTTGGGACGATATTTTGCATCCAGGTCTGAGGATGTTAATCACACTTTTTTGGCGTGAAATGATAAATTTAGATTTGTTTAAATACCACTTCCACTTTTTTCCATAGACCCTGACATACGTCCCTGATTCAAACAATTAAAAATAATGTTTTTCATCGATCTGAATCCACAGCTGGTCGGTAATTACTGTCAGATTGTAGGAACTGATTCCGTCTTCTTTAATTTTCTGTCAACTGTGTTTTGTGAGTGATATTGTTTTCTGGGTGATATTGTTAAAAACCTGTTCGCAAAACCATATCCCAGACAACCATCCTTTGGGCATACCTGAATAATCAATTGCAATTTGTTATTCAGAAGAATTTGAGGATGTTTGGCCGGCATCTGAGAACCCCCCTACCGCATACCTACCTCAGCTGTTGGCGTGGCGCGACATTTCCTTGCTGTGTCCGTACTCCGATGACACCGAGTCGTGGAAGACGAGCACCTACTCTGATAATGAGGACGACCTCTGCTGGTCAGAAGAAGGTATGGCTCTCCTTTGGTGTGTTTTTGTGTGTGCAGACTCAGAAATGTTAACAAAATTAAAAGAAATGTATAAGAGGGGGGGGGGGGGGGGAATCCATAGATAGTACTGACCGAGGTTAGATATTGGAAAAGTTATTCCCTGGGTCTTACAGGGTCGAGGGCCGTAGCGTAGCGCAGGCCCGAGACCCTGTGAGACCCAGGGAATAACTTTTCCAATATCTAACCGAGGTCTGTACTGGATTTATTTCAACCAACCCAACTATATAAATTGAGATGGACATTGTAAGGGCTAATATCTCTTCATTACACTTTTTGAATCACGGAAATTAATTGGATATTAGCAGAGATATCAATAGATAAAAGCTACGACAAAAAGTAAACAAATGGATGAAATGTGCGACCTGGCAACGCAGCCTAGCAACGCAACCTGGCAACGCGACCTAGATATTCCATTGGTGCGTTCTGATTGGCTGAGAGTATAAGGGGGCGTGGCTTAACTAAAAGTTATTGCCCTGACTCTGTGCATTGCTATTGGTTCAGGTCAGAAAAGGGGGCGTGGCCACATGTTTCCTTGGTTTTCCAGGGGAATAACTTTATGTTATTCCCCTGCTCTCTGTAGTTAACAGTTTAAATCAAGGGATTATCATTTTTGTTATTGCCCTGGTCGGGAAATACAAGATTTAAATAGTAAATGTACAGACACTACGCCATTAGGGGTGAAATAATGCCCGATAAGGAAAGTTTTTATTTTTTGTTGTGGTCAAGCCATAAACTGTATCTTTTTAAAGGTAGTCTAAGGACCGATAAAAGAGTGCTTGGATATGACGAGGCTTCTCAGAAAAATAAAGGGGTTCTGTCCATTTAATAGATAGACGCGGTAAACCTCTAGTAAATTTCTGAACAAATCTTTCAGGATAAATCCCTCAAGTTAATTTTTAAGTGCGAGTGATCTTATGAAGTATGCTTAAATACAAAATAACACTGTCTTGTTAAAAAAAAAGCTCAGTGAACGTCTTTCTTATGCGAAAACCGTTTTTGATTTCGATTTTGAAAAAAAAGGAGTTAAAACAACCTATTAACGATAGTTGAATTTTTTTTTTTTCAGAGACCGAGATGCCTTGCCCCATGAGCCCTGTTCCACACGAGGACGTCATCGCGTTAGAACCGCCACAGGATTTGGAAATGTACACGATCTTCTCTAATCGGTACGAAGGGTCATAGTTGTTATTCTTCTTTTGTTTGTTTTCTTTTTCTTTTCTTACCACGATTTCCAGGTTTTACATGCTTTGGGATGGGTCTCCATGTATTTCTGTTTGATGGAAACTAGTTTCGCTGCTGTTTAATTTACCTTTCTTATGTTTAGAAGTAAACTGTTTTATTTTGTGCGTGTTATGTTAGCTTCGAAGTAAAGCCTAAAGTAGTCCTTAAATCATAAGTTTAGGAAATTAGGTCATATGACGAAGAACTTTATTATGTTATGGAACTTGAACCTTATCTAAAAAGCTTCTGTTGGTCTTGTAAGACGAATTTAATGTAATTCTATTGCACAGGCTGGTAGCGTAAAAACAACTACCTCCCTCACAATTTATATATGAAATTCGTTTTGTTGCCCTCAAGTTATAATGCAATCTTTATAGATTACAAAGGGTAAAAAAAGGGAACATAAGGTCGAAAAATACCTTTTATATCAATCAAAAATTGTTTTGATATTACTTATTTAGTTCTTTGATTCGAAGCATTGCACGTCAGAATTTATAGTCATAGCTTATACTGAAAAATTAATAAGATTTTTATGTTTTCAGATTTGACTTCGACGACGCGACGATAGAACCGTTATAAAAGTCGACCAACCGCTGCATGACTGGAGATCTCGATGTTTTCTTATTTGTGTAAATACTGTTTCCTTTTGTTTCTTAATAAAAGCTTTTACAATAAGCGGCGCTGTCTTTTCACCATTTCTATTAGGCTAGCCTCAGTGAAAAACTGTTGGTTGTAAAACATAATCTACGGTACGAGTTATCATTAATTGGTTTATTTCACTAGTTCCTTTAAGTTTAACCTGGCTTTCTATACTATCCCGAGTTATTAATGGGTGTTAATTTTTAAATTGTCCCGAAACAAAATTCGAAATTGATTTCTTTTCCTTTTGGTAGTGTGATGCAATATTTAAGGCGATCATAATTTGGGAAAATGAAACTTTTTACGCCCTGAACATTAGGGGCGTTTATATCATATGTTGATGCATTTATAATTTCTTTTGCCTTATGGAGACTTGAGAATTTCTGGGTTAAATGATTTCTGGATAAAAAAAAGCGTGGGAACCCTTCTAAACTTGAAACTAAAGCACCAAAAGTCGCACAACCAAACTTTTACACCCAACGCGTTGAAACCATAAGATAATCAAAACCATTACTGTAGGGCAGCGTAGTTCTGAAGATTACACGAATATCAAACCGACCACTGAAAAAGATGTCCAGTCTTGTAAAATAAACTAGAATTTCTCCGTGTATGCCTGCTTTATACTTCGAAACAAATAAAACTGGTTGGTCATGAACAAACCGGTTAGTCCAGTTCATCTCATTACCATCATCATACTAGGGTCGTTTTTCCCGGTGATAGATGTTGTTAAGTCATCACATCAGATACGTAAACAAGTTTGTACAGCCAGTGATGAGATGCGTCCATGTGTTCCTCAGTTAAAGAGAATTATATATAACGTCACTGAACAACAGAGGAGATATGTAATGTATTTGATCTGTATTTCAAACAATAAAATTAAAATAAATAACTTGGAAATACTGTCGTTTATTCGTAAATAATCCAGTAATAACAAGAACCACAGATAATACAAGAAATGCCAATATAGCAAATCTAAAACAATGAATCTCCTCACTTGACACCTCTAGGCCACTATTTCATATTCGCCTCAATATAAGTATAAATCATTCCCATTAGTTAATTTCATTTTCGGGTATTGACAACACTGGGCAACCATTTCATATCCACCCGAATAAGTGTACATATTTTCCTCATTAGTTCATTTCATTTTCGGGCCTAGAAATCAGTTACGAAACATTGTTGAAATAACAAAATGATATTCTTTATATGGATATTAAGTAAGATGTTTTTTTTATGCTCGCAGGAGAAATAAGACATTATTATATAATAAACAATATAATAAACTAACCATTTATCAACATCAGCAATAGAACTTCCTTACAAATAAGATATGCAAGATTCAAAAGTATGATAATTCAATAATTACTGGAATTATAATTCCTACTTCGGAATAGCCTTGGGTCAAGAGCCAACGCCCATAAAAAAAGATACATGTTTCTGGTTTACAAGTTGCCCCGAAAAAATGGAAACGGCCAGTTGGGCCTATTTTTTCAAACCTTGTTCTTTTTGGTGTAACGACATAATAGAGACTTTTGAGACTAATCTTTTATGCTTAAAAAAATAGAAACAAACAAAAATTCAGCTGGCACTAAAATACACAATCGGGTTGTCCTAACATTGTAGCATTTAACTAGTAAGATGCACACGACTTCCTGGGAACTCTGATTTAAATTGCACCTCCAATACTCTGATAGCACAGAAGTATTTGAAGTATCACTCCAGTATCTAAGTAGTCCTCAGTAAAAGCTGTCGTCGTCTGTGTTGAGGTGCAGGAGGCGGGGGTCCATCCCCAGGTGGTTGGTGAGTTGGGTGAGGCTGGGTTTGGGCTCAGACTGGGAGAGCGCCAACAGGTCCTGCAGTGCCCCCTGACTGACCGACCGCCACTTGGTGATCAGATGGGAAAGATCCGAAAGGTTGTTCTGGTAATTGAGAATAAAAAGGAATGTAGGTATTTTTGCGGTTGTAATATTTGGCGGAAAATAAATAAATTGGATGTTCGCGAGTACATGAATGCATTGTAGTCATAACTATCTGTTTTTGGCATAAATTCGCGTATCTAAATTTCTGCGATTTTAGCAAAAAATGATTTACTGTGGGTATTCTTTTTAAAGATTTGTTATGCAGTATGAAACTTGTTGTATTAATGATGTTGGAACTAATCCACATGAAATACGTTGAAATGCATCAACTTTGGGAATATTGAGAGCTACAGGCTATTTTAGCTCTAAAAAATAACAAAAAGAAACACCAGTGTCGCATTTACATATTCTGCCATTTCATACATACAACCTATAATATCATAGAAAAATATTCAAAATATGTTTCTTAGAATAGACAAAAGAGAAATTTCTCCCGTTTTGAATGACAAAACAAGACAAAACATTATTAGCAACACTTACTTTTGACCTATACATCTTAACCATCTTCAGTTTCCTCAATTTCTCTTCCTTCTTTGTAACAGCGTCTCTGAGATTGAGTCTCACAAGTCGGAGATTCTTACCTCCTGCCTGTGGGACCTCCTTACTTAGAGTCGCTGAGGGCGTTGAAATATTAACTGTTTTAGAGTCAGTGACGTTAAGGGAATCTTTGGAGTCCGTTTTTGAATCCACCTCCAATACAGAGTCAAAATTCTCCTTTCCTCCATCAGCTTTGTTATCAGGAGATGATCTATTTATTGTTTCTGAACCATCTACGGTTGGTGAGTCTTTCTCTTGAGGTTTGGAATCATCGCAGTTTTCAGGATATTTTGAAGTTGGTTTCACGTCTAGGCGAATCCGTTTTGTACTAACTGGGGAAGAGTAGCATCGTCCACTTCTTTTCAAGCGTTCACGAAGGCTTGCACTCATCTGAAAAAAATAGAAGAATAAGAACAAATTAAAATATAAGATCATGAACAAGTTTTTTGAAAGGAAGAATGACGGAAAAACGGCGTTTCCGCGAAGTTTTTTGAAAGGCTGGTTTTAACTTTAAAAACTTCCGGTACACTTTTATTACCGGTAAGTATCCGACTTTGCCTTCTTACATAATTTTAAAGTCTTTGCCTTGGAAAAGAGTGACCTACACTTTTTTCTTCATATAGCTGAGGAGCCCTGAACACCCTGGTAAATCTCCTCTCCCCCTCTTTCTTTTCTTATTTATTTCTTCAATTTTTTTTATTGGGTTTTTTAGCCTAGGCAAAGCCGATCTTCCGCCCGTTCCAATTCTTTTAAAATTCCCGAGGCTGGACTCACTTGTTGTCCCGCTAAAGTAGGCGTCCTTGTAACAGCAGCGCTTGGTGTGTTTGGTTTAGGTAGTGCACTCTTGTCCGCTCTTGGTGATAAATCCACTGTAGCTGACTCCATCTCCGCCATCTGAAAATATTTGAAAGATAATTTTAAGGGTACCTTGCATATATATTTGCAGGATAATTAATTTCCGATGAAATTCTTAGAGCATGACGTTTGCATCAAGAACTATTAATGCTAAAGAAATCTGAAAAATATTTGTAGACAGGGTTATGTGACTTTAATATTTGGTCTATTTCATGTAGATCTATCTTTAAGGGAAATTCCCAAATTTGTGATGTCACGAGGACACATACTGGGAATCGCCAGCTATCAATCAAAGGGAATCCCCCACTCTAAAAAATGTATGGAAAGGAAATTGAACTTTAGCTTTATATATTTATATAAGCCCCAATACAGGCTTTTACTAATTGAATTTCTTTGCTGACCTTAATTTATCCAGTAACCTGGAATTCACCAATAATTTTTAAAGGAATTCCCATTATTATGACGTAACAAGCAAAGTATTGAAAACCCAGAAAAAATGCAATTCCCAAACAAAGTTTTCTTTCCTGAATTATTGTCTAATATCTTGATAGTGTGCCTTTTTTCCGCTTGTAAGGTTAAGGTTTTCATAATACATCACTGTCTGAAGACTGAAGTTGAATACAAAAAAAAAAAAAAAGCTTGTAAATTTACGTGCAAGGAAATGCGTTTATGTAAACTAAAGCTCCAACAGGTGAGATGCATATGGATTGTGAACGTTTAGCTAGTAACAGACTTGGCCGTCTTGGTTCAATCTTGGGCCAAGGCCCAAGACTTCCCACATCAACAGCTGATCAAGTACTTGTCATTAGTTTTACTTTTAATTTCAATACGTGCATACTTACTACCACATCCACTGACTCTTCGATACCGCTGCTTCCTGTTTTGTTAAGAAAATACCTCGAGAACGTCTAAATTTGCTTCATTCATGTAAAGAGTTAAGGTTTTTCTTTGAATTTATCTTCTTTGCAGTGCTCGTCGGACATCTTGAAATTGCCGCGCGCCGAATCACGGCAAAATAATTTCTCCGAGCAGATCTTTGCTAGTAGAAATCCAGTCTAAATAAGAGAGAAAGTGTTTGGAGGGTGTAAACTGAAGCTGATATCCGTCGGGAAGCTCTAAGTCATACTACCGAATGTCGCAATTCTAGGAAACTGTCCTAAATGTAATATTTCATGTTTGAAATGTAGTTCATTAACTTCTACTTGGTTTTGCATTGAGTAAAAATAGAAATTGTTTTGCTTGAAATTGCAACTGACGGATGTTTCTTACCCCGTCACATGGCGGCCCCTGGTGGTTTCTCTAGAACCAGGTCTCAGAGAGAATTCCCGCCTTGAAAATAGGTCGGGCTGTTATCCGGACCTGCTTTAGCCCGTTTTGGGAAATTCATGCTATCAAGGCATCAGATTTAGGTCTGCTGATTATGAAAGGACTGATTTTATGATTGTGGCCTTATTACAGTTTTATTCTAAAGCCATGCGTGCTATAGAAATAGAATATGCACAAAAGGTAAGATAAATAATAGGAAAAATATAGGCCTATTTGTAAATTCCCATATTATGTAGATAAGATTCACCCAACGATATTCAAACAAACGCATTATAAAATGGCAATTTCAAGGAAGTTTAAGTTTTTAGGTCCTTTCTTGGCCGGCGAGAGGTGGGGTTGAGGGTGGGGAGTGGGGGTCCCGGTGGGAGGTTGGCTGTAAATGACCAAATGCGATAAAACAGTGTTTTCTCAATCTCATCTTATAGATATAAACAGAAAATACTATAATACTGACCCCTAAACATAGAGCAAAGGGTTCTACATTAAAAGGGAACAGATTTAGCCAAAAACAGGAAGGAGGGGAAGAGGATGAGACGTCTACTCATAAAAATAATAAAATCAGTAAACTAATAATATTTATTCCCGTTTTACAAGTTTCTTTTCTTTGTCATAATATTTTTTGGAGATCTATACTATTTCTTGCGTTTTCTTCATTGTTTATTTACCAGACTTAGCAGAAAAAGAAATCCGAGAACTCGTACACATAGTAGTATAGTGAAACTAGAGTTAGCCCCAGGGAGAGGTCTCTATTCAATATATATGGCTTGGATGTATTGGTGTCGGGTGAGCGCTGGAGGGGGAGGGTTGGAAATCGGCCGACTAAGCCACTTTGCTTGGCATTAGCCATCCAGGATCCCTAAATACCTTTTGCATTATTGACGCCTCTCTTCAGAAACCCAAGCCAAACCTCGTTCAAATACAGTTAGGGACGTTTCTGACCAAAGTAATGCGGCATTCTGATAGCTTGTCAACTGAAGCAGCCTAACAGAAACCGTCACTGACCATTCACGGAGCAATATCTGTCAAAGTTATCAGAAAACATAATTAGGGGGTGTAGATAGGGGGTCCCTATGTCACCCTGTCGCTTTTAAGAAGTGACCCTGTCCCAGCGGTCAATTTTAAGAAATAGCCCTGTCCCCCTGTCGATTTTAAGAAATGACCCTGTCCCCCTGTCGATTTCAAAATGGTCCGATGTCATTAAGCCCCAAAAAAGGCCGTGTCGCCCTGTCGATTTTAGGGGTCTACACCCATTAATTACGCCTCAGAAAATATCTCTTGATAAGACTTATAGGACAGAGTGAAGTACTGGTGTCCCTCAAAATAAACCGGTTTAATACAGAAAAACGGAAAACAATTTCTGGGGGCGAATAAGGATTTTGAGAAAAAGGAAAGTGGGGGGGGGGGGGGGGGGGGGTGACATGACAGAGAGTGGGAGAGGTATAACCTGATTATAGGGAAGGCAGATTGGATGGAGAGTGGGTAGGGAGGGGAACTGTGCCCCCACCTTAAACAGTTCAGAAGTGTAAGTAGTGTATAATAACTGACGTTTGTCTCAGTTATCCCCAGGATGACCCAGAAAGGCGAAAGAAGGTTACATAGGGATCCATTATTACTTTAGGGGAAATTGACGCTGCTATCAAAATGGAGAAACTGGATATTCCGATTTATATATAGGGGCGAACTGGGAGACTACTATAAATAGGGAGAAACTGGGGTATTGCTTTAAATAGGGAGAAACTGGGACACTAGGCACTTTAAGCAGGGAGAAACTGTGACACTGATTTTAATGGGTAGAAACTAGATCAATGTTTTTTCCACAGAAAAAAAGAAACTGGAACTCATACAACTTTAGGAAAAAAAAACCCAGATACTACTTGCATTTCGCCCTTTTTGTGTGTAGTGACGTAGCGTGGGAACCCATCCACACCCCCTGAGGGACCCCCCTTAACACGACTTGCATTATTGACCGCCCCTTCTCCGGACCTAATCAATCCGATCTCCCAGACCCCTTCTGACGGCTCGTTTTACCATCCCACCAGCGAGGGGAATCTGCAAAAAAGGGTTCCTTTTTATATATTCGCCAATTTTTGTTGTCACTTTTCGCCATTGCATTACCATCATGGACGGACCGGAATCAAATTTTCATGCGGTTGGTGAATGGTTATGATTGTATAAGATGAGCTGTTTTATTGGATAATGTTTTGATGATAAGGCGATTTGAAGTGGAGGAGAGATTGAGCGGTGGCTTGTCAATTATTGAATAGGTTTTGGTATAAGTGTCATGACCTTTTTTATCATATGATTTATCTATGTTTTATCTGTTACCCCACCAAAAGGATACGCCGTCATTACTTACCCATTTCATGTGTAAAGTCTCCAGTAGACATGGGATCTGCCGGGTTATGTGACATTTTTATTGTCAAATGGTTTCTAAACATGGATGGTAGGCTCCACTTTAAAATGCAATGAAAACCTCTTAAAATGGATATTCAGAATCTATTGTTCTTCCTTATTTTGATATATATAGAGACACCAATAAATAGTGTTACCGGTCTTCTTCTTTTGACATTGACAAACCAACAACAATTGTGTTATTGGGTCATAGGGATCCATAAAATGGTCCTGATGAGAAAGCATAGTGGCTCCAACACTGCCAAAACAGGCCCTAACCCCCTACTTCCCACCAATAAATAGAGACTAAATCATTTTCAAAGGTTAAGGGTAGAACCTACAAGAACTATGACAAAGAAACACTGTCCAATTTACTATTGAGTGAAGATTGGACGGATTTCTATAACAGTAATGATCCCAACTTTAAATGGAACATTATGTACGAATATATTTTAAATCATCTGAACATAATGTGTCCCTTTAAATTTATACGTTCACGCAACAATAAACCAGTATGGTTGTCCCAACACATCCTAGAAACCCTGAACGATAAACACCGGGCTGTTGCCGAGATGTCTAGAAATCCTACTGAATATAATTTAGCTATCCTAAGGACTATTCGAAATAAGACAAACTGTTTAATAAACACTGCCAAACAGGAATACGTTGAAATATCATTAAATGAGTGTAAAAACAACCCAAAAAAATTCTGGCGGCACTTGAAAACTCTATATAATGGTAAAAGAACTAACACTAGTACTGTCATTCTGACGGATACTGATGGTGTTGCAATTGAGACCAATGCCTGTGCTGCATACCTAAATACTTATTTTGCTAACATTGGGGAGAACCTTTCAAATAATGCCTTCCAAAATACCAATGTAAGACCTACGTCAGTAGACGATTACATAACTACTGATCTGGGCAATTTTGATGAAGACTTTACAATCTCTACTGGAAGGGTGAAAAAACTAGTCTCTGATATTAACCAATATAAGAACTCTGGTATGGAATTGATACCAACTTTTATATTAAAGGATTCCTTCGAAACCTTATATGAACAATTGACTGATCTCTTCAATTGTTCATTAAATACAGGAATCTACCCGTCTCTATGGTCAGTGGCGACCATCACTCCAATCCCCAAAGAGGGTGACTTGACTAAAGTCAACAACTGGAGACCCATTAGCATACAGCCATTACCGGGAAAACTCTTGGAGAGTTATGTCCATACCATATTATTAGACTTTTGTGATAGCATTGGTTATATCTCTAGGAGTCAATATGGATTTATGATAAACAGATCAACCAATGATGCAATATTTGAGATTAGTAAATTAATTTTGGATGGCCTTAATAACAGACAGTACACAGGTGTTCTCTATCTTGATCTGGCCAAGGCCTTTGACTGTGTAAATACCGACTTATTGTTGTCAAAACTTGGATGCATGGGCGTTGGTAGAAAGCTTAGGAAATGGTTGTCTGGGTATTTGGGCAACAGGAGAATAAGAACAAGATTTAACAACACCATATCATGTGAAGAAAGCATATCAATCGGTGTCCCCCAAGGGAGCACCATCGGTCCTCTTCTCTTTATTATCTATATAAATGGTATTTTTACACTTTTAAATGATGACGCTGTTAAAATTCTATTATATGCTGACGATGCTGCTATTCTGTGAACGGATAACTGCGTACAGGTAATCGAGCAAAATCTATCCTTAACGTGTGATAACATCTCTACATGGTGCCGTAATAACGGCTTGACCATAAATGAGCATAAATCAAAGGTATGCCTCTATGGAACTCGTCCCATGCTGAACCGAGCCGAAAAACTTCGTATTAAAATTAATAACATATCCCTGGATAACTGTGATTCCTATAATTATCTCGGCGTTTTACTAGACGAATGCATGACCATAGATGGACATTTTAAATTAGTTTGTAGGAAATTTGCACAGCGAATTTTTATCTTATCGAAAGTAAAAAACCATATTGATAGAAGAACTCGTTGTCTAGTGTACAAACAAATGGTATTACCTATGGTTGAGTACTCAAGCTTTATGCTTTCTATATGTAGTAAGCATCAACTAGATAAACTTCAAAGAATGCAGAACAAAGCATTGCGTATATGTACAGATATCTATGATCCGCGATCCATCTCAACCAATGAACTCCATATCAATTGCAGAATAGATCTTTTGGCTGAACGTAGGCGTCGTCAGTTATTATCTATCATGTACAAAAATAAGGACCGTACTGATTGGCATTCTAATAGAGACCGAGTGACTAGGACTTCTGAAAAAACTATATTCCATATTGAGCTTTCTACGCTATACAAGTATCAAACCAGCCCATATTATGTCGGTGCCCAGTTATGGAATACCTTGCCCGTTTGTGTACAAAATTCCATAAACGGAAATATTTTTAAGGAGGCCATCAAGAAGTTATGACCTAATTTGATCATAACAGTATTTACTGTACATACCCATTCCCCAGCCCCTATACTGTCTACTTTATGTCTATTCATTACTCTGTAATCTCATCTGACAAATATCTAATGCTGATATATAATCAAGTGGCCGAGTCTTAACTTAGACGGCCTACTTTGTACATAACATCTTTGACGTGGCTGATTCTTAATTTAGACAGCCCTAATTTTTCAACACCCAATGGCTGAATCTTAATTTAGACAGCATTACAATTCTACTTTATTTATATTCTACAATACCTACATGGAAGAACATTGTACAATGAATGTGGTTAAATAAAAAAAAAAAAAAAAAAAAATAAATAAATCCATACCCATCAAACCGCACATAAACACATGCATTATGGCATTTTGGGAGATTTGAGAACATCTGTTAAACAGATGGATAGTGATCGGGGCTGCCATAGCCCATATTTATTCCCGAGGACATCTACAAATAGAAAGTATCAGATGGGTTGCTTCCACTTTCATTGGCAATGACAGGGTGACATTTCTGTCCAGGTTCAATATTACATGGATGAGGCCTGCAGCGAGGAGAGGGTAATAGGTTCGAGGTTAGTGGGTTGGTTTCAATAGGCCGCTTGCAATAAGGAAACGTTAATATAGATTTCCAACAAAACACGCGCTGAACCCCGTTTCACCTCTAAGCTGTGATTAACAGATGGTATATTATACACTGAGAAAATTGAACAATATCTATGCTAGTTATAGTCAAAGGTCTGTATGATTCAGTTATATAATCATAGATAATGACAAGCGACACTAGGCAGAGATGATGGAACCCTCCGTGTCGGTTCAGATACATTTTAATTGGCATTTTTTTTTAGGGGAACGGTAGCGAATGCATGTAGCCATTGTAATAGTGAGTCTTCATCGAACCAATAGCTAGCTTATGTGTTTTTTTTTCTAAGCACAGGACTCAATGTTTGAGTTCATTTTTAAAATAAATACGTTTTTATGTACGATTTGTATTTAAAAAGGTTGAATTTCGTAATCGTCACGCTTACTCCAATAAAGAAAACATTATATAATTATGTAAGATTGATGCAAAAAAAGAAGAAGCATTAGTAAATGGAACTATAACATGTGTTAAAGAATGTGGCATTAATCTTAGTATTTTATTACTTACTAGAATATAAAATAATTGAAGGACATTGCTCGGTGACACAGTTATATATTTGCAAATAGCCTATAAGCTATAGGGCTGATGGGTTTGGAGTTCTGGTATTGCTACCTGCAATGGCCTGAATGATGAAACATACCAGAGACCTCTAGCGACCGGAGGGGGAAATTGAAGGGCAACTTCGGCCAACCGGAAGTAGGCTGTCCCCCCAATCACTGACGTTTTCGCCACCAGGGGACTAATGAAAACGTCGATATTTTTAGGTCCAGGCATACGAGAAACGGAGGCAGACGCCAACGTTTCGTAAATTTGTGTATAACAATATTACTATATATATTGCTATAAATCCCTCTTGGGTAAAGCATACAAACAACCTTGTATCATCAGATCCAAAATATACCTAGGTTCATGTAAACGTTTCTAGTATGATTTACTTTTACACAGTGGTGCATGTCCTTTATAAACTATGACCACAAGACATAAGTAAATAAAGATAGACAAATTAGTTTTGGCTAACAAAGTCGAGCAAAACAGTGCCCCTATTTATTAAGTAACAGACAAATATATGTATGTAAAAAAAAAAAAAAATTACACAAGCTCACTCCACTCTGGGCTAAAGGCTGAGGCCAAGTGACAGGTAGAAGGTTCCCCACCACTGACTCAGTCCTATTTAAGACACCAGGTGGCAGGTCAGGGGAATGCAATAGTGCCCCCTGTTTATAACAATATAAACTAACTAGTAATTTATATTGGTCATAAACTATGACCACAAGACATAAGTAAATAAAGATAGACAAATTAGTTTTGGCTAACAAAGTCGAGCAAAACAGTGCCCAACCCCAGCCAGAAAAGAAATTTTATGAGAGAAAGAAAGGAAAAGAGAAGAAAAAAAAAAAAACAACAACAAAACAAAAAAAAAAAAAAAAAAACCAAACAAACATACACAATCAAAATAATGATGACGATACTAAACGTTCAATGTCTATTTTGTCTTGATAATCAGACGTAAGATATTTTAGAACACACAAGCTTTGCCAGTCACCTGCAGACTGGATCATTGTCAGAGGTATTTTGAGTTTATGCATATAAGTAGCTGCACCTCTCCGAAGAGAATGAAATCCAATTTTCTTTGGAATATTGGCCCTAATGGCCCACGACTGCAGTAATTTCAAAGCCCTTGTATAAAGAATAGGGCAGTGTCCCACATGTTTTGGCGTGGTGAAGAGAAAGTCAGTAGGATCCTTTGGATTTTCCGCTAAGTAATGTTGCAACAAAGAAGCTGCACATAAAGAACCGTGTGTATAGTAAATTGGAATGCGGAAGCTACGTTCTCTGAATTGTATTGTTTTTGAACTGAAGATAGAGAACACACAACCCCAATCATGAAATTTCACATCCTGTACTCGCAACAGATGAGTGTCATCCCGGTCACACACAAAGTGACTTTTCCGTAGAAGAGTTCTAAATGCACACACTACAATCAGCCAAATAACACGTTCCTCTGGATTCTCTTGATGGACACAAGAATACATTTTTTGTAAGTCATTTGGTGTTAACGGATCCATGGGTTCAGAAATGTCACCTTTTAGTCTTCGTAGTCCCCGTAGGGTTAGTGTGATATTATAATCCGATCGAAGGTCCACAAAGTCTGAACGTAGTTTTGATAGGGCATTTAGTGCTGACACATAATTGTTGATCGTAGTATAACACACAGTTTCAGAAATATAGACCAAAAATCTACATACATTTTTTGCTTCAACTGGGAATGGTTCAATGTTCAACTTCTCACAAAACGCATAGTATTGTTTCCATTGGGATTGGCGAGTTCGTTGTGTTGAGGCAGCAAAAGCATGTAGTTTCACATACTCCACTCGTGAATCCAAGTCCTCTAAAAATCACATGTACGAGAAAGAATATCAGCAATATAATTAGCTGTTGAAGGAATATAACACGGCGACAGATACATATTATTTGCAACACATAACCAAAAAATAGAACGTAGACAACAGTTAGCAAAACTATTCGAAGATCTGTCTTTCACTAACATGTAACATACTTGTAGATTATCACAATTAATTAATATACGTGAGTTTTTAAAGTCAGTGTACCATCTATTTATGGCAATCAATACTGATATCAGTTCAAGTACGTTGATGTTCGTTATGTGATCTATAGGTACAAACACATAATAACTGTTAGACGAGACTTGGCAGTAGTAAAGTTCATCATCTCCGGAAGGAAATAATTTGCCCTGAAAGTAATCAGTGCCATAGAAACCACCCAGGCCACTCAAAGAGGCGTCTGTAAATATTTCAGACGTGGCACTTTCAGGGTTAAGGAAGTCAGCTTGACCATTGAATGTTATTGAATAGTCATACCACCATGATAAATCATCAAAGAAAGTGGCTGGCAGTGTTATACGATGATGGTCATTAAAAGATTTTAATAAGTCCACCATATGATGCATATAAATACGGCCTCCTCTAACCACTTTACAACAGTGATTTAACGTGCCACATAATATTTGCATTTGTTTTAATGTGGCTGTTTTACGATATTGCCAGAATTTGAGTTCCTTGAATAGTTTGTCAACTTTATCCTGAGGCAAGAACAATATCTGGGCTACTGAGTCAATCATAATACCCAAATAACGGCACAAAGTACTTGGACTCGTTGTTTTTGGCCAAGAAATGTAGAAGCCAAGGCTGCGTAAGACATGAATCAAATATAACTGGGCTTCCTGTGTGGACTCATAATCCGGCCCAATAATAATGAAGTCGTCCAAGTAATTGAAACATGTATAATGTTTGGAGATCATATGTCGTGATATGCTATCTGTTAGTCGATCAAATATAAATGGAGCTACTTTCGTACCAAAACACAAAAAATTGTCACACATTGTCACATCACCTTCACCGAAGTTCCATTTTAGACCAAAAGAAGATCTGTCATCTGGATGTATAGGTACGGCTCGATACGCTGATTGAAGATCTATAGTCGCCATGTAGTATCCCGGGTGGACCTGTTGAATGACATCATCAATTCTAGTATAAGAAAATTTTGAAAAAACCTCGTCCATAATATTATAATTATTCACTGAAATTTTCCCGGGCTGACTGCAATCCGTAATTATCCGTACATCACCATTTGGTTTAGGGATAGCACCCAAGGCATGTATTTGAGTCGGTGGAATATGTGTTACAGACAGTTTACCGCACTGCAACTCCTGTGTAAGAGTTTTTGTTACCTTTGATTTAGCAGAGTCAGTATAGCATGAGTTATAATTATTCACTTCATAAATAGGGATGGACACGTTGTTATCAATTACTTTGAATCCGTGGTAAACACCATCGAGTATGAAGTGAGCGTCATAATCCCATTGATTATCGTTGTATAGAACATTTAACCAACCTTGGGGTTTAAGTTGAGATGTTACCTGCGAGATAACATGTATGGGATCGGCCTCCCGGCATTTATGTAGCAAAGTAGGAAAGTGTTTCTCAGTAATAATAGAATCCGACCCGGCGGTCTGATGCCGCGCGTTGTTGATATCGCCATCTTGGATTCCTCATTTCTTGCCGGTCTCGTTTTGAGATGCCTTCGGGCGGTTGTCGGTAGTAGTCGGAGAAACTGTGATTTCCTCGTTTTTACACTCCTTTTGGGTATGGCCCGTTTTCCTGCATTTAACACACACGTGGGCACGTCGGCATTTGGCAAAATAACACGACGTGTTGTTGAAAAGCCAGCATACTTCCCGAGGCCAATCGGAGAAGTCACGGTTCTGCCCGAAACCTCCCGATGTTCCCCGAGACCAACTCGGACGCGAAGCACCTCTTACCGCGTAGGTGTTGCTACCCCCAAATAAATGGCAACAGATTCAGGATCGGCTGCCACCCAATCTAATAGACCCCCTGATATCACTTTATCAGTAACTGCTTTTTCATAACGGATGAGGGCATCTGTGACATATAGGTTGAGAGCCGCTTTTGACGCAATGAATGACATGTGTGCTGCGTAGCCGTCTGGGGATCCCGATACTTCCATGACAAATTGTAGAACTTTACACATGCCAAAAATAAAGTCTCGGTATGTCATTTTATCTAAAGCTTTTGGCTCGGACACATATGAGGAAGGACGTAACTTACTGATTATTTCCTTCTCAGCTTTTGAACGATGTTGTTCCATAGGCGTACTGAATGAGGCTGAATGTTTGTCGTCTGAAGACTTGCCGGCTCCCCGAGTCCCGGACAAGACTCGACCAGCAAACCCCGGTGGGTTCCCCGGCTCCTCATCCGACCCAGAGTCACCGTCGTGTGACCGTAGCTTTTCATTCTTCAACCTCAATTCCGAGAGTTTCCGCTCCAAGCCAGCTATTTTTGAATCCTCAGCTGCCTTTTCTAGCAGCTGCTCTTGTTCTGCTATCTTGCACTCAAGGTAGGATGTATACTCGGGCGAATCTCTCGGTGGTGTCGCCATGGCGGACTTGACCTCAGGCAGGTGTCGACGGCTACATCTGCTGCCCCCGGCTCCTGTATGTCTAGTCCCACAGCCTCGACAATTAATTAGTCTTTGCATGCAGGGGATAGCTTGGTCGAAAGTACTGGATATTATTTTTTAGATTTTGTATGTATATATTCCAATTACTTCCAAAAATTACACAAGCTCACTCCACTCTGGGCTAAAGGCTGAGGCCAAGTGACAGGTAGAAGGTTCCCCACCACTGACTCAGTCCTATTTAAGACACCAGGTGGCAGGTCAGGGGAATGCAATAGTGCCCCCTGTTTATAACAATATAAACTAACTAGTAATTTATATTGGTCTTTTTAATTAACACTCTATTTTTATGATTTCTTCATTTGCATTTTAGCAAATGAACAGCGCTCGAATGACAACGCGTAAGGTGTTTTGAACAAATACCTAGCGCCAAGTTCACACCAATAATGCCATGGAGTCATTAATTGGCCATCATGCAACAAACAAACATGCAATTACCACTCTATCTCCAGCACATCATCACCAAATGCCTCACAATTTATACTCCATCCCACATCATCCATTCATAAAAAACACCCCAAAAACATCATTCCCTATCACCAATACCCCTTCCTGGCTGTCCCCCGTTGACCCTGTATTATTTCGGATACCCCCCATTAGCCCTATACTCTATGGGGCACGGTGCCTCCCTTAGCGTCAGGTATTATTCATACGCAGGTAATTGCAGAGAGCCGTGTGACCAGGCAAGCTGCACGGTAATGACCACAGCTAGGGGAAAAACAAGGGAAAGGGGGGGGGGGGGGGGGGGGGATACTCACTCTTGCAACATATGGACCCATTCTTTTGTTCGATATTTTATTACTAATTTCATGTTTAACTGACTTGCTGTCCATTACTGCTTAGGGGCCAATCCATGCCCAGCAAAGGATTTGATGTCCTAATAACGTTGCAGCAACGTTTTGGATTGATTCTTGTTACATTGCATTGTAATGTTGCAGTGACGTTTTTTCGAAGACTCCCAATAATATTGCTGCAACCAACTTTTGAAACGTGTAATTGTGACGCTTTGGTAACATTCTCATAAAATTATTTATGAGGCTGATATTGTGACCTGACCCAATAAGGATGTCACAATAACATTCTCTTTTAGTTGTGGTTGAGACCTCACTTAAAGAGGATGTCCCCTTCATTTGTGGTGATGGTGATGTGTTGGAGTTCAAAGTTCACTCACCAATATTTCAGCTATGTCGAAAATAACTCACAGTTTTTGCTTGTACAAAGTACTGTGATTGTTAATGTATCTATGGGGGTGAGAATGACAGCAAGGCGAGGTGGTGTAATTGGCTCAGTCAAGACTCGAACTGGTGCAGCCGCATGTGAATTGAGAACCTAACTCAATACACTATCCTTCCCCCTTCCCTTCATTAATTTTGTTTTTGGCATGCAAATCTTAGTTATTATCCCTTGCCTTTTTACACTTTTTTTTGTCCCACATATCCATATAATCTTAGATAAGTTGTGGAACACTCAGGGAGTGATATTTATTAAACCATTACCCTTGTATCCAGCATAAGAAATTACGGAGGAACTAATGGCAGTTTTCTTTATAAATTAAGGGAGCCCTCTTTTTGCGGTTTTGATGGCTGTAACAGTGGCTTTAGATGGTAAAAGATCATTTGATCTGTTATTGAGGTTTCAATCATGAAACACATTTTCCCAAGCATCCGCTACGTTTCCATTAGTCATACATGAAATGTCTCAAGTATAAGACATTATTTTGAAAGAAGCCACTAAGCAGAATCCAGCATTGTGTTATTGAACTTAGTTCCCATTCTTCAATACAAGTCACATTCTTCTATTTTGCATGAGAAACAACTTTTCATTAGTCCTAACCTCTTGTGGACAGGAGACACCTCTTGTGAAACAAAATCCATTAAGAATAAAAACCAATGTAGTGTGATTGTTCTGTGTAGTCATTCGATATTGTTTCACCAGGAACAGGTTATGACAAAGGCTGAGAGTGGTTCATGATAAAACCTTTCTTGATGCTTCCAACGTTACAGAAAGCCTCCATAAAAGATACCAAAAGCTACGTTAGGCTCTCGTACCTTTGACCAGGCAAAAAGTCATCTAAAGTTTATGAAGCACAAACATCTGTTCATCTTATTTTCACCATATGCCGTAACTTACTACAAAACAGAATTTTGGACAAACCGAGCGATGACGAAAAGAAGAACAAAATGATGAGCCCATTGTTCTTTGTCAAATCTTGGAGCCAAAGCAGAAATGCCAAAAAGTTTGTCCTAATATTCTGCTTCGTACAGTCAAAGATTATCTAACAGTAAACTCTACAGCTAATCGCTAAGCATATCTTTTCCCAGCCAAGTTGTGATGTAACAGTACTGTTGTGCAACCGTACTTTTTTGGTCAGTCTCTTACTTAATAAGATGGCATGTAACAATCAAGTTATTGATGGTGAGGTTGAAACCTCACTGAATCAGAACATTATTATAATCTTATTATTTGGTGAGGTTAAGACCAAACCATAACAGAATGTTATAAGAACATTCTGCTTGGGTTAAAGAATGTAACCAGAACATTGTAATAACATCACAGTCCAACGTCACAACAATAGATTGCAGCGATGTGATTTTGGAGTCATCAAACGAACATAACAAGAACCAAACAGAACCAACCAGAGCGTTTCTGCACCGTTATAATAACGTCGCATCCTTAGCTGGGTTGGGGGTGATATTCTTTTCAAGAGTGCCCCCCCTCTCCACGGCACCAAACTAACGACCCTCCCTACCATGGGTAGGTATCGGTAGGTGTCCGGTTGTTGGCTGTCACCAGTAAGAGCCCGTAACAAGGGGCTGAGTGAAGTAGGTTTATGGGCCGACCAATGGGAGTGATTATTTAGGGATAATCATTGTGTTGTGTACATCTACCTAAGAATATTGCAAGAAGCTAGCTACAGGGAATATAGTTTGTTCAAAACATTTGTTTTCCTGGATTTCTACATTGTACATATATGGTATTGTCAATTTCATATTGATATAAAGACATTTCATTATGATGGAATATCATTGTTATTTCCTTTAGCCAATTAATCACAAGTTATTGATCATAGAACTGTACGCAGACTAGTCACATAGGTTTATGGGCCTACAACACTACACTGGAGTAATCAAAGTATTGAACTTATAATACAAACTTTGGACATTTTCTACCCATGATAATGAATTGATAGTGAATTATTCACATGACAATAATCATCATATGGTTCTAGACAGCTAAACGGACAGCTAAATAACCATACCATTTTATACTTTCTTGCAAAGAGGCATGAAGTACAATTGTCATATGTTCGTTATCTGGATCAAAGATTCTGCTGTTTTCCCTAATTCTACATTAGACTTCCTGTCAAATAGTACTCAACCTTTCCCCACTTTCACCACATGTTCATTATTTCTCACACAAGTATGACCTTACCACACTAGTATCAAGTTCCTTAAGTAAGGAGTCAATGGATTAAAGGACATAGCGTCTCTATCACCTGGGATCTAAACTTGAGTTGTAAAGAAAGAAAAAGTATTAGAGAGAAGAATAGTATATTTTTGCTAGCCTAATCCATAACTCCTATACCTGTCTTTGGCTAGCTATAAAGACAAAAGAGGAACAAATCCATGAGAATGCACCCGGGGGATGCACCCATTCATGAAATATTCTATGCTATCACAAGGCTCACAGAACAACGGTGATTGATGGATCATTTCATTATGCAAGTCTACGACGGTCTTATTCATGCATGCAGAATATCGTATATATACAGACATAAGCTTTTCGAACCATATGTCTACTTTTTAAATTCTGTCCGAATCCACCTGGCCTTACGCTTTCACATGGTGCGGCAAGCAAAGTTAAGTAAGGGTGGCATGTATACCAAGAACAGTTGAGACCAGACTATCAGAATAGACAGCTTACACACTTACCATTCAGAAATCAGAATACTATTGCCCTCTAGTGGGAGGATTAGGAAGCTGAGTAATCCATCTTGTTTCCCATGGCATCCATGTTTCATGAGGTGGAGAGACGGGACGATTTATTGTCCCCCCTTTCCTATTGTATAAATCGTGTACCCTCCTACCCTCCCTTAAGACTGGCATGGTTATGTATAAGGCCCGTCCTCGCCTCAACGTCATGTCAGTGTGACGTCAGAAGCAGATGGATGTGACGTCAGAGGTCGCCCGACGTCGTTTATCATCCGGGCACCTGTCAGGACAATGTCACGTGACACTAGATACTGCCACTTCCGGTGTGTAGGGATACACTTCCGGTTCCGTATTGTTTAGACTTAAGGCCGTATTCCACAGACCGATTTTGATGCTGCCGATTTTGCATTCGGTTGATATTCTCTGGGAATATGGCATGAAAGGACACATCCTACATATGATTTGAAAGAGAATTGCAATACCCTTTTAACGAGGTATACTACATAGACCTATATTTGAACTTTATTCCCACTGCTGATTTTTAAAATCGTCAGCAAAATCGGCATGTGGAATACAGGCTTTAGTTGTAAATGTACGGCTTTATTATTCTCTGTGATGTATACAGCTGTCATAGAGAAACTTGGGACGGGGGAGAACGTTATTGTAAGGGAGATCTAGCCTCACTTTTGAAGTACATTAATCCTAAAATGGGTCTGGTGGTTTATTATCATAAAGAAAACTTTTTGAAAAAGTAGAGAAATACATATTTAACATTTAAACAACATTTCCTGCCTTAAAGTCTTCATTCAATCCACACTACAAAACCTAAGTCTCACAAGTACAAAGAATGGTGACAGGGATACAACAATATTGGCCTCTCCCCATATTCTAATATTACTAATAAATATAAACCCTTCCTACAGAATCCCTTAATTAAGGCTTTACATTGCTTGTAGAAAAAAGTAATAATAATATTATAACATTTTTTTCACCAATGAAATGATGGCAAAAGACGACGCTTATGTTATTTCATCTAAAAGAATACTCCAAAAAATATTTAATAATTTTGGTCTTGCTAACTAACCGAAATGCTATATTTCAAGGAAATATACGAGGTAGAACATAACACTTCTGATTGGGAAGCTATTATCAAATTCCCCTGAAATATGCTACCATGTATATCTGATAATTTACAAATTACAACCCTTAAGAATTACAGCTATTTCATTTTGCAACCGGAGACTAAAAAGGAAACGAGAATCATAATATCATAAGGTAAACCTTTATTTTGTACCAAACTTGGATAGGCTTGTATATTGGCCTAACTCAGAACAAATCAGGCTACGCAGCTAGTGATCAAATCATGTGAAGTTGATGTTGGCAAGTTCATGCTTCCTCATATTTTGTCAGTAATTCGGAACGCCTGGCTCAGAAAGCTAATAGCCATGCAATTACCTCCTGATGCAAACCTTTTCTTGCCTTGGCTCTGAATAAATTGTCGACACTGAACCAAGGGTAGTTTTTTCTCGTGTAAGTTCCGGTGGTGCGCACGCACACAGCCACAACATGGCGACAGATAAGCTGCAGTTCTCGTGAGACTGTCACCTTGACTTCTAACCCTCGTGTGAGACCTCGTGTTTGACTCTACAATCCCCTTCTTGTTACTTGTATTTAATTCAATATTAGAATATAAGCATGCGAACGCACATTATCTGACACAGGAAAATATTGTTTGTTTATCTACCTTTGAGAAAGAAAAATGTTCTTACATGTGTCCAAAATACCTTATATTAGGGGCTTTTAGAAATATAGACCTATTTATAATGTTTCCTGTGTACATTTTCCTGAACCTAAGTAACATTAAAATTTAAATGGGGAAATTCTGATATTAAAATCAAATTATTTTTCTGGCACTTTAGTTAACATTCTGCTAATCAGATGCTCCTCCACATTGTCCTTGGGTAGTATAATTATCATCTATTGCTTAGATGAGAAAACAGTGTTCCTGGGTTCTATTTAGCTTTTATAGCCTAAGTCCAATTAGGAATCTGGAATCATTTTGTGCACGGGGGTCAGAATTCGAGAAACCCACAGCCTTTCGTAAGTTGCGGACTACTCTGGGAGTAGTCCGCATAAAGCATATCTGGTCATACTTCATGACCCCAAAAACAAACCGCTGAAGGAATCTTTGGATAAGTGGACTAGTGCTCTAGCACTGAACCTTTCTCTATTATTTAACTCAGTTCTAAAAGGAATGCGTCCATATACAAAATTTCTTTTTATCATTTAGCTGAACACTATACTTAGCAATACTCTCAGACCACCCATCTCCTTTAGGGTAAAGTTATTCAGTGGGGGTGAGTCCTAAATAGAGTCCACATGGGCTGAAGTGATTACCTGCTAATTCAATCTACTTTACGAGGTTTGGTGTGGCCCTGGGTGACTAGAAAACTAATTAGAAAAGTAAATAGTCATGTAGTTTCTCCATAGAAAACATCCAATAACTTTAGTTTCTTCCAGATAGCCACTGGGGATCCCTAGAAAGATCCCTAATTTCTGATGTACTGTTATTAAAGGCAAAGGAATCAACCCTGGACGCAGATGAATTTGCTTCCAAAAAGAAGTCTTGAAGCCATTAGAACACTAATGGAACATTAGGCTCTTGGGAGGTCTCTATCAAAATCAAAGCAAGTTCTGCCAAAACACCATTACCGCTTGCGGTTGAGTTAAAACGCTCTGTCAAGTTTTTCTGGCTCTGAATAAACTCCTTGCAGATAATTGCACTTCAAAACACAAACAAAAATTAAAAAAGAACCCACAAAACACATACCAAATCTTTATTAATGACTTGGCGGGAAATCACTGTAGCAGACGACACTTTACTTAGTAGAGCTGGTTGCTGGTGATAGGCCGGTTGTGATAGGTATTGATGGCGGCTTTCTGCTGGGTCCCAGCGGAGGGTCAGTGAAACCAGCGCAAAAACGTAAGTGTGTCATTAACCATCAATTATCGGTACCAGGCCTGCCGTAATGGCTTCTGGCGACTGGTTGGGGAACCAGCTCCTTTGGGTGATGTTCACAGCCCATACTAACTGACTACAGTAAACTCTCTCAATTTTGGTTTGACAAGAACTAGGGCCAGTGGCCTGTTTCAAAAAGACTTTAGAAAATTCTTTAAAAATCAAAGGAGTCAGTGTTTAAAAACCTGACGATAGCTTTTCCACCTTTGTAAAATGTACCAAAGTTCTGAGTTGCCTTACAGGGTTGTAGGTTTGCCTTTACCTTTCTAAGGCATTTAGAGAGGTTATCCATATGAAACACTTACTTTCACACTCTCATAAGGTTTCCATAAGGAGAGAGAAAATATCTTTTGCTACGGAGATTCTAATGAAACAGGCTGAGGACCTGTACATATTGGGATCAATTTGATCAAGTATGGAAATCCTTAGTTCTTTATGGTGCTATATTAGAAAATATCAAGATTAAGTTCAGATTAGAACTAGGGTCAGACAATTTACTTTTCAGCATTAATCTCAATTTTAAGAACAGAATTAGGTATACAGCGACCATGTCTAAATCTTAATTTACTATTGACCTTACAGTCAGTCTCTCATACTACTTTGATTGCTTCACTTCAATAATAAAAGTTCCATTTCCAAGCGTCTTATCAATTAATTCAGAGTTGAACAGAATCAATAATTATTAAGAATAAAGGCCAAATTAGAAGGTCTCAAGAGTGCTCAGAATTGTGAGAGTCTACTGTATTTAGGTCTAGACAGTCGGTGACTATAGAGACCGGGGCCAGCGTCTTAATTAATTGAATAATGCACAGGCAGACGACCAGACGTAAAGCCATTGTCACATGCATATTGTACTCTAGCGACTAAATACCTTGCACAGAGTAGGCAGCCCTATATGGGGACAGTGAGTTTAGCTTTCCAAATCATTTAAGTTATTATACAGTCAATGATATAATTGAGATACACTAACGTGATGTTTAGAAAAATGACATGTGGTTTTATTTGAGCAATAGAAGGATACAAATAGATAAAAAGTATTTCTTGAACTATTGATCTATAGATCTGTAATTCCAGGGTGCCCTTCAAAAAGAAGGCTCCATTGCCATTTGGTGTGGGCAAAATGTGAGTTTTGTTCTAAGGTATCAAGGTTACATGAATCCCTAAAATATGAACCTAAATTCATAAGTTCCATAAATTATTACGATTCACTGAGTATAAGTTACAGGGTATACTACCGAGAATTCTGTGATACTGATAAGATGTAAAATGTACACTAAGTTGTATCAATAGGTCTATGTAAGTATGCAACGTAAAGAATATCCACTAAGCAGAATGTAGTATGGTATGCCAGCAGAATTCTTGTTAACCATCGGGGTTGGATTCAGGATTTCAGAAGGGAGGGGGGTGCATTCGTAAACATGCATGTGAAATTTTTCTTTCTCTTTGGCAAGTTTAAGTCCCCACTAAAAGTGGGAGGGGGATACTCTTGAATCCCCCCTGGATCCGCCCCTGACCATTATAACTTTGTTGAAATATATACACTTTACAAATTTTGTTTAAAAATATAAAACAACAGCTATAAATGTAAATAATGTGTTATAATAATATTTGCATGCACACAACACTCCATAACACAAATCATTCTAGAAATATATTACTAAAGGTTTTCCTTAAGAACATTTAACATGTGGCCAACCTTTATCCATAGTAGGCTGCACGTGGCGGTCATGGTAATGCATAAGAATACAATGCAAATATAGGACTCCTGATTCAGCTTAGCAGGACGAGGAAGGTATTAGATTACCAAGAGATTAGCCTTGGAGGTAACCCTATATGTTCCCCAAGGCAGCACCAAGGTCTATTACATCACGTACAGCTATAGCACTAACTAGGCCTTGGTATATAGCGTAAGAAACGTAAATCCAATTTGGAATTTCAGAACAGCCATAAAGAAATCAATATGTGCCTGCAAGGGGAACATTATCTCTGTGATGAAATATCACTTAAAATCAATGCTGGTAATGAGGGAAGGTAGGGGATATCTATAGGGTTGGATGTTGTGCAAAGAAAAATATGTATATTATGTCTAATCGCCAATGTATTTTAAAAAGCATTGTACAGCTTCGAGAAATAGGTCAATTGACTTTTATTCTTTAATGCTTCAGTTCTAGTTGAGATTGTGCTATACTGCTAGGATGGCATCTAGATTGCAAGGGTTGTTCATTTTGCTTTGTGTGTCTTTGCATTAAACTCAAGCTACGTATCCATGCTTGTTTAAGTCATACAGAGATCTATTCGAATTACTGGCAAAATGTTACAAGAACACGTGTATTGTGAATTCCTGTTAGATACAATGAAGGAAGTTTGAATCTAACTTCCTCGTATCGTTTAAATGATAAGACTTATGATGCTGAATAAATCTAAAATACGGAAAGACTCGACAAATATTAGACGATTTTTCTAACAGAGTCGTAAGCCAGTGTGTTAAAGGAGTGTGTATAGTCAACTTGGACTAGCAGTCAACCTGTCCCCACATTTTACCCTTTCCCCTATGGATTTATCGACAAACCTGAGGTCTCAAAATGGACCTGTCCTGGTTGGTACTGCGCATGCGTGAGAGGTCATTGGTCACGTGTTACATAGCTGGAGGTCGTTATTGATTGGCCGAACGACGTTGACGTGAACACGACAATGACGTCACTGCTTGATGAACTGACGTCGCACTCGCCCGAGACATTGGTGGTTGGAGTGAGAGAGGAACTGATGTTCAGGACACGTTAAAAATTGATAAGGTTCATTCTCACCAGTGTGAATAGTGAATGAACTCACAGAAGTGTGAGAGGAATGGATGCTTGGGAAGAAGTTAAACATTTATTAACCCTTTCAACCCATATGTACCTGATTGACCATCTTTCAATCTACAATATCAATCTTCCCTTAATGTCTAACTCTAAGGAAATGTTAAGATCCCAAGAAGACAACATGTGTGAGAAAATTATGAATTCTCATTGTGCATTATGTGTTTATTTTCCATTGAATGAGGAAGTAACAATGTACAAAGACAGAACAGACAGACAGATGAACGGACAGACAGGCAAACAGGAAAACCTCAAATTTAAGAAACTCCAAAAGTATTCCACTAAGTCGGAACCACTGTCAGAACAAGTCAAACTCAGTCAGACCCACCCAGTCAGACACCACACACCAAGGCCATAAATACTCTACCAATGTCCGCCGGAACGTTCTCTCCTGTTCCGCCTTAAAAATGAGAATAAATAAATGAGATTTGGGAATGAATTCCATCCTCGGGGGCTGTCTGACGTTGGCTGAGTGGGCTGGTCCCTAAAACAATGTCAGAGCACTCTGCCTGGTTTTACCCCAGACAATAAAACTGGTTCAGACCTCCGAGGAATTCTGCTGCTTTCGGGCAATGGAATTACTGAATATGGACGTAAATGGGAAAAATAGCATATTTTGTTACATTGCATTTGGAATCTCCCTTCCCCATTCGATAGCTAGAGGTACCAACATTATTGTGCTTTAATGCTGGTGGTATGTTTGTATTTGGCTACCTTAAAGGGAGACAAATGTAATGTACATGATGTTAAAAAGTGACAAGATTTTGAAACTGAACTAACCATAGCAAATTTCAGTTTCAACATTGCTACTTTTGAGTTAGATTCATTGAATCTATTTAATAGTTTCACGTTAGAATATGGACTATAAAACGAGCGTTTTTACTTTATCAAAAATCCCTTTTCACTTTATCAAAAAACAACTTTCCTTTCATCTACCTTTTGAGATGATTATTTACGAATGTTCTTAATAATATATATTTAATAATCATCATTTTACATCACTAACTCCAAATTCCTACTGCTTGAATATGCTTTTATTTTTTTCTCAAATAAGTAGTCATTCACACGTAGCTGAAAACCTGTTAATTAATTCAAAGTCCTCGTTTTAACTGAAACACCGCAGACACCTTCTTATCTTAAAGGCAATGTAATACTTTATTGATTCTTTATGCAGCCATGTTCCTAGTTTATTGGCGGTTTCTTGTTTGACGTATTCTCTCTCGCTACTAATTATTTGGCGCTGTCTGGTTACTGTTTTAGTTTAATTTGGTGAGGGAGAAGGTTTATTAAAGGCAGGTATCTCAAAACATACTTGTTAATGGATTTGTTTAAGTCAGAGCTCATTGTGAAAACTTTTGAAAGGAGGGTGGGATCATGTAGGCAGAATATAATTATAATCGCACATATTCACATGCACGCACATGGTAGGCCTATATATCTTCATCTTTGCCTTTGGGGTCGCAGATGAGGTAAAGGCCCGGTCACATAATAGAGACTGAACTCAACTCAACAGTCTTAAGGACTTGAGACTGAACAGTTGCAGACAAACCAGTCTTAAGGAAAAAATTATGAGTGGTCACATATAGAGACTGGATAGTCTTGTGTCTTCTTTCCTCTGCCTATAAACTCAATGATATGTAGGAAAAAGAGGTGTGTCTATTAGCCTTTATATGATTGGATAATGGACTCAAGACAGTTGAGTTGAGTCTTAAACTATGTCACATATAGAGACTGGGCCTTAAAACTGCTTGAGACTGGAGACTATCCAGTCTTAAGGCTGGTCACATATTGAGACTGGGTCTTAAGACTGCTAAAGACTCAAGACTATCCAGTTTTAAAGCCCCGGCCACACTTACCAACTGATCCCAACTCGATGGTCGTAGACATGACGGCACCAGTAAACCCCGACGGTTTAGTCTCAGCAAAGAAGTTTAACCATGCCATAGGATACGACTCGATAGTCGTAGCCTAAAGGCTATCTGTTACATAAGATTATCTACTGCACACCCCCCCTAAGACCCGACAATCCAGTCATACATCTTCAACATCTCAAGATGTACGACCCGACGATCCAGTCTTAGGAAAATGCTAAGACTCTAGTCTTAACCTATGCCACACACTACGACTTACCCCAACTCAACTCAACTCAACAGTCGAGTTGAGTTGAGTCGTGCAGTGTGGCCGGGGCTTAAATCTTCAACATCTCAAGATTAGAGACCAGACTGATCAGTCTTGAGAAAACCTAAAACTCCAGTTTTAACCCTATGTGTGATGTCACATATCAAAACTATCAGAGACCTAACTCAACTCAACTGTTGAGTTGAGTTCAGTCTCTATAGGCCCTATGTGACCAGGCCTTTACGGCCTCCTCCTCCCTGCATCTGCAATATTCTGTTCAGGGGTGGATACAGGATTTGGAAAAGGGGGGGGGGGCGTTTCCATATTATAGGCTGAGTACTAAAATGGCGTGCATTCATGTGCACGTGCAAAACATTCTTTTTTCTTTGGCAAGTTTAAAGGCTACATTCCACTATGCGGTACGTGCTTGTGGCACCATGAAAAGACACAAGCAAACTGCAGTAAACTTGGTTGTGGTCGGGTACCACAAGGTGGAATATGGGTGTTTGTGGCACCTGTTTGCGGCACCTGCTATTTTATATAGGATTTCTAAGGTTTGCTTGCGGTACCAGATACCAACATGTTGGTATCGGAACTGCAAATTGTTTTGAATATAGGCTTAAGTTGCCACCTAAAGGCTGGGGTGAGGACCCCCTAGACACCCCCCCCCCCCAATCAGCCCCTGCTGTTACTTGAGCCAAAATGTAGTTCAAAAAGTTTTAGAATGTTCACACAACTCTGGTTTGGGGCTTCAATAAACAATGTGATAGGTAGACTTTGGTGGATTTGATCTCAGATCCATGAAGCTTTCAGCTGTTTGATTCAAGACCGACTGATGGATTGCCTACTCACTAATTTAAGGGGTTTTTGGTATTCGATAATTGAGGATTTAACGTTCTGGAGAGTGGTTTAATCCAGTAAAGTCTGAAAGGACCATAGCATTATTGCCAAGACTCTTGTTTCACGTCCTCTAGAAAAGAAGTAGAACTTTCAAGAATCTGAAATTATCAAGAGGTATAAAATCGTTGCCATTTTGATTCAATTACGGTACTGGGGCCATATTATCATCCATAATATTATGACTAAACAGGTCTGTATCCAGCTTTTCTCAGAGGGGGCTTCGTTTTTTGAGTAGTAGTTTGTTTTTTTCCAGGGGCTGGGGATCGTTTTATGAATAAATACATATTTTTTGGATTTAGTGTCATATTTTACATGAAAGATTAGAGAAGGGTTCCTCCAAGGGGGGGGGGGGGTCGTACGAACCCCCGACCCCCCTGGCTACAGGCCTGCTAAAGAACCCCCCCCCCCCTCATTATTAAAAAAATACCAAACATGCATGCATGCATTTACGAATGCATGGAGTTGCCTTTCATTTGGCTACAATATTATATGTTCCATTGAAAATATGACATTTCAAAATAAAAAAAACACAATATGATACTTTACTTATATATGTTATATGGTCATTCTGCACGAATGATCATAATCATGATGTATGTAACCACGATGGACCCAACTAGCTATCATGAGAGATTATGCACTAGTGAAATACTGTTGGGTTCCCACCTACTTTTCTTCTCCAGACCTCTGAAGGCCATCTCTCTGTATTATCCCTTAGAAAGAAGGCTGCACACAGATCATCATGTATGTCACTGTTGACATGGGGCAATGACTCAGCATTTATTGCAAATGGTAGCACTGGCTGTGGCAGCAATGTAGGAAATGCTATACTGAACACTTGTTGAGTCATCATCATGACAAAACTTACCACGTTTGTTGTTTTATGACCTTTAGGCTCCTGGGACATTTGGGGTTTTCCAGACACTCAGTGTAATTGTTATTCTCATTAAAGTGACGGTGTCTAGGAAAAACCTTTCTAGCATCTTTAGATTTTACCTTTGTATTCCAGCAGCAGATAAAATACATTGATTTATAGACGTGAGAAAATGCCACTATGATCAAAATATTTTCTAGTATTCTCTACTCATGCAGAGATTCAGTTTATAGCAATATTGGGCATGAATTTACGATTGCCTCAAACGTTCATTCCCCAACACCTGATGGCTAAAGTTACACAATCCTCTTTAAGACAATGTCTTCATTTTAGAGTTCTGTCCCTACATGTTTCAATAGTTCAATTTGCCGATTGTCGTAACTTCTGGCGTAAAAGTGGGACTAACCTACCATGACAGCAGGTGCAAGGACTATTAGAGACGCCCAATCGTCCCAGCGGAAGTGACGTATGGGAAGTGCTGGCGCGCAGCAGCCTGGGAGAAACAAATTGCCACTCTCCGAGCAGATGTAGCCTTGCTCTCACTGAGGTCGTTCCGACTAAAATATCTGCTCGGAGAATGATGAATTGGGCGCGCCCACCGACTCGTGAAGGCAGGAAAATGTCGTCTGCCGGAGGAAAAATGAGGTAAAATGTAAAATGCTTAGATTGATTATTGCTAGATTTGGTGGAAATGATTCTCCGATTGGCCAATTCCTGGAATGAACTGTATGAAACAATTTATGATATTCATATGTCATTTTCCTTTAGGGTTAATCAAATAGCATATATAGATTCAAATGCATATACATGAGGTTATATAGAGTATAATTATATACACATAACCTTGAAATATTTGTATGGCAAATACATACTTGAAAAATCCATGACAGATAAGGGTGCTTTCCAATTATATTTGTCCTATAGGCCCTACGTACCGTTGCGTAGAATGAGACAAGTACTTATTCACAAGGTTGCCCCTTGCCCTCATCGATTTAAACGGAAGTTGGTATCTTTTTGTGCCCAGGCTACAGACACTGACGATCAATACATGCCATTATTGCTTTACCTTGTCTATGGTACAACTAGTCAAGTTTGAATTTTGAATCTTTGAATGGGCGATTTATTTGTTTCTCTATTCATATGTTACTTGGACCGAAAAGCATAATATTCATTCTCAAGGTGGCATCTAATGCAAGAAAGAATTTTAAAACCAGTGTAACAGAATTACTATGAAGTGTCCACATATCTCGAATTCAAATCTGTAATCTAAGATAATTGTCTCAAAGTCTTTGCTATCTGTCAAAATATACAAAAGCAAATTATAAGTTAAAGGCATTTCTGGTGAAGTTATAAGTTGAGGTAACGGATCCATTGTAAATAGTTAAAGTATTAAACAATCTCTTATTGTTTATGATGTAAAGTCCAATATTTAGATAGCAACTCCCACAAATACATCCCTTTATAGACTACCCATACCCTCTGAATAACAATAATATATTGCCCTCCCATAAGGACGTTAGACCCTTGACCATTAACCCAGGAACTGAAACCCCTTATCTCAACCCAAAGGACAGGTTTACGATAAATGATAGCATAGTCCATATCGCCACATTTGCCCTTAGAATAGTCCCTCCCCACAATAAATATAACTCGGGGGTTGCCCTTTACGGACCCCTCGGAGACACCATGGCTGCCGCCTCGTTTCCGGTTTGAATGACCCATGTGACCTTCAGGACTTGGCTGACCTTCACAGCGCCCTCTATATCCGGTGGGAGCCTCAGAAGGCCCTCTCCGCCCGAGTCACTCTCCTCAATCCTTCCCTCCATTCACTCTCCGTCCCGATGTTTACGCCAGGCGCACGCGCTGACCTCTTACACCGGAAGTCCCCCCACGTGATCGACTCTCCCGAATTCTCGCGAGATTTCACATCACGTGACCTTCAAGCTACTTTTCAAAGTGAAGTATAGCTATGTCTCCATACTATGGCACTAACGGGTACTACTGCAAAATCGGACTTGAGTTTTTCTTTAAGTTTTATTTTTGAAATAGGAGCCATATAGAGGGGGGTGGGGGAGCAAGAATCAATGGTAGAATACGAAGTCAAAAGTAGGCAAATTGTCTATAGTTTGGGGGAATTCTAGATGATTCAGAGAAGTCAGGATACCTTATGCAATAAATCTAGGGGTAATTTTGGCCATTTCCACCATCCATGCGTTATTTAGATCTAATTCACCTCGTGTCGCCCAGAAATTCCTCCACAATGAATCTAACCAAAAGTCTCCATTTCTGGGCAATACCCAAGTACACTTATGTGGCCCCACAAAAAAGAGAAGCTGATTTATCCCTCCTGGTTGTCGATATTCCTCCTCTGCCCTGCTAACGCGACCAAAATTGCGACCACAGTTCTGTGACTGTGATACATGTAATCCTTACTGCAAGAGGGGGGGGGGGGGCACTGACTCTTCTCAGCCAGGGGTGTGACGTTATGATAATGTTGCAGCAACTTTCTGGTTGGTTCTGTATTTGGTTCTTGTTACGTTCTTTTGATGACTCACAATTATGTCGCTGATACCTACTGCTGTGACGTTGTACCACAATGTTATTATATCATTCTGGTTATGATCTTCAACCTAAACAGAAAGTTCTTATTACGTTCTGTTTTGGTTTCGTCGTAACCTCACCAAAGACAAAGTTTTTAACATTCTAATTTGGTGATGTTTCAGTTGACCACTCCCCATTTTTGGGTTATACAGATCACTCCTCAAATCAGGGTGTGTCAATACCAGAAAATTTACAGAATAACCAAAACTGCTTAGGAAATCTTCTGATAACATTTTCATTAGTTATTTTTTTGGGTGAAATAAAGCAGCAATATGGCTAAGTTCAAGTTATTACCCCTACAAGTTATTCGTCCTATTGATGTAGCTGACCACCCCCTTTTTTGCCTTAAAAATGATTTACTGTCCAACAATTCTGACATTCACCGCCCTACTGCACTGGTCTGTTTTGCAGAAGGTACCATTTCAAGCCCAAGTGGGCCCCCCCCACACCCTAGGAATCCCTACCCTCTCTGGAGATCAGCCCATACCGATCGCCGCATCTCATGGCTAGCACAAGTCATGCAACTGTCCGTTTAGCTGACTGATGGGGTCATACAGTTTATTTATATCCTATATAGCTATCATTTTGATTGAAGCTTATGCCCTTTTTCGTTGGGGCGGGCGTGGGCGGTGCGGGACTTAGTGATTGAACTTTTCGATGGCTTTCCATCAGATTATGATGGATTGAAAATAAGTAGGGATTATTTTTCAGAACCAATCAAATACAATTGAAGTTGTATAATTGCTGGCTATAGCTTATCTTGGCACCTTATAATTACCATAATATGCGAGGAAAAATGGAATTACTCGAGATCTTGTTAGAAAAAATCTACCACCTACATTTTTTTGATCAAATAAAACAGTACCTTTCAAATAGCATATTTAGATATCACCAAGCCCTGTTGTGCGAACATGTATACATGATCGAAATACTAAACTGGACTTTGCCAGGTAGAAATCAAACATAATACTGAAACGAAAAAAACCCTGAATTTTCTTTACTACTTATTATTGTCTGACTGAAATTCTGAAGTTTTTCCAAGAATATGTTCACACCCTACAACTATAAAGAGTAGCCAATATACATCACTATAAAATCATTAGAAGGAGAGTTCCGAATATGGATTTTCCGGTAACTATTTTCTATAATGTTCTAGTAGGAGAGGTAAATTGAATTTACCACAATTGTATCATCAGAAAGCAATTGCTTGGAAAGCATCTGGAGCAAACTTATTTCTGTTCAGTTGTAATTGTGGGCAATTGCTACTTTAGAACTGTGAATAACAAAAACACCAGCTGAATTTCATAGAAAATGCCGAGTGAACTTGACGTGTGCGTCCCTTCCCCGAGACAATCCATGAGAAAGATTAGACCAACTTCACATCTCCTAAACACAACTGAACGAAACTGAGTATAAAGACGCCAGGATTATAATTAACCAGGAAAAATGTCGGGTAGGTACAAAAACACCAGGCTAAGGGCACAAGCGCTAGCTAGGAAAACAGAAAAGGAAGGAAAGGCCACGGATAGCCCTAACGACCTTGGTAATAGGTTCACGTCACTAGAGATATCAGACGACGTCGGTGAGGAAGAAACAACCACCTATAGTCAGGTGTATGCAGAAAAGATCCTAGAGGACCCTGATGATGAACTTCTCACAGAAAAGGATGACATCGAAGCGAAAAAAACAACTGACTCTGTAGCTGTACACGAGAATGACGAATCGGAACGGGTAAGGTCGTTGGAATTCACCCAGTCGCAAGTCGACGAGCTGAGAGCTGAAAACAAAAATCTGTTACAATACATTAACGAAATCGACCTAGAGATGCAAAGAAACAAGTATGCCATCGAAAAAGTCCAAGTCAAACAAAGTAAGATAGAGAGGGATGCGAAAAAGAAGAACTTGATTGTGGAAGGAATCACGGAGGGAGAACGGGGACGTGAAGACATTCATGACGTAATCTCAGCCCTCTTCACGGAGCTGGACATAAGCCGCGCGGTTGACTACGACCAAGCTTACAGAATTGGCCAGCTTAGCACCACAAGAATAAGGCCGATCTTCATAAGTTTTATGCGGGAAGAAGACAGAGAGCTAGTGTACGCCAGCAGAGCCAAGCTCAAAGACTCTAGAAATCATTACAGAGTTTGGATAAATGAAGACGTAACGCCCTCAGAGTGACGCACCCAAAGTATCCTACGTCAGGTAACCAAGGAAGCGAAAGTAGGCAGAGCCAAGGCAACAAACACACCGTACGCCGTCACAATAAATAGCAAGCATTACGGAGTGGACAACCTAGATTCCTTGCCAGCGGAGCTGTCGTTAGAAAAAATCAAGACGAAACAAATGCATGATCCAAAACGCAACGAAGAAGTTATAGCATATCATTCGGAACATGCTCCTTTCTCAAACCTGTATGAATGTATAATCCTCGTCGGCAAGCGTGAATTCAACAGCGTAGAGCAGGTGCTTCAATACAAGAAGGCCCAACATCACAAGCGACCCGACATAGCCAGGAAAATCCTGTTTAGTAGAGATCCATACGAAATCCGTCAGTTGGGAAAAGAAGTAGGAACATCGAAAGAATGGGAAGCCATTGTGGAAGACGTCATGTACGCAGCGATGCTTCGTAAATTCAACCAGAACCCTGCCCTGCTACGCAAGCTTCTTGAAACGGGAGAAAGGACTCTTATAGAATCTACGCCGGACAAAAAGTGGGGAGCAGGGGCTTCGCTGAACTCCAGGGCATTGAGAACGGGGGAATGGGACGGCCAAAACAAACAAGGCATACTGCTCATGAAGGTGAGGAATCAACTCCGTACTGAAAGCAACTGTAGCCCTGACAACTAACTCGGTTACAAAACCGCTATCGCCCATTGGCTAAGGAAATTCGTCTGACCTCAATTTAAGCAAACGCGCGTCCTACTTGCGCATGATTGGTTAACAGTGAGCGCGGTGACGTATGATCAGAACAATCGCACGAAGTAGGCCACGCCCACAGTGGATTCAAGAACCCCTATTGGTGGACACGTAGTGAAACAGCAGACAGGAATATTACGACAACCCCGAGAGTGTTCAGCAATCTCAGTAGGCTCGTCAGGCCGGGAACCAGTTACGGCAGAAAGGAGCGGTCACATGATCAGGAAACTTCGGGAATGGTCGTACTCAGCAAACGAGCGCTCGACGGAGAAACGAAACAAAACGAAAGCTTTACGTCAAATTTGCTAAAGCCTGTACGGTGACAAACTAAGAGCTTGTACGTTGACTAAAACTGTATCTTGTACTGGACAACGAAACAAAACGAGAGCTTGGACTAAAGTTATTACCATATCTACACGATAGGCAACTAATCAACACTGCTGAGCCTTGTCATAACTCCTGACTTACGATGAAGTCAATTTACATAGTTTCCGACTCACGTGGTCGAAACATTGAAGCACATGTGAAAATGCCAGAGGGATACAGGCTTAAGGTAATCAGTATAAGAGGAGCGGACCTCCCTAAGCTACTCAAGGAAACTAGGGAAATTATAAACGCGAAACCATGTGAACTAGTATATATATTAGGAGGAATCTGCTCTATTACACAGAAAACTGACGGAGTGGTACAGCTGCCCTATGACACAATGGACGAGGTTTACCAAACTGTTAAGGAACTCTACAAAGCAGTCATCACAAACCTTGACAAATACGACAACACGCCAGTCATTTTGTGCCAACTGGTAGGTGTGGACTTGAAGATGGCCAACCAGGATCCTTCACTCCCCCCAGATAAGACCAGGAAGAGAGGGAAAAGACATCCAAAACAGGACGTAATGGATGAATCCATAATAAAGCTGAACGAGTACATAAGACTACTAAACACGGAGAGGGGACATGAAACCCCTGAACTTGCCTCATCAGTTCATAAACACCATGGAATCAAAGGATGGTCGCACAGCTACTCTCATCTAGAGGACGGGGTACATCCTACCCTCACAACACTCCAACGATGGGGGAAGAGACTAGAAGAGAACATAGGACTCTTCCTAAAAAAACAAGAGTAGTATTATTACTGATAGCCCACATAATCAGCGAAGTGGTCCTAAGCCTAATGTTCCACGTTAGCAGCCACTCTACTTCTACTTCTACTTCCATTTCAATACCATTTCTATAAATATTATTGTTTTAACTGTCATTATTAACTAGACTAGATAAATCACAGAAAAACGAATCACTGTACCGTATCCAATGCTAAACGGGTAACAATCTGTACAAGCTGCCAGTATCTGAAGTTGCATATCTAGGTTATCAAAGTAAAACTAGAACTAAGGGTACCATGTTCATAACGTTATTGCTGTTAACTGTTACACGTTCCCAACGCGAATGGGGCTATTAAATAAGCACCCATTGTCCATGTAAATATTTGGTCTAGTTTAGAAACGAGGCACATTAATTTGCGTTTGTTCTAGATCTGAAGTAGTTAGGAGTTTTATAGAATAATTACCTTTACGTCAGATTTGCTAAAGCCTGTACGGTGACAAACTAAGAGCTTGTATGTTGACTAAAACTGTATCTTGTACTGGACAAAGTAAAAGCCTGTATGCTGACCGGAACTGCATCTTGTACTGTGACACTCAGTAATTTAAAATTAGTACACGAGGACATGCTCTGAGACCAAGCCTAACCTGAGAAATCAAACTAACAGAAGTATCCGGCAAGCTAAGGCTAACTTCGTTAAACAAAAACTTGAAGACAACAAAAACGATGGAGCTAAATTCTGGAGAACGATCAAAACAGTATTTCCAAGCAACAAAAACAAAAACAAATCAAGAATAAAACTAGAGGGGGAAAAAGGGCCTATAGCAGAGGAAGAAGTAGCCGACTACATAAACGACTTCTTCATTAATGTAGGGAACACCACAGTAGTAGACAATAAAGCGAGCCAGGAAGTCGTAATAGAGGATGACCCTACATTACCAGTTTTAAAACTCCAGAAAACCACCACAGCAAAGGTATATACTCTCACCTCAAAACTTAATACTACAAAATCATCTGGACTGGAAATGCTGAGTCCCACGATAGTCAAAGATAGCCTACTGGCACTAAACAACCAATTTACGCACATGATGAACGCATCAATACATAATAATTTCTTCCCAAACGACTGGAAGCAGGGAACAGTAATCCCAATTCCTAAAGCTGGAAATGCCCAAAAAGTGACTAACTACCGCCCTATTTCACTCCTACCCACACCTGGGAAGATTCTAGAGAGACTAGTACATGACCAAATAAATGATCACATTGAAGAGCTGGGCTTAGTATCTAATTTCCAATATGGATTTAGAAGGGAGCGCTCAACGACTCAGGCAGTAACTCAACTGTTGAATTATGTATTCACAGGTATTAACAGGAAATCAAAAACTGTAGCACTGTACATTGACTTTAAAAAAGCTTTTGACTGCCTACAATACCCAATCCTTCTGGAGAAACTGGAAACCCTAAACCTAGACCCAAACACTATAGAGTGGGTAAGGAGCTACCTGACTAACAGGAAACAAAAAACGACGGCAAACAATAAAACTTCTTGTAATAAAAGTGTAAAGCAAGGAGTCCCCCAAGGCTCGATCCTGGGGCCGTTGCTCTACATACTGTATGCAAATGACATCATAACAGAAATAACAAAGTCAAAGGCAGCGCTCTATGCTGATGACACAGTCATCTACTCCTCGAGCAAAAACATAGGGCAGGCCATTCAAAACGTACAACACGATCTGAATAACCTTGAGAAATGGTGTATGAGAAACGGGATATACATAAACCCAGACAATACAAAATACATGATCTTCAGCAGTAGAAGTGTACCAAATGACATAAATGGACAACAATTAAGTCTTAGTCTCGGAGGAGTAGAAATCGAAAGGGTAAAACAATTCACCTACCTGGGAGTAACTCTAGATCAACACCTGACATTTGAACCGCAAATACAACGAACAATAAGCAAAGTATCAGCTAAAGTAGCCCAACTTAGGAAATTAAAGAAATTCCTGACAAATAAAGCAGCACTTCTTGTTTATAAAAACATGATTCTTCCTATTATGGAGTATGGGGACATCTATCTGAGTTCAGCATCTAAAGAAAGTAGGAAAAAACTCCAAACCCTTCAAAATAAAGCTCTAAAATGTGCTCTCAACAAGGACGGGAGGTTTAGTACAGATGCACTGCATAAGGAAGCGAAACTCCAGAAACTTAAGTATAGAAGGAAGGCACACCTACTACTACACATGTTCCAAATATCCAAGCACCAGAACTTCCAAGGCTGGAATCATAGGCCAAAAATACACACTAGAGCTAGACTGAAAAAACTAATGGCAACTAAAAAACCCAACACGCAAAAGTACCAAAACAGCATAACATACAAAGGCCCGCATACTTGGAACACACTTCCTAAAGAAATTCAAGAAGTTGACACTTATTACGCATTTAAACAAAAACTTCTAATCCATCTGAAGAGTAAATGATGCATATAAAAACAAACACAAACGCAAACACAAACGAAGACTAGAGCGAGGGAAACCATTTGAAGCAGTCCTATGCTCACTCACCCTCCACATACCTCACCAATTCATCAATTCACCCTTGTTTTAATCACAACTTGATCATTGTTGTTAGTATTTTTTTAAGACTACGATTAATGTACTGAAAACTATAGACCCAACACTTACTATGTTTAGTTAATATGTTGTTGTTATCATAGAGAAATAAGCATAAAGGTTACTCTCAGATCTGGCAGCTTCTGGAAGACCGGTATGCACATACCGAAGAGTTGTATGTTGACTTTTTCAGAAATAAAAAAAACAAAAACAAAAAAAACAACTACTATATTGGATGACAGTACCTGCAAACCTGACTGCCTTTATATTGGACATTCTATTTTATTGGCAATAAAGATGTGGATAGAAAAAAAAAGAAATCGACCAAACTCGTTTCAGTAACATCTCTCCTTGCTTTCTGCTTTGTATAGTTAGATACCTATTTAGAATATGAGTAGTAAAAACGAAGATCGAGTTCAACTCGTGGCGCGAAAATGTCCATGTCAGGCGTTTACGCATTTTCGCGCCAACGAGTTGAACTCAATCTTCGTTTTTTCCTAGCTCACGAAATAATGGTCTAGGTATATGTTTATGCATAATACCAACGCGTGTGCCAATAGTAACTTCATTTCATAATCGAAATCAGAATTGTATAATAGTTTCAATAGTCGTGAAAATGCGCATTTTCGCGCTAACGAGTTGAACTCAATCTTCGTTTTTCCTAGCTCACGAAATAATGGTCTAGGTATATGTTTATGCATAATACCAACGCGTGTGCCAATAGTAACTTCATTTCATATTCGAAATCAGAATTGTATAATAGTTTCAATAGTCGTGACTTAAGTTTATGTATATAATTCAATTCAATCGAGATCTATTTCAGTAGACGAGTTTCATTTCTATAGTAAAGTCTATGTATATATATTAATTCAAGCAATATCTAAATCAGTAGACGAGTTTAATTTTTTATAGAAAAGAAACAAAATAAATGTGGTTAATGCTTTTTATTACAGTATACGTTCACATTTCAATCTTCTTGGGTTTTGTTGGCGGATTTTCTTACAAACGCATATGACAGATGGTGAGCCATTTTTCACTCGATAGAAATGATATAAGATCTATTGAATAAATTCTCCTCATTCAAGATACACATCTCTTGCGAGTATGAAAGCATATTAACCATTTTTGACTTATGTTCTAAAGCTAACTAAACCAATAAAGCGCTGGTAAAACACTTTTCACTCTATCTAACTAAACAAATAAGCACTGGTAAAATACATTTTCACTCATTAGAAATAATGACATAAATTGAATAAATTCAACTCTCGCATGATACATATCTCTTCCGAGTGTGAAAGCATAATAACCAATTTTAAAGTTAACTAAACCAAAAGCATTGGTTAAAAACATTGTCACTCGTGGTAACTAAACCAATAAAGCAATGGAAAAACACATCTATAAGTATTGATTAAAATCGCTTCAATCAAGATACACATCTCTTCCGAGTCAAGAAGCATAATAACCTTTTAACTTATGTTTTATTAAACCTAACTAAACCAATAAAGTTAACACAACCTCAGCTGAACTCGTATACATTTTCATAAAACTTCCTTGATGTACATTAAGAAAGTAACAAATTTAAATAAGCAGGGAAAACAACATGATAGGATAGTAACAGTCAAGACCTTGATGTACATTAAGAAAGTAACAAATTTAAATATGCAGGAAAAACAGCATGATCAGGTTAGTAACAGTCAAGAGTAAACAACTAAGTTAATAAAATGAGGGGAGCATATTCAGTCGGGTCTCATCTTACAGTGTTACAATTGTACTCTTTAAAGAGCGTAAATCATGCTCGATCTTATTAACATAACTTCTTGGAGAACATTCTTCTCTTAGACTCGTCTCCAGGAGCTCGTGTTTCCCCGCAGTAGATCAACGTCGAGCTCGAACTTATTAACATAACTTCGCGGAGGACATCCTTCACTTATACCGGTCTTCAGGAGCTCGTTTTTCCCAGTAGTAACTCTCTCTATGTCAGTGCCACGTAGGACCTCTTCTACTCGATGGTGCCAACTCGAACTGAGTATCTTCCTAGCGGAATCACGAGAAGGTTTATTTCTTCCAGTCGAGCACTTTCGCTTACTTCTTCGAGTAGATTGTCTAGAGTCGTCTTTGTAGTATAATAACGCTTCTCCACCGGATTGTATTCATTATATAATTCGTAACAATGAAAATATATTCAAGATCATAATACACGTTAAAATCTTGAAAGAAAGGAAACATGTTACTTTTATAATACGAGACAGAAAGAAAAAAGAAAGCTTGAAAATAAATATTAGAAACATTGTGACAATTCGCAAACTTCCTTCTGAAGCTTAGTTCTATACTAAACAAACCATCAAATTGAATTCAATTTCTATAACTGAACTTAACTTGTGATTTGCATACAAATTGTCAGCTTTCTTTAAACTTTGTCCCGAATGTGAAGCTTAGCTCCATAGTGTATAAACATCGAGCTTACTTACAAATATAGGGATTACAATAAACTGGTACAAATCAACGCTCTACTTAGATGAGGCGTTAATTGTTACATCAAATTATTATTCCCTAATGAAAAATAAGTTATTATCTCTTGACTGTTTACATACAATGGTAATATCGGTTTCCTAACCAAAGTTATTCTTTATCCTATGTCACAAAACTCGCTTTCATCATTTCTCTTAAAATATATACATGGTGAACAGCTGAGGAAATGTTAACTTCTACTCAAGGAGAAATTTAAGGAAGGTCATCTTGAATAGTATAATTGTATAAACTTCGCGCACTGGCTCGAGCAGTATAGTTGGTTGAACTTACACGTTTTTTTGAAAAAGTAATATGTTTATCATTATCTGATTTAAGTAACTTCTGTTGATTTTCGTTAAAATCTTTATCAATAACTGGCTGGAATAGTCTTTGATCATTTTCACATCTAAAAAAATACCTCTTCACTTTTTTGTCTCTTCCTACCCCGTTCAGGAGACAACTAAAATAATAATCACGAGGTGAAGTAGATGACATGCTTGGCTTCTTTAATTCTAAGCCGATGACAATAAGGCTTATAAATAATGATACATATAAACCGCCTATACTAAGCTTTGTAGGTGTAGGTTTTATAACATCCATGTTTCATATTACAATGTATTCGAACTTAATACAAACACAATTAACATTTCAGTTCACGCAGCTTTTCTTAAGGTAGTTTTCTTTAGATAATACATCATGCATAGACTTGGAATACTGCGATCTTAATATGGGGGTAAAATGTATAACCCCTCTCCCCTTTTTTCTAGAATGAATTCGTTTAACCTTTCTTAATTTTTTCACATAATTGGTTACCAACTCATCATTCTTTACAGTATTGCTTGAAAAAGCGGAAAGTATCTGAGTTAAAGACTTTCCTTTACATTTCTCTAAAACATAATATATAGTGTATTGTCCACACAATGTGGAAAATAAATTTTGAATAGTCTTAGAAGAATATCTGAATTCAGATTTTTTGCTCTGTTTCAAAAAATTAATAAAACCTTTTTTCAAAGGAGGGAGTCCAAAAGAATCAAAATACTCTGGCAGAGCTGCTCTCGACTTAAAGAAAAACGCAACCCAGTGTTCACCAGGTTTTCGACTTTCATGAGTATTTGCAATGAAAGCTGCAGGGTAATGTTGATTTGTTAATTTAGGTAAATTGTTACTTGAAAATATGCCCTGGAAAATATTAGAAGATGCACTCTGTGACAAAAGAACTTCTTGAATCTCAGAACCATACATTTTAAATAGTTCTTACGACTTCAGGTAAATTGGTATCTCCAATTGCTAGCATGCTATCATATTCTAAATAAAATATCATAACAACTCCATGATCCAGAGGAGCTCTCAAGGTAGCTATTACATTAATAGTTCCGCTCTCGCTTAATTCGAAAGTGGGCGAATTTGGACTATTTTTACTCAAATCAAAGCAATATAGGGTAAAACCATTCCTGAACTCAATAGGATTTATAGCAAGTGAATTACTAGAGAAAAGCCTTCCAGTGCCGTATGTAAGAGAAAGGTAAGCTTCATAGTACTTTGAAGTAGTAAAATCTACTTTCATCTCATAAAAAGGAGAAATCTCATTATCCCTTTGTATTTTCATTTCAGTAACGCCAAAATTTTGAAAATTGAATGGATTGAAATTATGGCTACCATCAAAAGCGCGAGAATCTACTAAACCAACTATAATTCTCTTAGGTGTTTCAGTATTTGAAACCAAACGTTGTTCCTGTAAAACTGATTTATTCGGTCCGTGAGTAGAATAAGCCATTCCTATCCGTTTAAAAGGAAATTTCAAAAATTTGCCTGGTAAACGCGCTTTCTCCATTTCATTCACAAAAACTTCATCCATAGTTGATCTTTTCACCATAAGCACAGCCTCTTCAATTTCAATTTTATACTGAACATCTCGAGCGGACATTAAACAAAAATTTTCTTCATTTCTAATAAATCTTACTTTCAAACCAACATCTCCAGGAAACTTCCTTTCTTGATTAAAAATATCATTATGAATCTTGCAAATCATTTGAAAGCTTGAACCATATTGTGTCTTTAAAAATCTCTCCATACTTCCATGATTAGTCTCGGCATCAAACCGATCAACCGCCTCAAAATTACCAGTATCTCTATAAAACATGGAGACTTTACCAAAAGAATCTAAGAAGGCTCTATCGTAATTTAGAAGTATTTCCAAGTAAGACTTGTAAGCATACAAGTTATTACTGCTCGTTAAAAACTTACCTCCTAAATATAATTGTACATCTTTAAACATAGCCCCAGATAAATAATTCACAGGGAAAACCTTTGATTCGTTGTGAATGGCCCCTAAAACCCCATCTTGATTTGCTACTGGAGGTGCAGGAGGTACACCATCAGATTTTAAAATTTTCATCGTTAACTGAAGATAAGTATTACTTAAATCAATAAAATCATTTTTATTTGATTTTATAATAAACTCGATAGGTCCTCCCTGGCTTAAATTTGTAATAGGATATTCTTTAGAATAGAAACTTGCGCGTGAAGAAACTTCTGTTGGAGGGACAGTGAAGTAATCTAAACTTCCGTCCACGCAAGGGCAAGAATCTTTATGCATTGCCATGATGTAAACTTCTTAGTTCGAATAGATCCAATCTCAAAATACAGTAATCTTACGCTTATTTCTTATGTCAGATTAATCATCAAAAATATCTTTATATTTTACATTTTGTCTATTCCTCCTTCTCCTTTTTCTCTTTGGGCCTGAACTAGTTGATTTTGAAATCCTTTTATTCGGCTTCTTTTCATTCTTTGAATCCTCGTCATCATCTGACATTTCTTCTAGTTTAGATTGAGCAAATTTAAATGCGTCTTTACCGATCTCTCTCATTTGCGCCTTGGCCTCATCTTTTAATACTTGCTGAGGATTTTTTCCTTCTAGCAAACCCTTCACTGCGCTTTTTCCTGCTTGTAGCCCTCTCTTCATAACCTGCTGCTTAACGCTTCTCAAGCCAGTCTTAAGAACAGGTTTAACTATTCGGGGTAGAGTGCGAAGTAAGCCCTTAAAAAGTGATCCAAAAACAGCACCTATACCATAACCTCTCTGGTGTTGATTTCCGATATAAGGGTTATAATAGAAACCATCCCCTTTCTGCTCAGGTCTTGACTCTTGAAAAAAATCTCGAAAATGCTTAACATGGTCATTGCTGCAATACAGTTTCATATGCTGACTTTGACAATCTTTCGTCATTTTTAATTTTGATTTAAATAATTAACATTATAAGCAATGCTTATCTTACATCAATTTTCGTCTATTAAAAAGGTTACTTATAAGGATCCCAACTATCCCATTTTCGATTAGGTTTCAGTATCCTTCCAAATGAAGATTGTCGCTGAACAGTTTCTTCTCTTTCTGGGGACCTCTCTCGAGGTTTACGACGAGTTTTCTTTTGTTTCTTTGGTTTAGGTTTGTCACCAAAAATGTCTCCCTCATCTTCGGAATCTTCAACATTGGCGCTGAATTTCACAGGGGTTTTCTCTTCTATTTCACCCACATCTATACTCCCTCTTTTGAAGGGGCTAACCAATTTAGGAGTTTTATTTTCTTCGTCAAATGCTCCTGCAAAATCTAATTTTGAATTTTCATCATCATCATCATCATCATTGGTTTCATCCGATTTCATCTTACCTTTAATCCAATCATCATCAACATCATCACCAGATTTCAACTTTTCTTTAATCCAATTGTGTGCCTTCTGCTTTTCTGGTTGAAGTAAAGGTGATGAAGATAATGCTTCCTTTATCTTCATCGCATCGATGTCTTCAAGAGGATACTTTTTAGGTTTCAGAAATTCATCTAAAGACTTCTGATGAACAAAATCGCGTCGAAGTCGGAACGGTTTACCTTTTATCCAAGTTTTAGGTATCTTTATATCGTTTAAAAAATTCCAGAACTCATAAAGTCCAAGAGGTTCTTCTTTATAGGATTTAGATTTTGATAAGAACATCATAAGATCTTTAATATTAGAACCTGGAATAGTTTTTCCTTTCAATATGAGTTGTCCTCTATTATCCCAATAACCTCCATTTTTCAAAACTTTATCTAAAATAAACTTAGCATATGGTTTCTGTGAAACAGAAATACTTTTTAAAATTGGTGATATCATCGAAGAATCATTATGAGTAGAATTAATATCTAAATTTTGTAGTGAAGAACGAGAAGGAGGAGGAGGAGGAGGAGGAACATCGGTATTGAAAATTGGGTATGGTTGTTTATTAAACATGCGTTCTTGCAATAATTCTTTCTGTCTTGATAGAATAGGATTGTCTTTACCTCCATCCTCGCTGAAATTACAACTTTTAAACATGGATAATGGAATAATAACCGATTCTTTAAAAGAAGCCATGTTAGTAAATACGTTTAATTCCAAAAACTAACTGCAAACTGAAAATGCTTGTTTATCTTAAAGAAATTAGCTTCGCTACATCAGCACTACAATAAATTCTGAATAATAGCCCCCAATGCTGGGATGAGGAATGGAAGAAAACCTCCATTCTGCTTCAAAACTGATTTTCGTTCCTTCACAGTTATTTTCGGCTTCACAATCTTTCTTAAAGTATCTTTATATTTCTTCAGTTTATCAAATTCAGCTTTCTTTAATGAAACATTACCCCTTAATACATTATAAACTGAATCGCAAATAGCATATATTTCATCTGGACTTGCTGATTCCAAAAGTCTGTTACGTTTCTTAGCATTATTTTTTGAATTGCACAATAAAGCTAAGAAATGCTTATGTCTGTGAGCATATTTTTTCTTAGAAATTTTCTTCTTCTTATTAGGAGCTCGTTCAGAACCTGAATTCTGAGTTTTTTTCCAGTTAACTTCTTTATTATATTCCATTTTTACGCTAGTAAAATAATATTACCATGATTACTAGTCTTATCTCAGGAATATTTAAATGCTTAATTTACTTAACGTTCTGAGGTATGAAAACGTGTTGAACATTGCCGAATAAATTTGAGCGGAACATGGCATTTCTAGGAGTTTGTTGGTGACCATCAATAAACAAATAACCATGAGGTCTATCAACAGCATGCGAAAATATATTCACAAAACAGCGTTGATTCTTAGGCATTAATCTTCTTCCTAGAGTATAAGCTATAGTTTGATCTAAAGGAGAATTAAAAATGCAAAGATAAGTAGCATTTTTTGTAAAATTCTTGCGCTCCTTACCTTCATGAAATAAATTCTGAGAAATAAAAATAATACTTATGTTTTCATGATGAGTGCGTTTAGTAAAAAATTCAGTTATCAACTTATTATTACCACACTCATGCATTAAATCATCAAAAACTGCAAGCCCGCACTTGCTAGGATCGATTAAATCATCGAAGGATTCTGGCAATCCTTGGTGAAATTTTACATTCTTAGTTGATAAAAATGGATCGCGAGGAAAAGTCTCGCCATAGAACCAAAGAATATAATCAAAATTATTGTCAATTACTCTATCGCTATTTTTCAAAAGATCAATTACAAAAGAGGTTTTCCCTGAATTACTAGGTCCTGCTATAATAGAGGAAAAAGGTGTCTTCAGTCTAGCATCGAAGACCTTAAATTGTTCTTCGCTTGTCATGTCTGAGCACTGTTATATTAGCTATAAATAAGTCATGTCAAAAATAAATATCATGAATCTTAACACTATTTCTAAGTTGAAATAACTCTCGCTAACTCTTTAGCATAAGCTCCGCCACGTAATATTTCATTATCTTTATCCAGCAAAACGTAAGTAAATGGTTTAGTATGGAGCACAAAAGCTATTTGAAAAACTTCTTGTTTCCAATTGGATAAGAAACCTCTGTTAAAAGTTTTTCTATATTTAGTTAATCTAACTTTATCTCCTACTTTTAATTTTGAATCTAACTTATTTGTGAAAAGGAAATCTTTATATTGTTTCTGCCATAAATCAGCCTCGTTACTTTTATTTACTTCAGAAGGACTTAAACCCAATGAGCGATGTTTTGAACGATTATAACTATAAACTATGTCCTGAAGAACATTATAATATTTCTTTGTATTACTAGCTTTCATATACTTAAATAACTTATTTTTGTAAGTTCTTATAAACCTTTCTACAATGGCGCATTTCGGATCCTGTGAAGTTGAAAATTGGTGAATTCCATTTTTCTTTAAATATTGTGCGAATATTCCTTTGAATTCAGAACCTAAATCACACTGAAGTAATCTAGGTTTTGTTTTAGCTCTCTTCAATATCTTAGTGAAGGCCTTAATGGTTTCAGAAGCCATCTTGGTTTTCATAGGTTCAACATAAGCATATCTTGAGAAACAATCAATTACAGCTAGAATATTGGTATAACCTTCATTATAATCTCTTAATTGAGGTAATACCATGAAATCTATCTGCCACTGATCATTTAATCCTCGTACAATTATTTTTCTACGAACAAAATTCTTTTGAACCGGCTTGAAAGAAGTGTAAATTTTACTATTCTGGAGAAATGTTTTAACATCCTTCAAAGTAGTTTTAGCATTGATCAACTTAGCAGCCTGGTATAATTTATTTATAGAAGAAAAAGATGCTGGATGTTTAGGATTAAAATAAATAGATATCAAAAGATCATAAATGCTTCTCTTCGGAGTAGACATGATACTAGTAATCACAAGAAATGATCAACTTCAACTATAAAAACAACACACAGAAAATCTTGAAAACAACACACACACACACAATATCGTTAACAGAAACACTAGATCCACACAGAAAACCTCAACACAGCATAGATTCAAGACTACTAAACTGCAAACACGAGCAAATAAAGCAATCACACATCAAATGAAATAAACCCATGCTGTAACTATGAAACAAACGCGTTCAATCCCTAATCTATTATGCACATTATAAACAACTCGAATTCAAAAAGCAACAACTTGAAATAGAGTGCTTATCTAAGCTTCATACAAACCGGTTATCCGTAGCATGTAATCGCAATAAACACTCGCATTCAATATTATTAAACCTAGAATTTGAGGTAATTACTTCGGTTATCCAGAAGCAGCAATACAGAGAAATAAAATTCTCAATATCGACTTAGTAAATAAATATAAATATAAAGTAAGTAAGTAAATTAAATAAAGATTAATATTCTCGCTTCTCTCAATACGCTTAGTTTATTTTATAAATAAACCTAAATATTAGTAGACTAATATTCTCGCATTGAATATAATATGTCATAATCAAACTAGTTAGAAATGAACAAAGTCTTTAACTCAGCCTCATTAGCTATCAACTTAAGCGGTAAAAGTAAGCCTAAACTAGTTAACTCAGAATATGTAGATTTGTTTTTAGCTCTAATTGAATTTCTATTTCTTGTCTGTCTGCTGGTAGCAGGTTTCAGTTTCTGTTTAGTTTTTTGAACTCTTGGCTTGGAAATCTTATCTTTAATCTGTACTTTTGCTCTAGATCTTCGAACTGTCTTATTATCTTTGCAGTTCTTAATATTAGCTTCCTCCATATTTACTTTTGGAACTGAAGTAGATGGCGGCTTTTGCAGAAAAAGATTATCATCACTCGAAACTATATCTTCCTCCCCAGATGTTATTACCTTAACACTACTCTTATCATCATCTTCCCCAGAAAGTGCGTTATTATCATTACAACTATCTTCCTGTGCAAGATATTTAGATATGCTATTCTGTGCGTATTTCTCTTTCTCCTTTAAATGCTTTTTATGACAAGATTTACATCTAAGCTGATCTTCGGTAAAAGCTTGTGCCTTTTCATATGGTTTGTGGCATCGAATACATTCACGAAACATTGATTTTCCGCATGGTAAACAGTATTTTTTACCTTCTACTAGGGGTTCATCTACACCCCCGCACCAGCAGCATGGAAGTGACATTATTAATAATAGAAAAAGTGAAATGGTTATTATTAGTTCAATTTAAACCCGCTCAGTACTATTTTAAATAAATCCTTATCACATGGATATTTAAGCTAGTTATATATTCCGACTTCTTCGAGGGCTTGATAAAGAACCTAAGTAATCTCAGAGATATTTTTCAGCTAACAACCTAATCTTGAATCATTAAAGTTCTTGCGTATCATCATCATCATCGCTAGAAAGAAGACGCTTATCCATACAAGCTTTCTTATTCTTAGAAGGATTTTTCTTCTTACTTGATTCTTCTTCACTACAACTCTCACTTGAAATCGAGGTATTTTTTTCCTTTTCTAATTGACTGTCTATCTTCCTAATTCTTCTGTCTAGTTTGTTTTTTATAGAAAATAATTCTGTGAACTCTTGTTTACTCAATGTGAAATTCTTAGACTTTAGCATATCATTAAAATGAAGGTAGATCTGACCTCTGAAAACTGTAATATCAATTCTCTTTCTTCTTCCAAAAGCGAGTGTATAATGACGGTGAGACATCTTCGCAAACTTCTCCATCTTAAGTTAACACTGATCACTGAATACAGGAACTTATCGTAGCAGCTTATAGTTCTGATCCAATCACAGGCTAATTTCTTCGTGAAACTCGAATTAGTCGTCTGCTTAAGTCAGGTATCTTGAAATAATCTTTTACGTTTATTTCTTTTATTTATTCTATCTATTTCGTAATTTCCATAAGCAAAAGAGCTTATTCCATCAGAACAAAGCCAGCGTTTGTCTTCAAAAGGAGATAAAGCCAATTTGTTTTCTCTAACTGTATATACCTGATGTTTGAAACTTCGGATAGTATCATATTTTACAAAAGATCTCGAACAATGAAATAAGCATTCTTTAAACTGATCATGATGGAGGTTCTGAACAGTTGTTCTCTTAATTCCTTTAACCCTTTTAATAACTTCTCCTGAACTCAGTACAAAGGAATACATTTTAGGTCTTAATGCAATAAATTCTAATATTCTATTTCCTGCAGCTTCGTCTTTGAATTTTCCTAAAACTTTCAAATTATCCAAAGAATAAAATTCGTTTTTCTCATCTAAATTAGAAAAATCAAAATAATGTCTTATCTTGTAAAGGAGATCTGAAAAACGTTTGTTATCTATAAAATAAATCAAAGAATCGGTATCACTATATAAAAGTTGAATTGATTTCAAGTCGAATGTTTCCAACATAACATTATAATGAAAATTAAACATGTGCATCTTAGATAAATCTAGAATAGTAAAGCCTATATAAACAGGTTTATCCAAATCAACTATAGGGTTCTTATACTGTATACCGACAAAATTAGGATCAAAAGCGTGTAAAGAATGAAAAGTTGGTTTTTTTATTAATGAAGCACACCTAGCTTCACTTGATGTCAAAACCATCTTCATCCGCCTCTTAACATTTTCCATGCATTTACCGAAAGTAGAGTTGTTCATAAGCTTAAAGAATTCTTTATCGAAATCAGAAGTAGCTTCCTTTCTTTTTTGATTATTGAATTCTATATATGGTTTCATCCAACAAGCCTGTTTGAAAGAGACAACGCGGTGAATCTCGAGTATTATTAAACCTAATTGAAGATAAAGTTTTAAAGTTCTATAGTGGATGATATATTTCTCCTTCCTAGTCACAGTTGAAATTAATTTAAGTGGACTTTCTTTATATTTCATCTCAAATTCTCTCAACACAAATTTAGCATATGGAGAAAGTTGGTTGTATTGTATAGATATTTTCTCGGGACCTAAAGGAAACATGTCATGATAATCATGCAAGTAAGATGGATAATCTAAAGTAACTTCTAAAATATAACCCACAGGAGCATCATCAGAAATCTTAGAAACGTCGAAAGATGAATATTCTTGTGGGTTCACCCAACAGAAATCTTTGAAAGGTAGGGGCTGAATCATAGCATAACCGTACAAATTATTACAGTCATAGTAAACTATATGCTGATCTTTATTCTCAACTTTGGCATATCTATGAACTACATTTGTCATACCGCCTCGTATACCATTCTCAAAAAAATTAAACATATCAATTTCATGGATCAATTCAAGATGAACTTTAGTATGTTTCAACATAGCATCATAACTGAGAGCAGGAGCTGTTAGATATTTTGCAGGATCTAAACCGTAATATTCTAATGCTTTTTCCCTGAAAGATTCGAACACATCTGCTAGCAATAAAACATCTATCTTTAAATAAAGTTGCAAATAGTCCTTAATACTTTTACAGTTAAATTTTAAAAACATTGATAAAGCATGTTCATATTCTGACATAGTTATATTCTTATTAGCTATAGAATTAAAAAAATCCTCTCGAGGCGGAAGTCTCTTCTCCTTTAGTTTTGACCAAGAATCTATATAATCGTAGCACATAACGCCTTTCCGAATAACATAAGGCAAAAGCTCTTTATTTGGGAAAAACTTTCTAGTTTCTTTTAAATCGTTTTGATTTTTCTTTGCTAATAAGTTAGCTAAATTTGATAAAGAATTTGGTAGAAACTGAAAAGAATCAATAAACACGAAGTTATCAAGAAAGATCGATAAAAACTTTTCTGATGTTCTTGGTATTACATGAATATCTAACTCTTTGAGATATCTATGTATAAACTTGACAATAAAATGCAAATCATAATTCATTGCATTATGCATAACTATAGGTATTTTAAATTTGGAAAAAACAATTGAACTATAAACAAGATTGCATGTATTGCAACAGTAGTTAACATCTCTTCCCTTCCCCTCTCTTCCCAAGTGCGAATGATCAATAACTTTTCTCACATTAACATCTCTGAATGAGGTGCCGCAGAGGTAGCATGAATGTTGCGAACTAAGATGAGCTATGTCTCTTGAAGTTAACTCAAGAGGTGATCTGTTATTATCAAAAATATAAGATATTTCAGCTCTCATATTATATATATAAGCTAGAAATCTCTGGATGACTAATGGTCCTACATAAAGAAAAGGCGGTCTTGAATATTCGCTATATTTAGATAGTAGGATAGCTCCTACTGCATTTAAAGTATGCTTTGTTTTCAATGTGCTCTTGCCCTTGGGTGTATTCAAAGTTTCATTGTAAGTCTCGAAATCAGCATAAATAATAAAATGATTTTTAATTTGTTTAGAAATATTAATAAACTTTAGTTTAGATCCTCTGAGAGGTAATCGGTAAGACTGTCCAGTATATATATTACTAGTACAATTTAGAGTCTGATGAAGCTGATGTGAAATCTTAGAATTGAAGGAAACTAGACATTTAGGACAAAAAAACCTCGATCTCTTCCAGAAAAATGGAGTAATAAAAGAATCAAGATTTCTTATCAACATATAATGACTCTCGTATAAAAGAAGATTAACGTGTTTGCGATGATGATTTTCATTAAAATTAGTAGAAATATACATAGGGTAAGGTAAAAACTTGCCATGCTTATCTTGGAAAAGCCCGAAAACATTAATAGTTAAATCATTATTTTTCTCGAACTTAACTACCTCACTTAACTTTGTAGGAAAAGAAATACCTTTCAAATCAAAACTTTGCACCAAATCAAGATAAGAAGTGAACCTTCTAGGATTTGAACATCTCTTAAAAGCAGCCATAACAGAATATAAAAAGCATCTTTGATCCTTACAAGGTATATTTAAGATAGAATGCTTCAAAGAAATCGGAAGTTTTAAAGAAGAGCAGCCCCCAAAAGGATTACACTTAAAAATAGATAAACGTAAAGAAATAATCTCTTTCAAAAACCAACCTGATCCCATTTGAATAAAACAATCGAAAAAAGCTAAAACTACTCTCTTAGCATGGGCTAAATCTCTCTTAATAGAATGAAAAGTTAAAACTTGAATCATTGGACTATGAAACCAAGGTTTAGTTTCAAAATAGGTCTCTCTCTCCATATGAAATTTACCAAGTAAAACATGTAGAGATAATTGAAATTTAATACCGCCATGAACAGAAAGCGCTTTACTTATTTTTCTAATCAAAACTTTAGACTTTAAATGCAGGAATAACTCAGCATCTATACAGTCATCAGGAATCAAATCATAATAGACAACTAGATCACCTAGTGCCTTCTGTTTCTTTGGAAAAAGTTTCTTCATTCCTCAGAAACCTTCCTGAAATGTAAAATAAGTATAACTACGCCATATTCAAAGCGAACAAGATTTCCATCATCGGTTCTAATACTAATTTCTATTTCCTGTAACTTATCATAAGCCAATTTCTTATACAGAGGATTAGTATAAGTCATCTTTATATAATCTCCAAATTTACCTCGAGCTCTAACGGTTCGCAGCAGCTTAGTTGTAATATTGCCTACGTATTCAAAATCTACAATATTCGAATATATATACAGATTTGAAGTTTCTGTTGGAAAAACTGGAACTCCATGCCCGATATATTCTATTCCAAACTGAGGTCGTAAGAGATTATCATAAGATCCATGATCATTTAAACTCAAAACTGCATTAACACCTTCAATAGAATCATAAGGTTGCTTTTTAAACAAGCGAGGTCCTTGAAATTCAATTACATTATTTTCATGATTTATAATGCCCTCGCAATTACTTAAACGAAGAACTCTGGCTAAATATTCTGATATAAATACTCTATCACCAGCTCCAAGATATAAAGTGCATATCAAATTTTGCTCATCTGTTTTAATATGAGTGTGTCTTTTATAGTTAATATAACCAGGATAATTCTTAATCAGATCCTGGTCTATATCACTGAAACGATCGTTTATTTCTTTAATTAAATCTTGCATTCTATAATTACCAAATTTGTGTACAAAAACTCTTGTAGCAGTTTTATACGAATCTCGATAAACCTGTTCATAAGCATTAGTAATTTGTTTAAGAGAAGGATCCTTCAACCGAAAAATTTCTCTAACTAAAACAATAGTCCTATCTTGCTCAGGATGCTTATTAACATTGTACCACGATTTAGGAAAATCAACTTCTGCTAAAGCTACCTCCCAATAACCTTTGCATTCTAAAGGAATAGGAAGTTGGGTAACAAAAGAGCTTGTCTTATTTTCTCTATTTGGATGAGGAACATTAGAAACTAGCGTATATAAAAAAACGCTTGACTTTCTGTCAGCTGCCATTCTTATCAAAATCAAATCAACTCATGAAAAAGCACTCAATCACAAGAATATTAATTCATGCAGGTGATTATTTAAGAATTTAAACTCCCATTGCGACTCTTATAATACTCAGCATGTGATAAAAATTCTCTCTTGCATGCTGCTCGACTCAAAGGGTTTATTAAAGGGTTTCCTTCAAACCAAAGAGTCTTGCAATGCGGACAAGGAGTATAGCGTCGCATAGATCGAGCAAAGAAATCACTGAAACATGTTTCATCATGAATAGGACGTGCGCAACATCTCAAATAAACAACTGGAGTATCGGGTCCTTTATAATTAAACCTTATTGAAGTTTGACAAACTATACAAGGCAGATTGTACTCAGAAAAAATCAGATTGCGATAACGAGAAACATCGCGAATTTTCTTAGCTAGAGCTCTTAAACTTCTTCCCTCATGAAAATTTGTTAGGTTACCCAACTTAATTACATCATGATCAGAAGAAATAATATAATCAGATATTGATCTTATAATAGACTTTGTAAAAACATCATGAATACCGAAATACAAAACTCCCATTCTTAAAGCTTTCATTAAACTTTTCCTATCACTCCACATATTTTCCAAAATATATTCTAAAATCATATTACAATGAAAAAAAGAGGCGAAAAAAATAAGTGAACCATAATCATAAGTCTTAAACCCCTTCTTGATTTGGTGCGAAGTTTTCTCATCATCTGACATTAGTTCTATCAAGTTCAGCGCGTCTTCTTCACTCAAATAAGGTTGTGCAGGAATTTCAATTGTAAGAGGAATTTCAATATCTCCAGAATAAAAAGACACCATAGCCGAAAAATAGAGACATCTCATCATAAGCAAGCGAAAACCCTCATCTAGCTTCATCATGGTTTAACTGCTACTAAATATTCAAATACTCACAGATCCGAATTGAATCCTATAAGATAAATAATTTTTCAACAAAATTAATAAAGAAATGCAATAAGTTGAACATGTTCTTATTGTCGTCTAAGCTTGATATTTCCTAGAAATGATAGAATAAGACCTTATAGGTGGAGGAAAAAATGTGCCTTTTAGGATCATAATCAGAATGTTTTCTCAGAATATGCAAACGTGAAACAGCTAAAGTTGAAAACCCTTTACGACAATAAGAACAAATAACTAGTTTTTTGCTTTCGGTCCTCTTTTGTCTTTTGTTGCTTTAGAAAGAGCTTGTGCACAATGCAAAGGACAGCTTGAACAGGATTCCATATTAGATGGAAGCAGATTATTCTGAAGCACTTCTGCATGCTTCCTCAATCTATCTGAAATTTCAATAAATTTTTTTAAATTTGCTTCTATTTTATCAGTTTGATCCTGATATCTTATCGAGTAAGGAGAAAAATCTTTTAGTTTTTTACCACTTTCTGAAATATTTACTTCGATGTTCTTCTCTGACTTATTTGATGAACAATGTGCATCATTTACAAAAGAACCTTTATTTGAAGCAGATGCGTGATCTGAAGAAACCTTCAGAGTTTCCTTTAGCCTATTTAATTCCGTTAGAAAATCGTTACTATCCTTTGCTTTATTTTCATCAATTTTTTCCTCATATTCATCTGTGTCCGATAAAGAGAGATCCCTAGAGAGGCTATAATCACTAACCTGTTTCACTGAACTGTTTACACTACTAGCAGATGGTTTTTTAACTACTGAAGGACGCTTTTTTCTTTTAGAGGGTAATGTGCGCCGTGAATCTGTTAACTCAGCTTCAGAATCTGAAGAGTCGGTTGAAGTGATAACTTCATTACTTTTAAACTTTCTGTCTAATTTTCTTTTCTTAGATAAAGTACCATTAAATCTGCTTACTGTTTTAGTTCCCTTACTACTTTTATAAGAATCATGAAATTTAGTTAATTTGTGATATTTCAAGTCAGTTTCAATAAACTTATTCTCGCTCTTAGACCACTGAATTACTAAAGGCGTACCGTGTTTAAAAAGACTCGTACAAGGAGAAAAATGACATGATCGGTCAGGGTATGGTCCGGGATGAGGGTATAGAGTGTCCACCCCTTTTTTGTATACATATTTTACCTTCTCCCTTTTCCCTTTTCCCTTTTTTCTTATTTTTTTTCTTACCTCCCTGTTCCTTATTACACTATTTCATCCTTACATGGTCATACCCTAAGCCGTTTTCCCTTATCATGTCATAGTCAAGTTGCCCAATCTACCACCCTATTCCTTTTTCGCTTTTTAAGTGTTATACCATTTGGTTCGTTTTCCCTTTTCCTTTTTTTGTATTTTTTCAAATTTTGACCTATTCCTTTTTTTCAATTTTCTCTTTTCACATGATTCCTCCCACCATTTAGTCACGCCCCCTAATTATCATAGGCCCGCCCCCTAATCACCTGGGTGCTTAATGAGTCAATTAATTTCAGCCAGTAGTCATACTAATGAGATAGGGGGCGTGATTTTGTGAGTAGGATAAGGAAAAGGGAAAATGGAGAAGGGAAGACGTAGGTAGCTTTGCATTTTGCAAACCGTTTTCCGTTTTCTCAATTTTGTAAAAAAAAAAAAAAAAAAAAATGTTATAACCAGGAATAGGCTAAAGGGGGGCAGAAAATGACCACATTCCTGTATTCTCATAAAAATACGAAATATATAATTTTGTAGAATGAGGAATTGCAAATGGGTGATAGTGGACCATTATTGGTTATTTGGAAAAAGAAACAGGTGAATTAAAGGGTTGGCCGGACCATACCCTGACCGTCCGGCCAACCCTTTAATTCACCTGTTTCTTTTTCCAAATAACCAATAATGGTCCACTATCACCCATTTGCAATTCCTCATTCTACAAAATTATATATTTCGTATTTTTATGGAATGTGGTCATTTTCTGCCCCCCTTTAGCCTATTCCTGGTTATAACATTTTTTTTTTTTTTTTTTTTTACAAAATTGAGAAAACGGAAAACGGTTTGCAAAATGCAAAGCTACCTACGTCTTCCCTTCTCCATTTTCCCTTTTCCTTATCCTACTCACGAAATCAGGCCCCCTATCTCATTAGTATGACTACTGGCTGAAATTAATTGACTCATTAAGCACCCAGGTGATTAGGGGGCGGGCCTATGATAATTAGGGGGCGTGACTAAATGGTGGGAGGAATCATGTGAAAAGAGAAAATTGAAAAAAAGGAATAGGTCAAAATTTGAAAAAATACAAAAAAAGGAAAAGGGAAAACGAACCAAATGGTATAACACTTAAAAAGCGAAAAAGGAATAGGGTGGTAGATTGGGCAACTTGACTATGACATGATAAGGGAAAACGGCTTAGGGTATGACCATGTAAGGATGAAATAGTGTAATAAGGAACAGGGAGGTAAGAAAAAAAATAAGAAAAAAGGGAAAAGGGAAAAGGGAGAAGGTAAAATATGTATACAAAAAAGGGGTGGACACTCTATACCCTCATCATGATCTCCCATCTCCAGTATAAACTAGAATGCCAATCTTGAGAATATCAACAAGATTCTGCAATAGAGTACTTTGATGCGATCGAAGATCGAGCCGTAATCTCTCATCATCATTTGACAAAATAAAATAAGCATAATTCCTAGTAGAAGAGTTTCCTTTCAAAACTGAAAGAAGAGCGGCCTTCAACTCCTCTCTGAAAATAGTAAATTGGCTATCCTTAGAGCTATCTTTCAGAGAGATATAACTGAAATGAAAGGGATGTTCGAAATTTGTCTTAACACTCTCCCAAAACTCGCTGTTTTCAGAATGAGCAGTTGTTAAGAAACTAACTATAGTTTTAATCAAGTTGTCTAGCACAGAAGTCATGTTTGAAAATTATCAAGATAGCATAACCTGATATTGTCACAAAAGTTGCAAAAGTCAGAAACGTTGCTAGTCAAGCAACTTCCTCTAAAAGTATGAGAAAAAGTGAAAACAGTACTTTCACCCTTTATCTTAATACGCAAACTAGAAAAATAAAAATCTGAATTCACAAAAGGTAACCACACTGAATCGGAAGAATTTGATTCTTTTATTTCAAAGTCGTATATGTTCGAAAATGTTTCTATAATCTTTAAGCTAAATACTTTAAAACTGATCTTCTTCTGCACCAATATTTGAAAAGTAATTTGAATATTCTTTGGAAACATATAAACTGAAAGCAAATCCTCGACACAAAATTGTTTTATAAATTCACAAACTTCTTCAGCTAATAATGTAAGATTTCTGAAAAAAAATAAAAAATTCCTCCTCAAATAAATCGAACAAAAACCATTTCTTGTTAACTTTATAGTATAAGCTCCTTTCTTATATGTTAAAGATCCTCTATACAGATAAGAACCCGAATCTCTTGTGTAAGCATGAATTTTGTTCAAATCGAAATTAATCTTAGGAGTATATATCAAACCAAAAATAGCCAAATTCACACTATAACTGATCTGCATTTACTTTATATAATAGTATATGAGTTAATATAAAAATCACACCAAACCCTATTTAAGCGACAAACAAAATCAAATAAGATGCTAAGCTCGCATAACCCCTAATCTGAAAGAAGGGTGTCTCATTAGTATAAGGTATATCTGAGAAACATTTATGAAAAATTCTGCATATGAAGCCAAAAATTCAGTTGGTTCTGACAAGAACTGCCAAGGTGTAATATCGCAATAATCCAATATCCTTCTAGTTAAATTCTGTATTTGGCGCCTCGTAATCATATGCTCATATTTGAAGAAAACGCTATAACCCCTCTTGTAGCGAAATTTTGGTAGGTAAACTACGCAATCTCTACATCTACACATCCACCTCCTAGGAGCTTCATTCCCATTTGCTTTAAAATACTTATAGAAATAGAATCTCCTTTTCATTTTACATTGTGCAGTAGAAATATGATATTTCTTTATACTTAGAGGAAGAGATATCGGATTTGTATCAATCTAATCTAAATTCGCTATCTCCTCCTCATAAATAACAAAGAAACCAATATGATGTCTAAGCAACAGAACAAAAGAAGTCAGAAAAGCGGACTTGGTAAAATCAGAATATTGAGCGTGTTCAAAAGATAAGATTTCCTCTTTCAGAGTTTCTGGAATATCTAAACTGATGATATCTTCACTTGTTATTTTTCTATTTAAATCTAAAATAGTCTCTATGCATAAATCTTTTAAAGTAAACTCATCTAATTTTAAAATCAATTCTCGAACGAACGAAACGGCTTTATCAATCTCTTCTAAAGTTATAAAAGTGCGCGAAGGACAAGCCGAACGTAACAATTTCATAGAAACTGTATCCTCGAGAGTTCTATTTATTGCTGAACAAAAAAAACAAGAACAATATAGCTGCGAATCTAAAACTTTCTCAAAATAAAGTGTTACTGACATTTGAAAACTTACCGAGTATCTGAATCTGAAAATAACTGAAAATAAGCAAACTTGTAGTTAGACCTAACACTGAAACAGCGTCATGTTCGCTAATCTTGCAGTTGATAGTAGTACCGTGTAAAATTAATCGGGCGGAAAGCATTAGAAGATAAGTCAATCTCTGTTTACAACTACGCCAATCAATTTCACTTCACGAAACCCAGAGGGAAAAAGAACGAAACTCAGAGAATTGCTTGAAGGGAGCTCAGTCATGTCTGGAAGACGAAGCACAATGTATCTGATGGTACTTTACTTTTACCTGCTTATTCACCTCCAATTCTCATCTGGCTGTACAGTAGAAGAAGACTGTACAAAAACCTCGACACCAGCAACACTGGGATGCGATTGCGTCCCACAAAACGTGGATATGGCGACTATTAGTACTGTTCACCTAGACCTGAACGCTTTTGGAATTGTCCCAGATACTGATCCGGATACAGAAATTCGCTATAACATTGGAGTATTCCCATATCTGAAGACGATAGAAAAAGGAAGCTTTGTCTTCCTTTGTGAAAGTGGAATTTGCAGGTAAGTTTGAACTTTGATATGAACTTATTAAATCTAAATTGTAGTTTTATATCGGCTTAAAATTGAAAGTTAAAACAACTTCATCAGCGACAGATTGAGATGGCGCGACCCAGGCGCGCGCTCCTACTATTTTCAGTTCCAAAATAGATTTTAAGATTTTCTGGATCCGATCGTGTTCATATCCTAATTCTCTGACTTAACTTAATTTTAGGAAATCAAGAATAAAAATCCAAAGACGTAGTGATGAAACGAAGCTGTCTACTGTCACTACTGGGCGCCTTCTTACTAACAGAAATCTCCAAACAGAAAAGTTAGCTAAATCAGCAATACAAACAACACAGGCGTACATTAAAATAACCACATACTCCGCTTACCAAAAGATTAGTTCAGATCCCTTCACTACGCAGACCCATTTAACAAGTAATCACTTTAGCACCCAAACACTAACAGATACTAGTGATAGTTCAGATCCCTTCACTACGCAGGCACATTTTAGCACCCAGACACTAACAGATAGTACTGATAGTTCAAATCCCATCACTACGCAAACATATATGAGTTCTAATAAACACTTTTCAACACATACACTAACAGATTACTTTACCTCAGAAAAACTGAATCATAAGGAAAAATACATGTCAACACTAACCGAACCAGAATCAACCTCAAAGCTAACATTTGAACAAACCTCAACTGAAAATCCTCTTAAAAATTACTCTACAGAAAGAAAATTAAACTATAATACTGAAAGCACAACCATGCAACCAGAAACTAGCTTAGCTCCGCTTATCGTTAGCACTGAAACTAATAAAAATACGGTTAATGAAAACTCTACTACAAGCAGCGCACCCACTGACATAACCTCGAGCGAAAATATAATAAAATCGATCCAAACATCTGCACATACTACTCAAATCACAACTAGTAACCCTTATATTGGAAACGAAAGAGAAACTGTTGGGGCCAGCAATACTAACCCTCCATTAACACAAAATATTGAAACAACACAAAACACCCCTCAGTATACTAACACGCCCGCAGAAGAAACAAGCCTAACGATAATTGAGCTACAAGAAAAAAGCACGTGCGTACCTGAAATACTTAAAATTTATTATTTGCTTAACTACTAACATCCAAAAGAAAATACAGAAAATAAACACGATGAAAATTTCAAATACATGAAGCTTTCACCAAAACTTTGAAATAAATAAAAGTAACTGAACTCTTAATGTTTCTTTTGAAACAGCACAAGAAACATAAGCTTAACTACTGAGGGTGAGCTCCTCACATCAGAAGCCGCTACTGCTAGCTGGGAAGAAACAAGTTCAAGTCTGACTACAGAACCTGAAAACGAGTAAGATGAATTTTTCACGATTTAACTAACAGGCTCAATAATTTAATTCATAAAATAATAACTAATAGAACACAGCTGAACGAAGTTGTAATACAAAATAAACTTCATTCAAACAAAAGAAGTTTTAGTCGAGAGTCTCATTTAAAATTAATTACCAAGAAACCTCGTCCAGAAATTCTTCTATTTCCTCTACACTCGACTTAAAAGTAATAAGATGAATTTCTCATTTCAGGGAAAGTGAAAAACCATGGCGAGACGCTGTAATCGTAGTCCTGGCTTTGACTTCAATAATGCTTATCATCGCTATCATCTGCCTCTACTTACGACGCAAGAAGAAACTCTCTATGCAAAATAATCCAATATATAGACGAACAACAACCAGCATATCAAGCTTGGAACTAGACTCTATCATATGAACACTGACCAGCAGAACTAAAAATAACACATGATCATCATTTACTCACTTAGAACTATATAAATACTATTTAAATGTATCGTGTATAATCCCAAAGCAAGCTCTTATAATAAATTCAGGAAGAAATCATTTTCCTGCATTCATTTTTAAAAATTTACCTTGAAATAATCTGAATCCTTACTCCCTTGCAATATGCTGCCCGCGATTGAAAGATATTTTCTAAGTCCGCACTAGAAAGCGAACTTAGTAGATGAGCTGAAGGCAAAGTGTGCGCACAATGAAAACCGCAAAGCTTATATAGTGCGAACCGAATTAGCTGTTGCCCAATAAGAAAACACATTTAAAGAAGAGCGCATATTAATCTGAAGGCGTCCTAGAGGTACTGAAAGGTTATATTTGTCACAAGCACACTCAGAACATACGAACTAAGAAAAAGCACCCCTCAGAACCTCCCAAAATATGCATGTAACTATTCTAAATAATGCTAATATGAATATTTTAAATGGTCAACTGAAGTCACCTAGAAAAGAACGAATCGCATAAGAGATATTCATGCTAATAATGCTTGTGCACATAATGCATCCCAAATATGGAAAAGCCATCAAATGTGACAAAGACACTCACACCAACAAAGATGCAACAAGCACCTCCTAACACATGCAGGCAGGACCCTGGCCATCCAGGGTAGGTTAACCCTAACTAGGACGCTCTGCTCACCGGTATATTCCGTATTGCGTATTTCACATTTCCCCACTTGAGCATGATAGACATAGTAACAGTAGCGCAGATTTGGTCTCAACTTTCTCAATCTGTTACAACTTAATATGAAAATGATTAGCTTTTAAATATGAACATCTCTTGTATTAAACCAATCGGTTAAGCTCGCACTAGAAAAGAAATTCAAAAGTTTGCCTGCGGATTTTACTCTCGTACCCTGGGTTCAGGACCGGTGTCTGGGTGTTTCCCCTGCGAATAATGTCACTCCAGAACATTATCGTCTGCACGTCCCAGATAGATGACCTAGAAAATCTAGATCTGTGTCAAAGTTCTATATATTGCTTAACCCAGAGGAATAAAACAGACACATTCATATTCACCAATACGCATAAAATTAAAATAAAAAGATTAAACATGAAGCATTTCCCTCTTACAAACTAAATATAAAAACGTAGTATTTCAAATAAAGCAATGAAAACTGTGCTGAACTTGCCAATTCCGAGCAAAATCAGACTATGCATAACATTTAAATTATCTTCAAGAATAAAACTTTCAAATTATCTCGAATTCACTTTCATTTTACAAAAACTGGAAACTTTTAGTCTAAAGACAAAGTCCTTTGTGAAGTAAGCAAGACAAGCTGATTTATTAGCGTCTGCTTTTGGATAGACGACAAAGAACCTCGAAACTCTGACCAAAAACCAGTTCATCTGTTACTTCCGGCCTAAATACCGCAACATCACCACGTTCGGACAAAGTAGTAAACCGATGAAGTGCAGCTGTTGACATCAGGGACGCTCATAATTTAAGGCGGAACTTGAGAGCCTAGGGGGTAACTCGGTCTCAACCATGTCTGGATGTGTGTCCCAAAAGTGAAAGAAATAGATCTGTTTTCAGCTCTAAACGCGTGGAATGAGTGAGAAAATTTCATGCAAAATAGGTGTGAAATTTGTCACTTTACTCAAAATAGGTAAGAAATTTTGATGAAATGTTTGCAATGATGTGGAAAACTGCTCAGCAGATTTCATTCTTTGTAGAATTATGTTATATATATTTTAAGAATAAAACCTAATGAGTACCGTATTAATGGATTTCTAAATCCCTTCAATATAAGTATGTTTTACAAAAATAGGACTCTCTCAAAATATTCTAGTTTTCCAGCCCCACAACACACATAGACATCTGGACACCGAAGATGGGAAGTTACCTCCTACGCTTGTGAGTTGCTCTCATCACGTTCCGAGCTCGAGGCGTTCACTTATTCCAAGAACTGCGCATTTCTTAACACTAGTAGAAGACCTCTCTTGTTTCAAAATAAACTCAACCACGTCTAATCTATGCATAAGTCTTAAAACTTTTAATAAGTTATTTAAATCTGAATCAGATTTTAGTTGAATAGCCTTTAAAACTTCATAAGCGCGATGGAATCTGGGCTGATTTGCGCTATAAACAATACTATCTATTTCGGTGAAAGAAATAGATAGATGAACCGCTAAATCTAACCAGTCTGAACATAGCCTTTCAGATAACTTTAAAAATAAAATCTGAATAGTTTCGTTAGATATGAGCAACACATTTTTATCATGATCCAGTATAAAACTTAAAACAATTTCCTTAAGGTCTTCACGATGTATTTGTGTAAGAGCTGAAAGTAAATCGTTTAAATAATAATCTTTATCAACTCTGCTCCACCATAAATTCAACATATGAAGTATATTTGAGAGTAAAAACGAAGCTCTATCTCTACCGCGAATTCTAAAGAACTCCTTACTGTCTAATTCTAAATATATTGCTAGTTTTTCCCAATCACAATATAACTTATCCGCAATAGAATATAAAATTTCATCAGAAAAAAGACAAAAATCTTGAGCACTCATATTTCTTGAACTCAAGTAAAGCTTCGTCAAATAATAATCTGCGTCAATGATGAATAGGCTTCTCCAGGAAAAGCTTTCCCTATTTTGAACTGTTACTCATCACAAGGGTATTTCTAGGTCTGCAGAAGCGCGCCGTAAAACTCCTAACAGAAATTCCCTGAGATAAAAATGGTCTTAGAAAACAAGCAGCAGGAGAAACTCCCCTGAGATAAAGACGGACTTAGAAAATATGCGGCAGGAGAAACTCCCCTGAGATAAAGTTGGACTTAGAAAATGAGCAGCAGGAGAAACTCTTCTGAGATAAACATAAACTTAGAAAATAAAATTTTACTTACAAAATAAGCAAAAGGTAAAATTCCTATAAGGTTAATATTTTCATGAGCCTGGTAATCTCAAATGCATTTCCCCGAACTAAAATAAATAAAGCCTAAAATTATAAGAACTGAAACTCCATTTTCGCACCATGATACACCCTAGATCTAGAATTTCGCACGGTGACACGGACTGGATCTATAATTTAGCACGATGACATGAACTGGATCTAAATTTTCGCACGATGACACGGAGTGGATCTAGAATTTAGCACGATGACATGAACTTGATCTAGAATTTCGCACGATGACATGAACTTGATCTAAAATTTCGCACGATTACACGTATTGGATCTAGAATTTCGTGCGATGACACGGACTGGATCTAGAATTTCGCACGATGACACGGAGTGGATCTTGAATTTCGAACGATGACACGAACTGGATCTTGAATTTCGCACGATGACACGAACTGGATCTTGAATTTCGCACGATGACACGAACTGGATCTCCCGTACTACTACTAATATGATAAATAGCTCTACTTTCTCATCCCTTCCTAGAATCACGGCACTGTCTATATATGCTCGACGTCGTGTCGACGAGCTCTGCAATCGATGTGACAATATCGCGTGAATTGATTTTATTGTATATGCGCGAAAACTTGATCATTTGGAACACCGCGTGTAAATGGCCCATACTATACATACGACGTCTACATAGCCGGTTTGTAGATGGCACATGTATTCTCTCACATGTTATTAGTCTTATATAAATATATGATTTTGAATCATGTATATTTGATAAACATATTTTTGAAAAAGATATTGGTAGATATAGTGAGTGATTCCGTCTGTAGTTACGTCATTGTGAGATGAGTAGGCCTACATTAAGGAGGGTTTGTTATGTCTTAATACTATGTGTGACAGATGTCATGCTTTGTTAAAGATACTTATAGCATAATAATTAGTAAGTGATTACCCCAATAAATCACGAAAGTGTGGACATTGTTCCTTACCACTAAAATCATTACAACCAGCAAATAGTTGAAATAGTTGTTTATGTGTCCATCAATGCAAGTAAATAAAAAGACAGGAGATAGTCTGCGGGGATTATGCTTGGAGAGCGGAAACTCTGGACACAATCAACTTCCGTCTCGGGTCGAGCGACAGTTGTTAGCGAGATCTCGTTGGGGCGTGGCTATACGGAGACAGTCTACGGGCCTACCCCACGGTCTAGAGTGGAAGAGATAACGTAACTGGGGGGTATGGGGGTCCTAGTGTACATGTTTACATTTGGTTATTTTTGGGGCTTTTCTGATAAAACATGCCCAGCATTAGAACTAGCCTGCGTGGTAATTCGCCCTACCTTTTTTTGGGTCAAATGTCAAATGCAACTCCGTCAAATCACCGCTGTTATGTATAATAGAGTATATAACGTTGTCAAGAAAAAGCTTCATTCTTACGATCACCTTCCTGATATAAAAACGCCATTGCTTCCAATCTTCACCAAGCCCCACTTGTTCAATGCTACCATTGGCACGTAACAAGAACTCTCTGGCTAGTCTGAAACCTGACCTATTTTCACATAACAATAACGTTATTTTAGATAAAGTTGACTAAATCAAATGTATCCCTAATGGCACAATGTATAGAGTGAATACTTGTGGTGGTCAACATGTTACCTTTCAAGGTTTGCGACGTCTCTTGTTGAGATTGAACGGCATTTCCTTTTTTTTGTGATTTTTTCTGTATTTCTTTTCCCCTTCTTTTTGTAGTTAAGGGGTCCACCAAATATGCTGGGGAAGGGTTGGTGGGGTCAGCACCCCCTTGACACCCCCCTTGGTTCCGCCCATGGAATTCAGCGTCAACAGTCGGCCCATCCCATCAGTGCGATGGACGGGAAGGGTTGGGGGCACGTCAATAGGGTTAAAGGGACGCAGGAAAAGGGCTACAAAAGTCTGATGAAATCTTCCAATTGACCAACAGGAGAGCTGTCTAGACCCACTCTTAACGTCGGCCAAGAGGTATGGGGAGCTATGGGGGCATCAATAGGTACTGCCCCACGTATTCTAAGGGGTGGCCAATCCAGTTCACATACTGACACAATTGGTTGATTCTAGGTACAATTCACTATGTAGGTCAAAATGACAGAAACTTACCACCCCAAATTTGGTTTCTTCTCCCAACAGGACAACTGGGAAAAAAGCTACGCCTATCAGTTTTCGTAATGTAATATTTATAAGAAGGAAACTAAGGACATGCAGAAATGAAAAGCACTTGGACGATATCAACGTTGAAAAAAAGCAATATTGCCAAACTCATAAATAGAACAGCAATTATAAATGGATACACTGATATCAACAGAATCCTTCATATACAATAGAGAGAGAAAATAACAAAATACTTGACACCCTTATTTCTAAAAAAACGAAAAAAAAACCGCATTTCAAACAAGAAACCCATATATTATGAACGCAAGAGGCAATAAAGCCACGCCTTTCAACTTCATTTCCCTGTAACACCGGCATCGTTCTTATTCCCACCTATTTTTATTTATGAGCAAATAAATGGGAGAACGGAAGACGCTAGAAAAAAGTGAAAAACAAACAATTGACGTCTGCGAAATTAACACAAGGCTTTTGGCGGGAAGACCAACACGACGCAGACGACAATTCGCTTTATTGAAGAAGGCGTGTTGCCATGACAACGTCACGGGACGTCCGCCTGGAAACGAGACAAAACGTGATTGTGCCTTTCCTCGGAGCAGCCTTTATTGGGAGTTTACCTTATGTAAACCAAAAACTCCATAAGTAATCAGAAGAACGACATGGAAAGCGAACAACAATGAACTTTTTTTTGATATGAACGGCCATGATATCGGGATTATATATACGCCGTCGCCTTAACTCTTACTCCCTTTCAACTTGTTTGTCCTTATCTTCGTCCATATTGAATGACACGTGAGATTTGATATAGGTCTTTTCATCACATATGCAGCTATTGCTTTGGAAATCATTTGCAATTCAATCTTCGCCAAGTTAATTGGCCAGTGGCTGCTGGCCATTCAGAGGACAGATACCATTAAGGGTATGGATACAAAACAATCATGGCTGCTTTTTGTTTGCCTGTGCCGTATTCTGATTACACTGTTAAAATAGATGGTGGTTTCTGAGCCTTATCCAAGCCCCCTTCCTCCATCACTACCAGCCTCAATGTACTTAGGACATTCAAATATCAGCCAATGAAAGGTGCAGCTATAATCGCCGACTTTATCGATTTATTTTAATCTACTTTGTGGTTTTTAGACGCCTGCTATCTCTGTGAGGCTGGATATGCCTCAGGCCCCGTGGGTTTTACGCAGGAACAATTACTCATTATCGAGCTTAGCTTGGCTTTGACAGAAGAGTCTGTACTTCTAAAATCAACAGTGAAAGAACCTTCCTGAATATTTTTAAAATGACATGTGATATGCTTTAAAACAAGTTATCCTGAGCACATAATTTAGTTACCATTTTGATTGTAATTTTCAATACTATACAGAGTGCCTAGCACAGCACTGTGGAGAAGAATTTTGGGCCCAGTGACGTGAGTTTTGGGTGGATTTACGAGAGTTTGGTGTGTATTTACGGGAGTTTTGTTATGAAATGGAAGTTTCAAACTCACGCACAGTTTCTGTAAGCTCACATAAAACTCCCGTAGCTACGGAGCTTTTTATGAAACACCCCCCAGACTTGATGAGATGGTCAATATGGAAAGTTTCTATCATGTGCACATAATGGAGCCATTTGAATACCTGTATTTGACTGTGGACATGACATTGTGACTATAATATAATGCAACGAGAACGAGTTACTTCTTGAAACTAAGTTAACTATAAGTAGTAGTAGTAGATCTTTTATTGACAGTCAAGAAGTCAGATTTGAATGACCACAGCGACGCAATCTCTATCCTTAATGAAACGACTACCTAAACAAGACAGTTACTAACCTACGAATCACTAATCTTGAAGGCGCTAGCTCCCAACAATAGCTTACATGTTGGAGCATTTAATAAACCCATAATAAGGGCCGTACGTAAAGGACGTTATGTGGCGGCGGCGGGGGAAGTGGGGGTCCATTGCCCTATATGTTCCTATTGTAAAAAAAGACAAGGGGCTGCGGGGGGGGGGGGGGGGGGGGGGTCAAAATGATGAAAAATAGCATGGCGTCATTTATGTGTTCTGCAATGGGAAAATAAATGATTGCAGAACACCTATTGTAACGATGCACAGTTTGTCAACAAGGAGAGTTATCTTTGTGCAAAGCAACTGCTGTTAGGAAATGTTTGACTTACTAATCACTTAAGAATGTTTTTTTTTCTGAACTGAAGATTATGGATGTTATATGTAAATGCCCCATCATGCAGGAATTCACAGAATTTAGATTGATCCAATTGAACAGCTTTTTTCTATAAAATGCCAGAAGCAATAAGCCCTTCCCAAATTGGGTAATCAAGGGGTTGGACAAGGGTTGGACAAAATAACTATATATAAGCCATCCTTGTTCCCTTGGGTTCGGGTCACTGAAATAGGCAAGAATAATATTGTTCTATATCCCAAAGTAAGGCTGAAACATTATGATTTCTTAAATTTTATCAATCGATAGATTTGCAGGTTTGTCAGCCAAAAATGTTGTATTTCAGGGCAGAATAGGGTTGGATATTATAGGTTTGGCTGACTGGCTTTAACATTGGTTCCTATGGGAAAAAGGCCAATATTATATAGTTGTATTTTACCAATTTTTCAAAAAAAATTCTCAACCAAATTGCTTTGATCAATTTTGCATTATGCAACTGTCTTCAGGTAACAAGAATGGAGGTCATTTTTTTTTATTTTGAAAATATTTCATGGGAAACTTTAATGTTGATGTAAACTGGGATGAGCCCATACGTCTAGAGCCCCAGGAATTAAGCTGCAACTAACCTGTATCGGCATTTCCAGGGTGATTGCAGCATTCTGACCGAGATTTTCATTATTTTTGAAAAGGGCTCATTAGGAAGACAATAAATGGGTCTGAAGGCAGGAAAAAAGATCTCATCAGCCGCTGCACCCTGGATCCGTTACGGAGGCTATTCCCGCCATTAGAAGCCCGTGGGCTGCAATGGGCGTCCCTCAATTGCACTTTAATGGGGTTGGACCACTAAAATCGACACTGCGACATGGTCGTTTCTTAAATTTGACACGCGACATGGAGCTTTAACGACATGACGGACAGCTTTAAAATGTGAGTGACATGCGACATGGACATTTCTTAAATTCGACATGTGACATATAGACGGTCTACATCTCTCTGATGATCTGAAAGATAAATGGGCTAAAATGCTGATTAAAACTGCTGGAAAATATTAACTCAAGCATCAACAAATTATGACTGACATAAATCGTCAGTATGCCAGTTGTGACAGTGTCAATTCTGGTATTCCTTTTCTTCGAATATTTGATTCAAAATTATTCAAAATTATAAATCTTATAATCAAAAGTTAAGGCAATTCAAATCAGTCGTGACTGTGTCAATTCTGATTCTGAAAAGCTATTCAGTTAATTTTGACAATTACAAAGGTCGTGACAGTGTCAATTCCTTTGAAAATGTCAAAATTCAATTAATCAGATATCGTCGCATGAAACAAGTCACCTAGATACAAGAACTTCACAAACTTCAAGTAAGAAGAATTACTATCTTTTCAGTCTGCATGAAATTTACAAAGATTTCCGATGACCATCACTTGGACAATAATTTTCACCGGATGATTCTACAAAAAACTGATTTTTCTATTATAAAACATTGAAGATATGGATGGCAAATATTGCCTATATCCAATTTTCATCTCTATCATTCCAAAAATTCATAAACAATTTGATCCAAAATGTTATCATCTTAGATTAGACTTATCCAAAGGCATTGAATTCAACAGAAAAACAAATAGAAAATGTCCAATTCTGTCTCGCATGGTAAACTGTCAGAAATCCAATTGCAAATATGGATGATATTAATGTATTAAAAACCAAGGGTTTTCACATTTTACATGTAAATATACGTAGCCTATTCTCAAAAAATAAATTTGAAATGTTTAAGCAACAAATGACTACAAGTAACGCTGATGTTATATGTGTATCAGAAACATGGTTAACACCTTGTATTTATTCTAGACTCATTGATATCGGTGGCTATTATGTTGTTAGACTTGATAGAAATTGGTCAGACAATTCAAGTAATAACATCAAAAAAGGTGGAGGGGTTTGTATGTATATCAAAGAAAATCTAGATTTTTCTTCTGATGAACTTTCAGATTTTAATAAAAGTACAAAAGATATTGAAATCCAATGGATAATTATTAAATTCAAAAATCAAAAAAATATTATATTAGGAAATATTTACAGACCACCACAAGGAAATGTACAAGTTTTTAATGAGGAATTACAGCATTGTCTTGACAGTGTTGAACAAAAATATAAAAACGAAATTGTACTACTTGGGGATTACAATATTGACATTTTAAAAAAGAATAGTAAAGAATCCAAAGATTTGTTAAATATTATGAATAGCTATGGTTTATCACAATTGATTAAAGACGTAACTAGATTTAGTAATACTAATTCATGTATTGATTTGATATTCACTAATGCAAAACATGTTTGTAATTCAGGGACAATTGATCTCAATTATAGTGATCACCAAGCTATTTATCTAACAAAGAAAAAACAAAGATCAACTTATTCTCCTTCAGAATTTACTGGAAGATCGTATAGAAATTATATCAAAGAGGACTTTCAAGAAAAATTAAGATTAATTGACTGGGTACCATTTTTTGGAATAGAAGATCCAAATGAAGGCTGGGACTTTTTAATTGATAATATAATAAAGGTACTAGATGAGATGTGTCCCGAAAAGAATTTCAAAATCAAAAAATATAATGCAGAATGGATGAACAAAGACCTAATGGAAATGATAATTGATAAAGATAAGTTATTGAAACGAGCAAAATTATCAAAGAATCCAGATGATTTCATTATGGCAAAAAAAATGAGAAATGAAGTTGGCAATATTATTGATAAAGCAAAAAAGAATTTCCTTGAAGAAGAATATTTGGCATCAAAAAAAGACCCGAAAAGATTCTGGAGAAATATTTACAATATCATTCCCAAAGATAGGAAAAAATGTGAAAATATTAATCTAGTTAATGATGACAATGATCCAATTGATTCTTCAAATACGGCTAACTTTATAAATGATTATTTCACAAATATAGGCCCTGAATTGGCCAAAAAATGTAGTAAAAATTGGAATTTTTTGGGTCCACAACCAGACAATTTAATAGAAAATATCAAAATTAATAAACTAGTAGTACTTGAGTTGGTTAAAGACATTGATATATCAAAATCTTCAGGAATACAAAAGATTTCATCAAAGTGTTTAAAAGATGCTCTTATGGTTCTTATCACCCAATTATCATATTTGTTCGAATTATCAATTAAAACTGGTATTTTTCCAGATAAATGGAAATTAGGTATTGTAGTTCCACTTTTCAAGGGTGGAAACAAACAAAAGGTATCAAACTATAGACCGGTATCATTATTACCAGTTCCTGGGAAAATACTTGAAAAAATAGTACATAATCATATAATGAATTTTTTTGAAAAATATAATCTCTTAAGCGATAATCAAAATGGATTTAGAAAGGGTCTGTCAACTGCTAATTCAATCACAAAACTAACTGATGACATCTATTCTGCAATTAATAATAAGATGACAACTATAGCAACTTTTATAGACCTCAAAAAGGCGTTTGATACTGTGAATCATAAAATATTATTAAAGAAATTAAAATTACTGGGGATTGATGGCAAAATTTTAATATGGATATCAAATTATTTGACAAATCGTTTCCAAAAAACCATTGCAAATAACATATTATCAAATGAAGCTGAAGTCCACTGTGGAGTTCCACAAGGATCAATTCTGGGACCATTGTTTTTCATTGTTTTCATAAATGATTTACAATATGTATTAGACAAAGAATCATATCAGTTATATGCAGATGACACTGTATTATATTGTTCAAGCATTGATGTTAGAGACTCAATAGAATCCATGCAAAATATGCTTAATATTTTTTCAAATTGGTGTTCAGAAAATGCACTTACCATTAACATTAACAAAACGAAAACAATGATATTTGGAACAAGAAATAAAATCAAAAAAGCACCTAGTTTCAAACTATCAATAAATGGAGAAATTTAAAAAAATGTTCCAACGTTCAAATATTTAGGTGTAAATCTTGACCAAACATTAAACTTCAAAAGTCATTTGGATAAAATGGTAAATGCAATTCCTTACAAATTGTTATTGTTTAGCAAATTAAGACATATTATGAATAATGAAAGTGCTACTTTAATATACAAGTCAATGATTATACCTTATTTTGATTATTGTGACTTTATATTTAACTATTCAAAACTAAATGAGCTTAAAAAATTGGATAGACTTCACATAAGAGGACTAAGAATATGTCAAAAAATCCAAGGCTCTATTGATGATACAACATTATATAGAAAATGTAAAATTTCTAGTTTAAGTGCTCGAAGAACAAATCATCTAAATAACTTTTTGTTCAATGTCAAATCTAGATGTGTATTACAGGATCCAATTGTAAATACAAGATCAAACGATGGACCAAAATTCATGTTAAAAAAACCAAACTGTGAAACCTTCAAAAAGAATATTTTCTATTCTGGTGCAAAATATTGGAATAACTTAGACCCAAATATAAGAAATAGTAAAAATTCTAAAGAATTTAAAAGATATCAAAAATCTATAATGCTAAATACTTACATGCCATAGATTAATACATTATATTGATACTTTAAAGAAACCTTATTCTAATAAGAATTGGACAATTAATATTGTAAAAATTGATACAAATGTCTATTAAGTTGAATTCTACCTCAATGCCAGTCAGCTACTAATAATTTATTCACTTTTATAGATGATACAAATGTTCTAATAATCTGAATGTTATAAATTGAATTTATATGTTACAGAAAGCATGTAAATACGCTGGTGCATTGATGAATACCGGAGTAAATCCGAGATTTGACCAGTTTAATAAAATGTTAATAAAAAAAAAAAAAAAAAAAAAAAAAAAAAAAATGTGACATTGAGAAAAATAAGTGACAGAGACATGTGACATTGCGGTTTTTTAAATTTGATATGTGACATTGGGCCTCCCCCCCCCTTCCGTCCAGAGCCCCACTTTAATTCTGGCTGGAAAAGGGACTTGACAGGCATTACTGGATATGATGGAAAGACAATAGGGATGTTCTGCCAATGCTTTCAGGCCTATGAGTATTTGTTGAATGTTCAATTTGCCACTGACAGTCATTGTATCTTTGAATTGTACGAATTTGACAGACTTTCAGAGAAGTTGTTACTCACATCTTAACTTGGTTACAGAGTTGGGAAGTTTTGCACAGGGACAAGTTTTACTGAATTCTGTAGTTGAAGTAAACGGAGAATTGATACAAAAAATGCTATTTGTGGTGTTCTAGAAATACAAAAAGGACAGTCTAAGATTCTGATTCTGTGATATACAATAGTCTTTATCATGACACACAAATAAAGGTTGCTAAATTGTAAAATAACGTTTCTCTTACATCTGAAAAACTCGTGCAAGATGGCCGAATGCCTGCCTAGGTATCTGATTAAGTTTATAGTGGCTGCAACAGCTGTTTAAATAGAATATTTCTGTATAGATGTAAGTACTTGTTTTAGTACACCAAACAAGTAAATTAACTCGTATCCAAATATTTAACTCAAGGAAGGTATTCCTAGATGTTCACATTGATTTAGTTGTTTAATTTAATTTTCACTACTACAGATAGCTGATTTACAGTAATTAATGCACTGGGGGTTTGATTTGGACTGATTTTGTAGAAATAAAAGGAAAAGTATAGAAAATATATTTGCTATATTATACCTATCTTAGAGAAAACATTTTCAAACTATCTGAATAAATATGTATATTTACTAATAAGTGGGAGATAATTCAATTCTAGTTTTCCATCATGTTAAATTACCACAAATGCAAGGATTAATGAAAACTTGTATGCTTAATATGTGTGAGTTGCCTACACATTTCCCAGTGTGCATGCATCTTGATCTATAGGCTTGTCTGAAGGTGAATATCGAGATAAGCTTTGCGCAGTAAGGAGAATTATCTGTCCTGAAACAAAGCATGTATTGCATATCCTGGACTACCACAGCATTCTCCCCTTCCTCCATGACAAAAGGATAGATTAATAAGCTTGCTAATCTCTGAATACAAAAGGAGTATCAACCACAAGGCCAAAGGTAGATCACTTGCATAGAGGAAAGTTTACAGGTCTACATCGACATTGAATGCAAAACAAAACACAATAGAAGTCTAATTCAATCTCTGCAAGGCACACAGTTTCTATGCAGCCTCCAACAAACCATTAACAATAACAACAAATTCTATATGCATGCATATATATGGAGTTTAATGAAGTTCAAAACAATACTGTCAAACCATTCAGGTACATATACAAAACATACAATACATACTTACAGTGTCCGAAATTAAGGGCGCACCCTGCACCGCAGGTGTATGTTTTTGCAGCAGGGTGCATGATTTTTAAAAGTGTGCTCCCGGCTTATACACACTTTTTTGGTTTAATAAATACCCTTATTTCAATGAGGGTGCACGGAAAGCCTCCCGGGTGCATACCTTTCAAAGCTATGAACCCGGCGTGTGCATAAATTTTAACCTTAATTTCAGACACTGGTACAATTATATACCATATTGACAGTTCAGTGCATATACAAAGGGAACAGTCTGATAAACATCCCACAAACAAATAACCATGGCCAACAATAATAGCAACAGACCAGGTGGAGTTCTGTCAGAATGTCAGTGGTCTTTGCTTTCCTCCAGGGCCCTAATGCTGTTCCCATGTCACCAATACGACCTGTCACATGACCAGGCCCCCCACCTCACCACCACCGCCCCCTCAATACATCCAATAGGGCCTTTTCCTTATGGCACCAACATTTTCTAGTAAATAATACCTATAATAAAAGAAGATAGAACTGTATGATTATGTGGTCATTCAGGAATATCATCTAAAAGTTTTCAGCTAGATATGTACTTAGTGACCAATTTTTACCCTGAAAGATATATATCATGTATCAATAGTTTTTAGACATGCAGTACTACTGATTATTATACCTTAGGGTGATAATGCTTCAGTAGTTAACAGTTTAACGCACGTCGTATCACACCCATGTGATAACTAGCCGTGTATTACCTACAGGGCGATACACGAAAGTAGTCCACACGGGAAATGGCATAGGAAAACAAAACGAACAGTGCGTGACCCTCCGCAAAAATAGTCCCTAAATAGTAATTAATGCATTATTTAACGCATGTTTTGCCTAAAACATGCGAAATTTGCTATTTTTATGCGTAGATCTACGCATAAAACGCATAGAAAACGCATAAACATAGTAAAACGAATGATAATGTCAATGTTTGTTGCGTGGGCGGTAATATGGGACTTGTGAAACGGACGACCGTAAAGTGCCACCGGGTCAACGTAGATCTACTCGATATGGCGTACACAGCGTACACAATGTAAACAACATACATAATTTTCAAATAAGGAAGAATATGAGGGGCTAAGATATAATAAATCCATAACCAACCTCAAAGGGTGGGCCGGTCGAGGGCTGAAATCAGGGTCCAGGCCAGGGGTGATGACTGCCCGAGGACCCCCTTCGAGGTTGGTTATATGTATTTGTGACTAGTTATTGATATATTTCAATCTCAATCGAAAAGAAGATATTTTGAATGTGGTTTAATGATACAAAACAGTGGGAAATCTCAGCCAACCCCAATATCTGAGGAATATTCAGGCAAACCTAAATAAATAGCTATGTTTAAAATTGCATGATTGATAATGTTTGAACATATTCACGATAAGCTGAAGATCAAGACAACCTTGGAATCCCTACAGGATATTGTTATCTGAGTAAGCAATAATAATCAATCCCCAAAGAAAAAGGCTCTATTAGTGTTATGCCCCAAAGCAAGTCTTCTTTGTCTACTCAGATGGCGTCTCGATGCCACCAACTTGTCTTTTTACACTTTTGATTATTTGTTCTTATTGACGTCATCCTTTGGTGAAGCCGAGAACCTGTCATTTGTGTCATATAAAAATAGTGACACAGGGTAACATGTTTAAGTATGAGATGTTTTTACAAATACTTTTAATTTACTAAAAACAGTCTATTTAAGTTTGAGTCAGTGTGACCATTTCTATAAAAATATGGCCAAGTTAGGATCCTAAACGGATCCATCAACCCCAAGCAGAGACCCTTCCTGTCTTGAATAAGCAGTGTTAATAAGCATTAACTGTCATATTGAAATCAGGGTCCGGACTGACGGATGCAGATTAAGTTCAGATCCCAAGGTCATTATTTTAATGGACAATCAACTTTATTAATTACAACCTTTTAATAACTGCTGAAAAACGAACCCCTTAATCTAGACCTGACTGTCCGCCTAACATCATGTTAAATTTGTGAATCTACCCACGTGGCCAATTTAAGATCCTAAAGAGATCTATCAAGACCAAGCAGAGACTCTTCCCATCATGAATAAGCAATGTTTGTTCCTAGAAATGACGATATTGTTTCCAACATCGGCTCTGTAACTGCATTCTTTATACAGACTCTTAAGCGATAACTCATCTGTGAGAATTTCTGATGAGTTCTCATTTCACACATTGTGACTTAAACCCATTTCAAACATTATGAGTTAAGCCCATGTCACACATTGTTAGTTAAGCCTATTTCACACATTGTGGGTTAAGCCCATGTCACACATTGTGAGTTAAGCCCATGTCACACATTGTGAGATAAGCCCATGTTGCACATTGTGAGCTAGGCCCGTGTCGCACATTGTGGCTTTAGCCCATGTCGCACATTTTGAATTAAGCCCATGTCACACATTGTGACTTACACCCATGTCACATGAGAGACTTTAGCCTATCTCACCTTTTGGGAGTTAAGCCCAACTTCCCAAATTTTGAATTAAGCTGTATGAAAGGACTACCTTATAATTTTGTAGTTTAGATTAAAAGGATGAAGTCAACCATCTTTAATTCATAGAAGTAATTGCTGTTACTGCAACAACAAAAGAATATTAAAATTTGATATTTTTGTCTGGTCTACTAGGACACCCTTTAATTAAATGAATTATTAATGCTCAATTAATGTTAAGGAGGAGCAAGAAATGACTCTGGACAGGCCCCAGGGTGTCAGTTTGTCCTCCAGGGCTCAATCCCATTTAATAAGATTTGTCTTTTATGCGAACAAAGGTTAATTGGCAATTTTTAAGGACATTGTCTTTTAAACCAAGTGGAACAATTGTTGTGGAGTAGGATGAAAACTGGTTAACTCACGCTCTTGTCTCGTGGCAAAACACCTTGTTATTTTGTGTGCTTTTTTTACATTATGCATAATAAATGTCTTTCATTAACCACAATTAACGGCCCTAACGAGGGAAGGCGTGGATTTGAGAGCTTAAGTCAAATCCCTTAAGATGTCCTCCAGAAAATGTTTGCTAAAAGCCTTACAACAGTTCTTTTGAGTTCCCTGACAGTCACCAAAAGAGTTATTGAATATCATAATATTGCTTAATGGATATGGTGTACAGTTTTTCTTACAATTGTTTTCAAATTTCATATAAATAATGTTATAATCATTGTCATAATGGGAGTTGGAAAAGGTAGCGATTGGGTAGCATCAACTCTGGATATCAAATGCACTTTTGTTTGCTGAAAGAGTGAAGCCCCATTCCCACTAGGCGATTTTATCTTTGATGGGTTATGGGAGACTGGGAAACTTGACAGGTGATGGGAGACTAACGACAGCAACCAACGTTAGTTGCCTGGCGATTAGTGAATTAGTATGTCATCAGGCGACTAACTAATTGCCGGTGGAAAAAATTAATCGCCACGTTGGGATGCTCTTGCCATCACACTGCCGGCAATTAGAGGACGCATTGGTCCCCCAGCCCACTGATTAACTGCACTAATTGCCGGGGACTAGAGAAAAATATTAAACATGTCAAATATTTTGCCAGTAAGCCACGGCGACTAGTTGGTTAGTTGCCAGACATCAAAGATCCATGTGCTAAGAAAGGTTGACTTTTTCATCCCTTTACAGCCATTTATGAAGCATGTAAAACACATCATAGAAACTCTAAATACATTCATTGGATGACTGAAGATGTAGGTGACATCATAGGCCAGTTTTATCATGATTTGATGCTCAAAAGACCTTTCAAATCATGAAATAGCACATTTAACAATCAAATCCTAGAGTAAATCCCCATCTCCTAAAATAATCAATTTTAGTACTTTTTGACCATTTTAAATTTTAGTGGATTTAGCTGTAAAATTATAAAAATACATAACAGCCACTAACATTATACACCATTGTAATCTTAAAGTCATGACAGATGTGCTAAATGTATTGATTTTGACATATCACAAATATTAAATTCTTTCTATAGAGCCTCAAATCAGATTGTACCCCTTTATTGTAAAAGTATTTTCCATTTTTCAGACTTTAGTTTGATATGATTTGAAAAACCAGTCAAGATGGATTGTTTTATTTGTTCTTAATCCTATGATAATTATATGAAGTAGAACTGTATCTCATTTATCTACAAAGTTATCTACAAAGTTACCTATATAGGCCCAATGCAAAATCAGAGGCCTGGTATGAAAAGGGTTTAAGGCAAGTCCTTTTACTCCTATACAGCATAGACACAAAATGAAAGTGGGGAGAGAGAGGGACGTTTTGGGAATTGAACGGTGACTTTTATGTTTCTTTCATTGAAGTGAACATGTCATGGCCCCCTGGAGGGGAGATTTAGTAGTGCTGAGGTCTGATGGAGGGTACTGGAGGGAGAGAGACTCCTCCTGTGGGTCAGTGGTCAGACCCCTAGTCTGTTGAGCTCAGACTCACTGTTTCCCAAAGTGAGTCTGTACACCAGCAACCATTTTAGATGGCAATTCCCACCCAAATCCCAGCATGCTTTGCAGCTGCTGGTTTACGGCAGGTAGGACCATAAACCAGCCAGCAGCCCAACAACCATCAAAGGGGTTCCCTAAGCCATTTATACAGGACCAATAAAAGAATTCCTTACAAATTTAGCCATGGACTCTTGTGGGTGTAAGGACCTGTTATGTAAGAGGTATCTTGGTCATGGAAGGACTACCAGACCCCCTGCAGTCTCCTTACACTGGTTTTAGTGTGATTGATCATTTGCTTTAGCCCAGTTTTATCTATTCGGGAAACATTTGGAAATAGTCATAAAAGAAAATATGTCTGGACTGTCTAGATTTATCTGTGGCCTCATATTTTCTCTAGTACAGTGTTAATGTTAGATGGCCCAAGTACTGTTTTGTGAGATTTATATTTTATTTTATTTTTAATTCATTGCTTCCTATCATGATCTAAATATATCATACTCTATGTGTATTGGAATTAACCTCAAAGTAGCTGAAATTGTGCAAATGTAAATCCAATTTTCCAGCTGCACTAGGATATAGCAGATAAATCTGGACGCATGCATGGAAGGATCAATGGTGAAATTTATTATAATATTATTTCTTTCAAGTATTAGAAAGTGTCAAGGGCCACACCCACTAAGTGACTTTAGCACCAACGGGCAACGAGCAACTGGGAAAATTGCTGGTAAAGTTTTAGCACCTTAGGATTACCGGGCAACTCCCTATGGGTATGGTGTGGAGTCTGGGAGAATGGCTATCGTTGTTGCTGGGTGACTATAATATCAAGAAAGTTTGGTATTTTACTGGCAATTTTACCGGCAATTTTACCGGCGATTCTGTTGCCTATCGCCAGTTGCCAACCATTGTCTTGTCAAACGCCTACTGACATCTTTCAGAATACATGAGTCACTAACAAGGATATGGCGAAATGCCACATTATGTAGGCTAAGTAAGATAGAGAAAGTAATAAGTCTACATTCATACCTTGAAGGTTAACTCCTGCCCAGTATCACATATTAATTTCTACCTCCCAGGAAGAAATTTAATCTTTCGTTTAATTTTATTTCAATGCAGGTGGGCGTGATAAGTTGAGAGTGTATTGGGTTCCATCTAGTCTCACGTTGTTTTTCTTTAAGTTCATTATTTTCCAACCATGTATTTTGTACTGTCACTTTATCAGTTAGCTGTCAGTTTGATGCCAAACATCAATTTAAGCATCAATTTCATACAGTCAAACTATCCCCATACAAATGAAACAACTAAGTATCCAAAGGCTACTATAAACTTATTCTTAGGGGAAAATTACACAGTTACGAGGAACATCCACCTTTCTTTAACCAAGGAAGATTACTCTGCATAAAAGGTATTTGTTATCTCCCAAGAAACAGCAATTACTGTTGGGTATTTCCTTCGGGGGACATTGTAATCGTTGTGACAGGAGACAATGTGACTGAATGGTAGGTTTTATCGTCCTGTTGTTGTCCTATTGGGCCCTGCTGACAACAGAATTACTGCCGAGATGAATACGGACAGGGAACACAGGGAAAAAGTAGTAAAAAGCATTAGCGGAGAAAACAAGGGAAGGAAACAGGGACGAGAGACTTGGTGCGGCAAGGTGTTTTGTCTGTTGGGCTGGGTTTATGCCCTACGATTCTGTCAGTCACTAGGATAGTTACCACTAGTACTGTATCTGAATAAAATATCAAAATTGATTTGGTACAGCATTGCCCTTGACTGATCTTAAATATAATCACATTCATCAAATTGATTTTTGATAGCACTCTGATAGACTGACTGGAAACCGTATAAAATATAACAATTCTGCAGAGGTATGGCTCGCATCAAATGACCAAGATCCCTATTTAATCTTAAATATCACCATATTCATCCAAGAGATAGATTCAGTATTGTTTTTCATCCAAACCAAAACATCTATTTAGATAAAGCACATTTGATGTGAGGCAAGGCTTATCTGCACTCACCACAGTATGTCATTAGAAGGCGGGAGGTAGGGAGAGAGGGAGGGAGTTGGGAACGGAAGGAGGGAGGGAGGGAGTGAGGGGTGGAGGGAAGGGGAAGGGAGGGCGGGAAGGAGGGAGAGCAGAGGCAGAACCAGGGGGTGTCATGGGGGTCAGGACCCTCCTTTTGGTGGACCTCTAAACTACAAAACGAGGGGAAAATGCAGCTCGCATATATATGCGCAAGTGCCCGTGGTTTTAGTACTTAGCCTATTTTGCTGACTGCCCCCCCTTTGGAAAATCCTGTATCCTACCCTGGAGAGGGGGGATGAAGGAGGGGAGCGTGCTTGCAGGAGCATAGTTATCCCTGAAATCAAAATCAAAGGGCGTTCCAGACACCCAGGAACCCTTCCTGCCTACGGCACTGACGTGGAAGGGAGAGGGAGGAAGGAAGGAGAGAGAGAGAGAGGGAGTAAGGGAGGGTGAGAGGGAGGGAGGAGGTGTATAGGCAGGTATAGGCATAGTATGAGTTAAATTGAGAAAATGGAAAACAGAACTTCTTATAACCAACTTGGTGGAGGGACCCTGGAGAACCGGGTCAGAAGCATTAAGGTCCCCCGCAATAAGCCAGTTAAAATAATAATTACATTGGTAGCAAGTCAGGAATTACTTTAATCAGTTAAAAATCTATATTAAACTTACATCATTATCAATTCGCATGTGTTTTATAAAACTCGAAAGAGAACTATATACGAGCTAACTTCAGATGAAATTCGAGCAACTGGAATGCTATAACATGATATTCATGAATATTTTTTACAATGCGTTCAAGCTCTATTGAAATACTTTCCATACTAGGTCACTCAACCCGCAGTTCTGATAAATGTCCTGTCATAAATACACATTTTAGAATAGAAAGGTGGTATGCTCTTGGAAATTTTTGTGAGAACATTTGAAAACGGTAAGCCCAATTATCAAAATCGGATTGCCTTTACTATATATATATATATATTATATGTACACACACACACACACACACACACACACACACACACACACACACACACACACACACACCGGGTATAGTATATTCTTCTCTTTGCCCATCAGTTGTATGCACATTAATATTGTTTTGGGACTACCTTTATGGACTCTAGCAGCATACCAGCAAATAAAATAGTCCTAAAATGGTTCTCCCTGTAAATCGACGGTTTGCAGAGGGTAATTCTGAACTTTCACATCTTAATTGCCATCACGGACCTCCCTTTATCACATACATATGAAATATGTTTGTTTTATCAGCAAAGGACTTTCACTGATCTCAATCTGCCTCTATGTATGGGGAAATAGACTTCATAACCTGAAGCTGACTGCTCCAGTGGGCTGTTGCAAAAGCATCGCTAGACAAAAATAGAGAGGATTATTTCTGTGTAGAAGGATGGCTGTTGAGCCATTTTTAACATGAGATATGACTTTTTGAATGTTTCTCTTAAGCTGACAAGTATACCATTATGCTGTAAATGGCTACACAATAGCATAGGAGCCATTTACAGAGCTCAAATCGAACCAGTAGAATATTGTCTTTTTTTTCAAAACATTGATTAGGGTGTGATTAAAACGTAGGCTATATGAAACCAAAATGAAATTTTCCTATATAACTTTTTGGCTCAATTATTTGGAATAAAAGGAAGTGCATTTTCCCTCTTTTCTAAAAGAAATATAGTGTGTGTTTACTACATCATGCAATGACCGTTTCTTCCAGCAGTCTCCCAGCGTCAGACTCGAAGACTTGGGCTTCGCTACATTTTCCATTGGTATCATCAACCTGCTTACAGATAAATATGGGTGTTGGTAGTAAGAGAAAATGCAAAGTGCTTTGTTCAAATACTGCTCTTGGAAAATGGTATACTTTCTGCACACTCCACGGTGTCTAAGTTAATTAGCCGAACTCCAATTAAGATAGGCATGTCCGGGGCAACCACTTTGCCCACCTTTGGCTCACTATCAATCTTTTGCAACGTATGGGGAACACCTTTGTAATGAGGGAGTATTTCAAGCTATGTAAAATCGCTTGTGGGTTTCTCAAATGTTATCAATCATGAGATAAGATGATTTTTCCGCTCTCACATAATAACAAACATAAATAAATACAGAAAGCAACACACTTATATGATTTGTTAAGAGAAAGAAAATATCTTGTTCAAAACCCGGTATTTCTTATAGTTAAGGAGAGATGTATGCACCCTTACCAAAGAATGAAGGATATTCGACATGATATGGCGAATATCCCATGATGTTATTATGGTTTGCCCTAATCTCCTGAGCTTTTAACATTTGGAGCCAACTTCTTTACTTTATGTCTCATGAAGTGCTGATTATTAAACATTCATATCGTATATCTAATATCTCTATACATCGAATAAACGTGCTTGAATAATGATTTCCAGTGCCATCACAAAAACGTTTCGGGACTACAACCATACAAGTGGAAACTCATCCTGAACGACGAATCATATGGGATTATGAGAAGCCCCCATAAGGAGAATAGCAGCTACAGACAGAAGAGGAAAATCCAAAGCCTTCCCAAGTAGAGTATTGATTTGTAAAACATATAAAATCAAAGCAATTCTTTAAGGCTGAGTCCAGAACTTTGTAAATAGGCCTAGAGGCAGGAAGTAGGACATATTCACCCATACAAGTTATTCCCTTCTTAACTTCCAAACCATTTCCCGTCGGTCCTTATTTCTTTCATGGTACCCCATTCTAAGCTAGAGAGCTATACAGCTAAATGGACTGCTGCAAATTTAAAGCAGAAAAGAAAAAAACTCCTGCAAGAAATGGCAATTACAGGGAACAAGAGTTCCCAATGAATGCTATATTACCCCCATCGCTCATCCATCTCAAACCTCCCCAACACTCACCCACACTCCTCGCACTCACCCACGCTCACCCACACTCACCAGCACGTACCCACACACACCCACACCCACCCACACCCACCAACACTCCAATCCTCTCCATATATATATATATATATATATATATATATATATATATATGGATATATACATATAATAAGCACTATAGTGATAAGTCATGAAAACCAGCCAACCTGCAAATGACAAGGAAAGGTCCCAGAGGATGGCCTCTATCTAAGCAGTCAGCTGGGAGGCCAGACGGAGGAGGGGGGCAGCATATCAATATATGGATAAGCCCTGCAAAGGTTACATCAATAGTCTATTCACCAGGAAAAAGAGGAGGGGAAAGCAAGCGGATGAGCAGGCAAGGAGTCCAGGGCAGTGCTAAAATGCCATCAGCATTTTTCTTGGTTGAGGTGTCGAAAGCTGTGATTATAGGGCGGTCGGGCAGGGCAGCCGCAGGATAGGGCGATGATCAAAGCTAAGTCAGCCTGGTCATGGAAGAGTATTTCCCTAGGGATACATCAGGGGCAGATTACTGAGGTGAGATTGCCCTATTTCTTCAGGGTCCTCGACTTGGATGATATTCTCGTAAAAGCGCCTTTTTTCCGCATCATGGTCAGATTTTGGGTACAATGAGAAGGAAAACTACCTTTCTGGGCTGTTGGGTACCAGCCATAGACTATCAGTTTACCATGCTGGGAACTTTCTTTGCTGCTGGTACCTGGCGAGGTACACTCATAGCCTATGGCTGGTACCCAGTGGCCTAGAAAAATATTTGTCCTTCTAACTACTTGGAGCATGATCAGTGTGGCGAATCCAGGATTTAAGAAAAAAAACAGTGGGGCCGGCGGTAATCTTACTTATTACTTATTGGCTGAATTTTGCAATAAAAAGAGTCTAAATTTGGCAAGAAAGGGGAGGGAGGGCTTTGCGCCCCTGTAACCCCGCCTCTAAATCCGCCACTGATGACGGATATTTTATGGTGTTTGTATTACAGAAGAGAATACTCTTCATCGACTGTTCGGCAGGATTCTATATATTGCTTAATACGGTTGACAAGAACTTCATAGAACAGTATCAGCTTAGAGAGGAGAAACAAACTTTCAAATTGTATCAAATTTCATATTACTTTAACTTTTCAACTAAGGGAACGAAATCAATTTGATACATGATCCCGCTTCAATAAGTGCCTATACAGAATATTACAAAGTAAATTAGCTTTGGCTGAGGAAATGAGTTCCATTTACAAACCTTTAAAGATCTATGAATGTACAGTAGGATGATATGAAGACAAAATCTACAAGTTTCATTTAATTTAATCAGGGGTATAGGAACTTTGGAAATTAGAGTTAGTTAATTTAACAATTTCCATTTTATTTTCAGATTAAAGTGATCTGCAGACATGACTTGCAACATATACAATAGAGACGGTGAAGCTTATTACAGAAATATTGTTAATTCTTTGTCTGGGGATTTGAAATTAAGGTTTCATATTAATTTCCTACAGCTATGATCTAACTTGTGACTAGTTCCTTGTCCTGTCTGTGAGTCAGATCTTTAATTTCCCCCCAATATCATTAATATCATGTGGTCAAACAAGCCAAATGTCAGCTACACTTTTATCAAGTTTATTTTTCGAAAACATTTATTGCAAGTCACATGTTCTACTTTATTCCAACAACAGCATCCAAGCTGTGAATATCTTATGTCCATGTAAAAAGACTCCTTCGGATGAGTTACCCCGGTCCATATTTATCTAAATCTTTTAATTCTCTGCTACAAAATTAAGATTAATATCACAATGAAATGTGAGAGGCTGCCCCTTCAGGCCCCATAACCTGATGCAATCACCATCCAAAGGCTAGGGTCGGATCCCCTAGATTACAATAGCATGGGCATTGGGATCGGGGTACCAATAGAGTTGGACAAATCTGACATAAAAGGGGCCATCGAGCACAATCTAGGGGGCCTTTACAAAATCCCATGGTACCCATAAGAGAAACTTGTAAATAAGAGAAGGTTATTAACATGGATCATGAACCAAGATAGAGATATAATTATGGGGTAAGAAGTCTGTACACCTATCCAACGGACCTGCGCAGTACACCAGTCTGCCAACTTCTGGGGCTTTTGGTAACTAGGTCACTTCACTTCATATATATGTTTATTATAGAAAAGCCCTAAAAAGTTGTTTCAATTTTAATCCACCAAGGCAGCACCACCTTAATGAAAAAGATGTATTGCTATACAGGCAGGTGCCATGCATTCGAGAACCGATTGGTATACTTCATGAGATGAGGTGGTGAGCTCACATTGAAAAGAAAACTACACGTACCTCCTAATCTAGACCAGTGAAATATAGTATTCATATTGTAATATTGATAGGTTTTTATTTTCATTATTTAATTTTCATTTTATTATTTCAACCTTGTATTTTCCTTGTTCTTATTTGCACATTTGTTAAAAGATACTACATTACCGCTCAAGGTCTAGAACTTGTTACAGCTGATAAAATTATAACAATCAACAATAAGAAGGCATCTAATGACATACAATAAGGAAATGCTTGATTGCAAATCAATCAATTGTAACCGACATCCCAACAATGAGTGACCTGTAGAGGCAGTTGGGTATTGGTCATCTACATGTCATCATCATAGACCTTATGTTTTTTATTTTCAGAGTAATGAGGTACCGTGATACGTCCCTTCACAAAGCGCGGTAGTTTGACCATGATGAAAATTATTATTATTATTATGGGTATGCTATGTCACATCATAGTGGACATATAATGCACACACAATCTAGACTTGTCTAGACAATGTTTAAAATCATCATGAAAAAAAGAGATCCTATGGCCGGTCTAAAAGTAGGTATCACGGAGAGTTTTCAGGGAGTTAACAAAGATCCATGTGATTATAACCGAGTCATAGGGCTTAAAAAAGAATAGCAAATCTATTAATTTTGATATCCTGAATTGGTTGATTCGTTGATTTTCTATGATTGATTTTGTTTTAAAGATTTGAGGACTTTTTCGAATTATGCAATAAAGAGTATGATTTTCATGCAACTTTTTACACTGATGAAATCAAAATCTGAAAATGTTTACACATACTGGGATATACTACAAGTTCTGAACTTTCTTACCATATGTGTGATGAACCCCCATATAGCAAGGTGAAAATGCAAGGAGAATCAGAAAAGTCATCATTATAATTAATGATTTTGGTCAATTTGTCAAGGCCCGACAGACCACAAAATATGACTCTAACAAACTGCCACATTTGAACATGTTCCCAAAATTTGTCATTATTGTACTATATACCATTAAACTCCTCTTGAATCAAGCTTTCCAACAGCATAAGTATTACCATGTTCAGACTCAATGTGTGTCCATGCGTGATACTTGAACAAAGCCATTTTTTAGGGGATTTTGACATTTTTATCAGAAAAAACACACTCTCACGATACCTAATTTAATACAACAAAAAATCGAAATCTGAGAATTTTACACATACTGGGGGGGGGGGGGGGTACATCAAGACCTGAAGTGTCTCACTGTATATATAATAAAGCCCCTAATATCATGGTGACAATGCAAGGACAATGCAAAGTCATCATAAATGATATGAGCAAGTGACAAAAGCTGACAGATCACAAAATATAACAAACTGCCACATTTGAACATGTTCCCAAACTTTGTTGTACTATACCATTGAATTACTGTACTATATACCATTAAACTCCTCTTGAATCAAGCTTTCCAACAGTATAAACATTGTCATGCTGACACCCAGTCCATGAGAGTTGACTGAACATAGCTCTTTTTGAGTGTTTTTAGAAACTCACTCCAAACGCACTTTACACACACCCTCTACTTTTCTGGGATACCCACTAAAAGCTAGTTGACTCTCTCGTTCTAGAATGAACAAGGCCTGTGGCAGGACATGTAGAACCAAGGAATACAAACTATGTACTAACTGTTGACATATCTCAAGCCACTTTTGCTCAATACACTAATCATAATCTTACGTGTTTAGGCTAATCCGTTACGAAAACATAGCCCCAGGTTAATTGGGGACCCACAGTACAGGAAGCTCATAGCTTAGTTAGGGGAGAAGCCAGGAAGAGGGTGTGTGTGTGGGGGGGGGGAATGGTTCCCCCCACGCCCCCCTCCTTCCTTTTTTTGTGAGAACTTGGCCTATAGACGTTGTGCAGATGACGTCACAATACCCAGAATAGGACTGGCCGCCATATTGGTGATCAATTCATAATCAAGGTTATTCAATGTCATCACTGAATAGTTATTGGCAATTATTATCACTTAGAATTCTTATATTTTTGTTTTATCCATAAGCAAGTGGTCTTGATCACCACGTGGTGATCGCCAAAATGTGATCACGTGACTAGTCTGCACAAGGTCTATAGACGTTGTGCAGATGACGTCAGATCGGCCAAAATGTGCTGGCCGCCATATTGGTGATCAATCTATTATCAATGTATTATCAATATTTGAACCTTTATAACAATCATTTAATCTATATTTGATTAAAACCAAGTCATTCAACAATCCTCACCCTGTAGAATTTTGAATTTTGAATTAATTCCACAGCCATGTAGTCATGATCACCACATGGTGATCACCAAAAAGGGATCACGTGACCACACCTGCACAAGGTCTATAGTTCATCAAAGGGACGGGGTCAAATATGTTCCTGACCTTTTAGTACCTTTACATTATACTATGATCTCCACCTTATTAAAATCCTGGATCCCCATCGGTTGTATAGTGCAGGTCATGATCAGTAGAGCTGTTAGAGCTGTTCAGTACTCAGATTAAGGGCTCAGCGTTGACCAGTGTAAGCGGACTCAGTAGGAAAGGCCCTGACCAACTGACCACTCCAGCCACCTTGACCACTCCGCTGGCAACCAGTCGAGCCGGCTAATAGCATCAAGACTACTTACTGATCAAACAGGCTTATTTACCACTGTAATTGAACGTAATACCAACCAAAATATAAACGAAGAATGTTATCAACTGGGCATCAAAAATACACAATCTACGATATACCCTACCTATACAAAAGTGGCTAAATATTTCTAATTTAAATAATTGTATAATTTCGGATGCACAATCTGACGGAATGGGAGAAAATTAATTTGATCGTATTGTTGTGTTATGGTATTACACGTGGTCGTTCCCTTCAGTTGGTTGATTTACTCTGGCTGACCAGACCAGTCTACCTGGAGTGACCAGTGCTGACCGGTCCTTTTATTCAAGAAATGTGTTATATTTTATGGATTTTTTTACGTATTTTTTACTTCAAAACTTCAAGACCATGGATAACGCATGCGGGAGGAGTAAGTGCCAACTAAGGTCAATCAAAGAGGAATTATTCTGACCTATAACTCCGTAGGAGTATTGGGAGAGGGAAATACTCATGAGGAAACGTTAATGTCAAGTGAAAGTCTTCCTGTTATTGAGTGAATAGGAATAATCATTTGAAAAGTTCAGGATATATGGATCCTTTAAGACCAAGAGGATTTATTAACATTAGATTCTAATCAATACTTTGGGCACCTGTGCTGACAGGATGTTATTATGTTTCAAATGGATACACATCTTAATTGAACTGTAGGTGAACACTATGTAACGCTGCAGACTAATCATAACAAGGACGGATTTTACGGTAACAATAACAAGTGCCATATCTACGTAGAAAAGGAGAGGATATTGTGTCAACTCATCGAAAGGAGAAAATAAAATTGGGACGATTTTGGTAAGTACAATACAAGCCTTTTTCGTCTGCGAGTACCGCAAATGAATCTATAGTAATACAAATGTTGTCAAATTGATTGTGTGATTCAGTTGACGTTATGATCTTTGTTATCATTTAATGTGTTTAACTCAAATACAAAATCAACTTGACAACGTGTGAAACTAACTCAATCAATATTCCAAGTTGTTACCGGATTGTTCACATTGTTCTATATTGAATGACAGAAAAAATAGATTGAAAATTATTAAGTGGGACACATCAGAACATAATATAAACTAGGAGCCAGTAACGCTGATACAATTACGAGGGAATTGCATTGTAGTTTTGATACATAATCATATGCGTTACTATACCGTACTTGATTGTAACCTTGCTGTCCAAATAGATGAAAACGATACCATTATGCACAGGGGCGGATATAGGATATTCGAAAGGGGGGGGGGATCAGCATAAAGGCTAACTACTAAAACCACGTGCACGTATGCGCACTGCATTTCCCCCTCTTTTTGCAGTTTAGGGGTCCACCAAAAGGGGGGGGGGGGTGGGGTGGTCAGGACCCCCTGGAAACCCCCTGGATCCGCCCCTGATGCATCTTCCGCCGGGACATTTTCTATTTTTAATACTTTGCAAAATCTTATTTTACTTTCCCAAATTCATCAAGTAATGATAATCTGCCATATAGATGCTTGTGAAATGCATATTATTGTTATGATAGGACCATAATAACGATCTGATTAATTAGATTGACACAGTGTTTCTATTTCCAATCATTTAGCTAGAGCTTAAAGGTAGAACGATTGGTATCAATGAGTATGCCTAAATTAATCAACTATCAGTACTGCGGCTATATCATGCGCCAACGGGATCTTTAAATAATAGCATTGAGAGAAATATCATTAGGCCATGCCAAGTCGACTACTATGGTGAATAGTTTTTTAACTTCAGAAAAGATAACATCTCTAAAATAGCCGCCCGCCTGTTATCTGATAAAATAAAATCGAGTAAGGAATCTTTGATAAATCTAGGCAAGGTTAAAGTGTAGTTAGGAAATGATACCTGACTTTTGATGATAATGTACACTTCAAAGCACATCAGTTTGCCTTCTGATTTCTACATGAAAGGAATTGGACTCTAGGATGCGTATTAGGACGATGGCTGTCTTATCCATTACAAAATTGTCCCAGAATGCGCATTTAATGACTGTTAACTACAGGCTCAGCGTGCATTCTTATACCCATTATAGACTGTTAACTATACAGGCCCAATGCCTAGTCTGCAAAGGGCATAAAGCCAATTTCTAAAAGGGCATCAGGCATAACCCTCTACAGACAAATCTCACAATGCACATTATGCCTGTTTTGTATTGCCAATTATATAAACACATTTTCCGGTCTGTAAGGGTATAACAAATACAAGATATAAAGAATAAAAGTGTTGAAGCTACGCCAAACCCAACTCAGGAATGTTGTTGACTTGATTTTTTAATCAGACGTTAATATCATGGCGAACCAACTAGTTTCGGGGTGTTACTGCCTTCATCAGGATTCAAGATATATAAAGAAACATCCTTGCATTTCATTATTTATTATTGGTCAACTTCACATAGGTACAGGTTTTATTCAAGTTGTGGGATATTGGGAAAGATTAGACTATAAACATTAGAATCTTCTGACAAACAATTATCATGGATGTAACATTAGGACGTTCCTCCAATTGGAGAATTATGAGTTATGGAAAAGAAAGTTAAATTTCATCGGCTAAAAGGGAAACAGCAATTTGGTTTTTAAGATGTCTGGTTGAAGATTTAATCAGGGAGATTGTCAGACATCGGTAATCTGAGAAAAACAAATGGAAAGTCCAAACTTTCATGCTGAGCAGTGGGTTTGTATTTACTCTAAATGTAACGAAACAGATTTCACGACAAAACAATATACGTGATATTTCATATAAGTAAATTGATAATTGTTTTTATATTGTACCAATGTACTTCTATTATGCTCAACTTTTTCTATCAGTCTGCAGATTAATTCGATGTATTCTGTGTTTGTAACTTATAGATCTAGTTAATTCAGTGGTGGATGGTCATGATTACGTTTTTTTAAAACTATTTAACTATTCTATAATACCTGTTTACTGACATTTAACTACTCTATAGTCCATATAATGCAGTCGCCTTAATCGACTTGCATTCAAGAGTTACCCGATAAATTGATGTTTGTGAGTTGGTCTAAAAGTCTTTCAGGAAAGAGACATAGTAAATAACGGAATCTTGTTTATTCAAATGAGTTCTTTGCCTTTTGTGAAGATAATACATCAATTGCAATGTTTTACTTCCAATTGTTACTGATACTTTAGTATCGAGATAATAGGTTACACCGTTAGACCTGATAGGCATAACCATGCAATTTCAAGTTTTGAAATATCATGTTATAGTTATACTATTTGTATGCATATTTGTGCATCCTATAAACACTTATCAATTCAATAATACGCTAGTATTCAACGCTGTTATTTTCACAGTTATAGCTTAGATAAACGTGAGTTACATAGTGATTTATCACACGCGCATCACAACCGTTTTACACAATACTAATATCAGCAGTATAATTGTTTACGTATACGGTATTATGTCATATGATATGTACCTACATATTAGTACAAAGATGATGTAGTACCCTTATTAGACACTGGGTTATATGAAATGTTCCTCATTTGGAATGTTGAACCCCTTCTAGTAATGCAATGTAATTTCAACGACATCTATTTGTTATAGATTCCATAGAAAGACGAGATATTTCTTTTATTTCATTAATGTAGAGGTACATGTATAGCAAATGCAATATGTTAACTGTAAAATCTATGAAGCACATCAATTTCTTGTTATAGTATCTTGATGCATTAAACAATTATCTGATATCCTGGATTATGAAACACTGAGAACAGACACAACATAAGTGGTTTTAATCTTCGTTCTGATGACAATAGGAATGTGTAAACACTACGTCTTGCTCAGTATAACTGTAAGCCACATCTAATGACTACAACTAACAAAGTTTTAATCCTGTTAAGTTTATGACATCCTGAAAAGCCGAAAAAGTGAAGAACACTTATACAGAAGCAACTAAGACAAAACCCTATTATAAATGTATTTGTAATTATGTATTTCAAAAGCTTGAAACTAACACAAAAATACTCTAAAGCATATATCAAAGTGAAGTAGGAAACATCAGTTGTGGAATCAAAAATCACCCAAAGGTAAGAAATACTGCAAAAATAGAAATAATGGCATCTGTGCATATTCCTCACTTTGGGGTTTCACAGTTCATATGTCATTTTAAGGCCCACTGGGTCAAGCTTTTCCCTGATCTCTTTATCCAGGTAGTCATTCTGTTCCTTGCTCAGGTAGTTCTTCCAGTCTGCAACCTCCCCCTTTCTTAGGAATGTAGAAACATCATTGTGGAATACTGGCACATCCTCACAGTTGGTCATAGGGTTGGCCTTCATACTCTTATAAGTGCACTCTGCCACTATAGCATCTATGACCTCCTCACTGAGCTGTTTGCCAACAAAAGTAGCAATTCTCTTAACCTCCTTCTTCAAATCCTTCTTCATATCCTCAAAGTGTACAAAGAGAATCCCAGGATTATCCCTCTGTTCCCACCAGCTCAGCACATGGTCAAAATAATCCCCATAAACCAGCTTCTTTTCTTTGGCCAACTGGAAATAGTCATCAAATGACCCCTTAAAGTTGCCCAAGGCTTCGTTCATCCTGTAGAAGTGGTAGTTGGAAATGTGCATGTCCTTGACATTTCTCAAGGACACAATGGTTTTCACTTTGCCCCCATCAAGGTGTTTTTTCAGGTATTGGTAGGGGAGGTGGGTTTTGAAGGTCCTTGGGGAAGGGTCATCATTAAGAAGGTCAATGCAGAGGGCGCCCCCTATCCACACACACTCTAAGTAGCGGGACCTCATGAAGAGAGGGGTCTTGTTGGCTCCCTCCACGTCCCCATCGTTTAACACCAACCACGCCACTTGCTGCATCCAGGTCGAACCTTTAAAGGAAAAGAAAGATCTTCAGTAAAAATAAATAACAAGAAGCAAGATAGCTACAAAGTTTCGCTCATGCATGAGGATGGTCATCCCTCAGTAAACTGAAGGCCCTCCTAGTACCAGAAGGCTATGTGTGATATGGGCTATAGGTGCTGACCACCACCACCACCACTCCTGCTGTCACACACAGCTAAGGGAGGGGTTTAAGAAAGGGCTGCTACTAGGTCCATGCATGCACAGCCATACACCTAGTACTGAGTGACCTATCAATCGCCCACCTGGGACTGCCCACCTGCAGGTGAGAGTGGTGGTCCTGATTTGAAGGGGTACTTAGCTCAGACATTGGTTATGTAACCTACTTCTAGCTTCTCAAACTGCCTGATTCTAATAACAATTGGGAGACAATGCCCTTCAACTGCTGAACATGAGATTGTCTAACCGGTCATTGAGAACAAAGAGAATTGAATGACTAAAGACATGACTGTTTGAGGGAGCCCCCACCATTAGCTAAAATACTATATAGATATAACTAGGGACTCCCAAAAATTCCTAGTTTACCCTTTAAGGCAGAGCCAGATTCAGTTGGATCAGGGTGGGGGGGGGGGAGTCTATGTTTATTTGTTTGTTGGGGTAGTGTGACATCCGGTCAACCCTTCAGGGTTCTTTCCAGACTATACAAGGTAATGCTTTTCAGCTAGTTTTACATCATTGAATCTATTAGACGAAGTGCTTATTTGTGGCAGTGGGACCCAATGCCCTCTTTATAGTGCTATGGGTTCCTGGTCCCTCCTTTTGTCTTGTTTCATGAAACAAAGAGGAACGAACCCCTTTTAAAACCCTTGGTCAATACTTCTGTCAGGACATATTTTGCCGGCATCTCCATGCTTTAAACACCTACTGTAGATAACAGCTACTTGAGAGCTATATCAGGGTAGAGCCAGTATTATACTTATAGGCATAATCTTCTTGTATGTAATACGTATGAGTCTTAAGCAAAGTTATGAGTGCAAATAAGGAAGAATGGTTGGAAGACGGGTGCATTAACTCAATTCATGTTGGGATAAGTAATAAGAGCTGTGAGCTGTTTCATAACGTTCCCCTAGCTACAGAGGTTTTTATGTGAGCTTACAGAAACTGTGCGCGAGTTTAAAAAAATGCTTTTGTAAAAGGAACTTCTCGTGAATACTTTCAAACTTTTCTTACGTGGTTATGAAACATTCCGCTTTCATATATTTCATACAAAGTTTACATATCAGTAATACGAACGTAGCCAACATTGTCAATTAGAATCTGCTGGCAAAGCGTATGTGTGTATATTCTTCCCTATACTGAATACCCCTTTGTGAACAGAGGCATACATATACTTACAGACCCATGTACCCACTCCTCTGATTTGACAGACCTATATATGAAAGATGGCACAGAATTTTCACTTGACAATACTAATTAAAATACTAATATCCAGAAACAGCATATATATTCACATCATATCTCAGGTATACGAATCAGCACACGACACGACATGACATATTAGTTGAAATATCAAAATAAAACATTACAGTCACTCATAACATCTTGCCTTTCTGTTTGTTTTTGTTTTCAATTTCACGCCTTTGTTTTCTTTGTTTTTCCTTTTTCCCTGCCCCCCCCCCTTTTTTTTTCTCAAAAATACTGATATAAACATGAGTACATGTAATTGGAACGAGTTAGAGTACTATGGGCAATACATTCAATCTAAATACTGTTCCCTTTTGGAACTTTGGAACTTCCAACTTTTCTAAAGAAAATAATAAAGTGGTTTAAACTATATCAAACTCAGCGCTCAAAGTGGTGGACAGTATTTGTATTTATTCAGATGAATTAAATATTTGTTTATTAAAATACAAAACTTACCGCACTTTGGGTAGGCTACAGTGAGAAGGTCATCGGGCCGGAAGTGGAACTCTCCTACTTTGTCGATGGTCTCCTGAGTAGTGTGATCCGGAAGGACCATCCCGTCAATCACGTGTTCACCCCTGACCTTGTGAGCGGACGCCATTTTGGTGGAACTCCTGGATCTAGTAAAGTTGATCAAACCTTGGTGAGGGTCGTTTGAATAGAAAGGTGTCCAGGGATGGGCCTAAGGACCTGTAGGCCTAATTCTTGCTGTCCTAACGATGCAGTCCAGATAAATTCTGTAATTTAGAGAAATTTATATTAGACATCATTCCTATTGCAATTTTTAAGGCCTCCATAAAGCACCATATAAAGGATAATACTAGAAGAGAATGACTGATTACATATATTCAATATGCCATTTAAAAAAAAAAAACCCATTAAGTTTTCAGCTCATATGGAATATTCAATGATTTTGTGAAAAAGCCAACCGATTCAATCTCTTGTATATTCTCCTTGCGTTTAAGGAAAAAATTCCTATCATTTCCATCAACCTCCCTGAAAAAGTCAGCATTCAAAAGCTTCTAATAAATAACGCATATTCAAACCATCTTCAAACCACTCTTTTTAATCGGCCAAGAATAATGCAAAAATCATAGGCTTCAATGATATTCTCCCACTCAGAAAACCGTTTTACTGGATACTGCTCCCCTTCTGGCTGAACCCACCTGTGCTATTACACCTATATCATTGGTTAGAAATGCACTGTCACCCTTCTTAACATAAAAAAATCTCCACTTTAACATGAATATACATAGATACTAAAAAAGATGCTTACTCTCAGACCCATCCTACCTACTCTATTTCTGACTCAAAGTAAATAAAACAAACTTTTAACACAAAAAACGTCAATGCTAACATAGATAAAAAGCACCTACTCACGAAACGCTAACTCACTATTCCTAGAATGAAGTCCAAATAGGAGTGCTAGGCTTAGACTTGAGCACTTCCCGGTTTCAGTTACAAAAACTTCCCACATTATTTCCCGGAAGCCCTAAAAGTGTTCCTGGTCAGAGTAGACTGGTATAGGTCTTTTTGAACTAAGATTTTGTTCCACAGATAAAAGGAAATCCTTGTTTGTGATGATATAATCAATGATGATTTGAACTAATTAGATACCACGAATAGTGTTGTCTGATCAATTGATATTAGACATGCTGGTTTATCATAATGACCACACTATAAAAGACGTGTCTTAAAGAGCAGCTTATACAGATAACTTTGTGATAATATAATATACGGACAGGAGGGCCTACATGGACGGATAATTTCAAGTACAAAAAATCCCTTATATATGATTATTGATAGGTGCGAGTCACTTATATACACCCATACATACTATCAACATATCATACATATATCCATACATGTCTGAGTTTATGTATTGTGTGTGTGTGTGACGTTCAAAATGTGCCCATGTCTCTGACGTTTTTGCATAAGGTATGTGAAATTTACCAAATTCCATGTTCCCGTGCCTGTTTAAGATTTTGTACATCTATCCGAAGGAGCCGGGTGGGCAGATGGCTTAACCAAAGTTCACTGAGTGCACATACAATAAATCAGAGAGTTGACAATGCGTTTAGGCACAAGTAGACAGGTGATGTCGTATCTGGACACCTAGCAGAAGTACCTAGGGCAGGTGGCATCGAGTGTTTTTATAAACCATAAATCATGATGCAGCTACTTTCACATATAGACATACTTTTGTGCTGTACACAGTTTATAAATCTAGACTAGGGGGCTCAATAGACGATGGAGAATCCCTATCTACACATTAGAAAAGCCCTAGGGAACAATGTATCGCCGTCGTCACCCTATACATTGTTAACTGGGCCAGACAGAGGACCACACCCCCAGGACAATGAATGGGACCGAAGTCTAGACAACCTCATAGAAACACATGCAGCTGTACCCCTAAGTCCACCCAATCTATAATGTTTCCGTGTAAGAGGTTATACACTAATTATGCAATATATATACACATATATATATTATTATGTATAATATAATATAATTATATGTGACCTACTCTGTGTTGTTTGGGGTACTTGACATAAATAATGAATAATTATAATAACAATATCATTATCTTATGATTACATAATATGACGTAATTATAGAATGTACACATTTGAAGTATAACCAAAGCAGAATTTCTCACATGAATTCAATTTATTTCCCTCTTGCATAAAATCTAGAAAAAAATAAGTAATTTGAAAAAGAGAAGACTCTATGTATAAGTATAAGCCTTCAGTGTTGCTTGGTTGCATATTGACATAGTTGCATGCATCTGCCACATCATAAAGTATATAGCTTTTATTCTACTGCATAAACAAACAGGCCTTTTACCCGCAGTACCAGCTGCAGTAACTAACAGTACGAAAATGATAATCTATATATAATCTCTATTTGTGGAAAACGAAAAGGTCCTATCTCCTTGAACGGCAACCGTGTAGCAGGGTGCTCCCCACTGTTCAACACTGCCAAATATATAATCTCTACTTGATAACGAAAGCACTACATTGATGCACCGTATCAGAAAGGCATTTAAGGACACACGGAGTGTCTATAATCTGTTCCATTTACTTTAGTGTTTTGTTTGCGCTAGTACTGTTCAGGTCATGTAAGTCTATAGCTAGGATATAGTTTTACACAGTATCGCTGCCCCACATAGAACCTTATAGAGGTCATAAGGGGTATGAAATAAACATAATCTTAAGAGGCTCCAGGGGTGGATACAGGATTTTGGAAGGGGGAGGGGGTCCACATATAGATTAAGTTCTAAAACGGTTTACATCCGTTCTCTTTGGCAAGTTTAATTCCCCACTTAAAAAAGAAGGGGGGAGGGGGGGGGGTTCCCCCTGGTTCTGCCCCTGGGCTCTAGCTTGGGTTTTTAAAGTTGCCAAAGGAGATGGGGAGAAGGGTGGACATAGACACGGTTGGTTGTCTATTGAGGTCAGATTACACTCAAATTGAAATTATACTCAAATGTTTTTCAATAACACACATACACTTACTTACCTTTTTAGTATCAAGATACACCACTGAAAGATAATTCAATAATAAAACAATGCAGCTTAACTGAACGACCTTAGGTGAACTTGTGTTAATAGAATCCAGACCTACCTGATCCTGATACCGGGTGTGAGTGTATAGCCTACTTTCATCCACCTACTACCACTGCTGTCTGTACACTCAATGAGCAGTCAAGCTTGTTTAAGACCTACCTATGAAGTTGTGATTCCACAAGCCAGGGTGTCCCCAAGCTATATCTACCTATTTTAGGTCCTGGATACCTAAAAAGTACTCGCCTATTGACGTTGTAGGTCCGCTAGGAGTGGTGTACGTGCTGAGATATCATGGGCACGGCTGCTTTTTACTTGACCGTTTTTTCTACTTAACACCTAGTGTAGACTTGCCAAGAGTCAAACTAATATTTACATCACTATGTATGACATGTAGATTTTATATGATCATATATAGGGGTATAGTTAAAATTGAATCTACCATTTTGAGCATAAATCTATCTACCATTATAAGTATGACTTTACTATTATTGTAAGCATGACTCTACCATTTTGAGCATGACTCTACCATTCTGAGCATGAAACTCATACACCAATGGCCTATGGTAGGGTATGGACTTCTTGAGATAATCCCAATCTGCAGGCTATTTAGCCGTCTGTCCCCGTCTGTGCTCTAGTAATTATGAGGTCACAGTGACACCGGGGAAACTGGATGTGTTAATCACATATCTATCAGACCCTGACGGTTTAGAAGGTCTATAAAATAAATTTGTGAGAGAGTGTCAAAAAAGACAAACAAAAACAGAAACTGTTTGAATCATTGTTACTTTGATATTTCAACCTTTTTTTATGTGGGTTTCAAGTCGTGTATAAAAATGTTTGAATGCATTTGATACGCAGCAATTTTATAAGTCAAAGTTTACCTTTAGCTTAGTACAGCTGAATACTTAGGCCTCAGTCAATAGATGACAAGAACCCCGCTGTTGGATGAGCTACTTTCACAATATTTATATTAAATTAAAAAATAATGATTCTACTCACGCTTCTTAACCAGTCTTGGTGAAATCGAGCCCCTAGTATCAGGAGTGTCTGATAGAGGCTATGCCGGAATCAAACCAGATACTTGGCCACGTGTATATACATAGCCGGCTGACCTACATACCTCAATATGAGGGCCTAGACGATAGAATGATGGTCTATTTAAATAGGGCCGAGGTTTTCGTCTCGCTCAGTGTGCATGGAGTTGTACAATAAGTTCAAAGAATGTGGGTTCAACCTTGGTACCATTATTTGAAATAATATTTCCATGTGAAATAACCTTGGGCGCGGCCTAAGGTTATTTTTTGAAGGAAAATAATATAATATTATATATATTAAAACTCCGTTTGGAACTAGCTCCAGTTTCCCCAAACCACGGGAAATCAGTATTTAGAAGCCTGTATAATGTATGTGATATCCACGGTGGGGGGGGGGGGGGGGGGGAGAGTAATTGTAATATTCCCACACCCCCACCCCATCTTTGGCTGAATTTTACTTGAAAAAACGATCTTCCCGTCAAAAAATAAAAGGACAAGCCCCCAAACACCCTCTCTGGATCAACCAATAAAGATCAGGAAATCTTATAACCCTTTAGACCCAATCCGGCCGTAACCACCCGTGTGTAGTTTCCTCAATCCGGCCAAAGCCATCCGGAAAAAAACTTTCCATAATTTTTCTGAATTCTTCCAAACAGAATTTTTCTTTATGAATATTTAACATACAAAAATGACCATTATATAGTTTGAAAACTGATCTAATTCCCTCTCTAATGCTATTAATCCCATTCCTATGACTTTAATTGAAAGTGATGGGTCATAGTTTGAAATTCCCCAATTAAAAGAAATTAGGAAAATTCCGGAGGGAAATCCATGGAAATCCTGGAGAAATCAAGCAATTCATTAGTGCAATCTAAAGGGATAAATGCAGGCATGATTTGATTCTAAATTTGACCTATCATGCAATATCGTTTTCACTGGCGATTCAGGATTTTGAAAAAGGTGTGTGTGTGTGTGTGTGTGTGGGGGGGGGGGGGGGGCTATTGAAATGTTTTCCCTTTATTAATTTGCGACCGAATTTAACATTAAAAATCGCAAAATTTTCCGGAAAAAGTGAGGGGCGCCCCCTCGACCCTCTCTTGATCCGACACTGGCTTTTACAGAATATGGAAGTTAGTATGGATTTTCTAACTATTGCTATATCAATTTACCCTGTAAATCACTTCTAAATACATGAAAAAATAAATGAAAATTAAACAATGTTTTGTGACTTCTTGTATCATCGGCCCTAAGTTTTAAATGTGTCACGGTTAAAACCTGAATCTCGACATGAACTTAAAATCAGGCTGTCCGGCACAATGAAATAATCACAAGACATAAAACACCTTGAAAGTTTTAAATGTGTCACGATTAAAACCAGAAACTTAACAGGAACTTGACATCAGCCGCAATGACAAAGCATCTTTTCATTTAGCATTGCAGTGTTCCATTAGATTTATGTCAGTGTATACATCATAATTAAAATTCAATACGTACAGCTAAAATTACACTTAATATTTAGATATGACTTTACAATGATAATGCTGAGATGCATGGAGGCATTGCGTTTCTGTTGTGTTTAGCTGTTATGGTTGCGAGATCTCCTATTTTGTGTTTTAAATGTTTTTTTCAACCTCAATATTCTCATATTACCAATCAGGATTCCATATTGAATTACATTACAACAACTAATTGCTTTCTGGAACTTACACCCACTGTTCAGTTTTCATGGGCTCATGGTTTTTCATGATTATATAGGCATGATTGGTGATTTATGGAAAATTTTGTGTGATTGAAAAATGCTTGATTGGAAATCCATCTATATCATTATAGAAGACGTTTTCTATATTTGGAACATTATAGTATTCGAACAAAAACTGATATCACGGAATAGTTGTCAGGTAAAAGAACACCCTGTCATTAACCACTGATTGGGGTGGGGCGGGGGGGGGGGGGTGGGGGATAGGGTTGTCCCCATCCCATTTTCTGAAAATTCACTTTAGAATCAGCAAAATAAAATAATAAAGAACTGTTTCAATACCGTCACCCTCCTACTTTTGAAAGCCTGGGATTCGTCCCCCCCTTCTGCGCAGGTTCGTGGAAAGGTGTATTAATATAAGAAGACTCACGGGGGTCTTCAGAGGGGGTCTTTTTGACCCAGAGGGGTTTGTCAAGTACCAAGGGCGAAGCCCAAGGTACGTACAGAACCATTCATATATAAGGCACAGTCCGTGTGCTGGCCAGCAGAGAGCTACTCACTGTTGTTGGATTAACATCCTGGAAAGATCGGTACTACATGTTTAGCTAGATTCTGGAGTTGGAATTGAAGCGGATAGACTGTTAGTTGAGCTGGAGCATTGGCTGGGTGTGGTTGAGTGGACGTTACCTATTGGATTGTACATTGGCAACGGGAGATCTTGCCACTAGCAAGCATGTATTGGAGATTTATAAACATCAACCTTTCATGCGAGTGTTACGTCATTTATAATGCGGAACTATGTTATAGATACAGTATTATATTCAATAGCACCCCTAACTTTAACAGGATATTAGACCTTTATAGTTCAACCTAAGCAATGATCTAAATATGTTTCAAATACCACCCCTTTTATCACCCGCACAGCTGAGGATTGGTACATACAAGGGGTGGTGCGTATTGACAAGCTGTATGTACCGCTCATTGTTTTCACTATTTGAAACATATCTAGATCATTGCTTATTGCATATCTAGATATAGAAGGCCCTTTGGGGTTGTCCTCGGGTGTCTGTACGGCCCATGGGGTTTGTACCTAGGGCTTCGGCCTTGGTACGTGACGAACCTCTCCGGGTCATACAGACACCCTCTGATGAACCCCGCGTGTCTTCTTATGGCCATGATCCACGTTGCGATTTTGGGCCGACCGATTTTCTTCTGATGCATTTTTCACATATTTGGAATCAATTTTCCTGATGGAAATACAATTTTTCTGATATGTATTATTCTAAACTATTTGGAAAAGTGCATGTTGTATAAGTAATATGATTATTTAAGAAACCGATTTTCAAAATTGACCCAAAATTGACCCAAAATCGCAATGTGGATCATGGCTTTTATATTAGTACGTACCGCTCCTCGGCTGTGCGGGTGATAAAGCCAAGCTCGGACACCTCAGTAGGGGATAAACCTATTTTCCCAAGAAAGGGGGCATTCAATTGAGTTTTGAGCACGTATCTTCTGCTAAACAACTTGGACAAGCTGAAGACATATTTCAGAAATTGACAATTTTTTTGTGAGACAGTCAGTTCATTTTAGGCCTAGGCGAAAATGTCGACAACAATCTACAACCTTCGAAAAAGATAGACTATCTTATATCACCTTAACATTAAATGAAAAAATACAAATAAGCAAAATAAATAACATAATACAGTGTATATGGATAGCATATATAAGTGGATAACATTTTTATATGGACAACATAATAATGGATAACATACAATTTAGGAGCGGTAGCCACAATAGGCAGAGGCAGTAGTTTGGCAGTAGTTTGACACTGGCCAACAACATTCACAGAGTCATCGTGCCCCCATGGTTACACCTGACCCTAAATGACCTTGTGACTGATCAGCGGGCCTGTTATTAAAGCCCGCGCCCAGGAGGAATGTGCGCGGGTGGTCCAATATGACATAGGTTACTATGGTAGAGCAGGCAGCCTGGTGAACAAATGGACATTAGAGACAAAAGCCCCCCACCGCCCACTGATGGCCTTTTCTATGGCCCTGCATCAGGAATGGTAAACCAAATGTTGACATGTGATGTTTAGTACCAATTAAGGATAGGGACCTGTGATAACTGGCTGGTTCACAAAAATCTTATATATTATATCTCCTGAACTATTTGCCCCTTATCACATGTATCGATTTGAATGTCCAACTACTTTAGTTCATTTGAATGTTGTTATCTTATTCAACTCATTATCACTACCCTTAACCAAATGGAAGAGCATCAGGCTTGGTATAAATAGGCCTATACAAAAGAATTTAATGATACGTACAAATTAAGTTATAACAGATTTTGCGTTATCAATTTAAGACATATTTTCTGACATTTTAATAAAAGGAAATTTCTCAATATTGTCTTGTTACCTTTGAAACTTTGCTGGCATTTTAAAGACGCTCATTCTCAGCTAAGAAAACATTGTCTCTAATGGTTGTCCGATTTTTTGTTTCATGTCAAAGAATAAGAAACTAGGCCGATCGATCTGCCCCCTCTGACCGAAAGATAACTAATATTATTATTTTCTGACATATCTTTTCAGGTAAAAATGATCTTTTTCAGTAAGAAAAACTACATTTTGCTTAATAGTTATATTCTCAAATACATAGCTAACAGTTGCCTGCCCATAGCCGGGTGGGCCTTTGGTCCGTAATGGTTGTCGGTCCTTAATGGTTGTCTACCCAGACAACCAGGAGGGCGGCTGCACCCATTAGTGGGGGCAGGTTTTGATTTATCGCCCTCTGGTGGAGATGGAGGGTTGCATCAAGCCTGGCCATTAGAAGGCTCATCACTTTGTGAAAACTACCAACTGCTGTCGGTTCAGGATAGCTGGGACAGGGAGTATAGGCCATATTACACTACACATTGAGGCACGTTCGCGGTGGGTCGCATTGCCCAACGCGTCTGACTCTCGCGTTATTTTACAGACGTGTTTGTAAATCCCCAACCCGAACTAGAGCTCAACATGACTGAATGCGAGCTGACACGACCCAACGCGACCCCCAACGGGACCCAACATGAGCCAAATGTGTGCCAAATGCAAAGTGTAATATACTTTGCGTTGGGTTGGGTTTGTATCCAACACGACCCTATGTGTAGTGTAATATGCCCTTAATACGGCCCAAACACGAATCAGTCGCCCGACGCGTAGTATAATTAGGGCTTGTGGAGGGTTTGTGAAACCTAGAAGAGCTTCTTTCCTTGTTTCATGAGGAATCACAGAAAAATTATATGAAGTTTGTGTTTCATAAGCTAATGGAGTATTCTTTTATTGTCATTAGTTACAGGTGTTTGGTTCCTTAAGGGAGCTTTTTGGTTTACCTAATGGATAGCTTTGGGTTAAAATGAAGGTTTTCAGGCCCCTAAAATGTTTTCAGCATCTGCTTTGTTTCTGTTAGGGATGTATGAAATCTGGATATTAACAGACGTTTTCATTAAAAGCTTGATCATAAATCTTTATTTGGAGATATTCTGTCACAGCTAGGCAGATTTCCAAAAAAAACTGAATTTTAGACAACATAAAATGTGACTTGTGATGAATCAACTGTTTTGGAAAAGGTCTAAGTCACTAAATGCACTGTATAGGTCAACTTTCCAGGACTTTCAATGACATTTCAGGTGATCTTTAAGATTTTAGAAAAGCAGCTAAAGAGGTGTTACTTTGTGCAGGGTGAAAAATACATAAATCTGCCAAGGAAACACGGGGAGTGAAATGGCATCTCCACTTCCACCTGACTGTATAAAAATTAAACATGTCACAAGAACATAGGCCACTCACAAGCACATATGAGCAGAATCTTATTCAACTAATTATGACTGCCTTAAACCCCATTCACCCTGGTCGATGTTTGGCTCGCTGAGACCTGCGAAAAAATTATCTTAGGCATTCGCAAATAATCCCATGGGAGACAAAGTGATAGTAGGCAAGCGAAATTGAACACAAAGCATTCACACTGAGAACTAAGCTCCCTTGTGATCATTTTCACAAGCAATCTCATCTATAATCACACAGGTTCTCTATGAAGATATTAAACATGTTAAATAATTTCACAAGGGACCAGGTCATAGAGGCCCACAATTTTACGTTTCCAATATTCGCAGATCGCATACACCAACAATAAACCATGTTCACCAGGGCAAATGGGGCTTAAAGTATTGCATGGTACGATAGGCAAGGCATGGCGATGGTCCTTCACTGGCCTTTGATATTTATACCTAGATCATTGGATTTTAACCTAATCCCCCTGAATCAGATGTATGGACCTTCTATAATAGAGATCCACAAGACTTATGGTATCGGAAGGGTTATTTGACAGGGTAAGTATCAAGGTCAAACCTGGGATCAACAGGATACTGATCTATTGAAGTGCCTGTCCTTCCCCCCATCCCTTTTATTCTTCTGAATTAAGGGGCTTTCTGTTTGGATCCCTCTTCTTCTGGTTTATGTTTTGGTCAGGGAACAGAACTTGGGTTTTCATATTCAATATGGGATTACTAAGTGGAACTCATTGTAACAAAAAAATGTCCTTATAAATAAAGATCAATTTGCATTGTGATCCTATCCATACATTTATTCTTTATTAAAAAAGGAATAGCAGATTGAAATTCAATGAATTGGTAATCCAGTTACTTTTTGTTGCAGAAGAATCTCCTATGAAGTATCTGCTATAGCTGTCACCTCAGGCTAGATGCATCACTTTCATTTTGACAAATGATATAATTTCATGGCATATATGTAAAAGTAGTCAAATGTTTATTAGTGTTTTATTGTTTTCCTGCTCATGGTCTATTTTTGGCTTATGAACAGTTGTTGTTTCCGAACAAAATGAGGGGGTGTAGTTTGGTATGTTGGTTATAAAGATTGCCTCGCATGTGTGCCGCCCATGTTCAACACCTGCTGAGGCACCACTTTGTGTTATCCCTGGGTTATCAAAGGACAGGGTTATCAAAGGTCCCTATAGAGGACCACTGTCTGTTGTGTGTATGGTCCTGTCTATGGGACCATGCACATTAAAGAACACCTGCCTCGGTAAGTGTATATATGGGTATGTTCTCATAGATTTGATCATCAAAGACATTCAAAATCTGACAATAGATGTTGATAAGGCATAACAACAACCAACCAGACAAAATTACATCCTTTCTGGCCTATAGTAGTAACACCTGAAATCACCTAGGTTTCGATTCAGAGTTGGCTAACATTAATTTTATTGATTTTTAAGGGGGGAACGGATCTGCAATACCTAATCTCCAAAAAAACAGCTCCCCATTAAGCTGAAGGAAGTAGGTTGTTCAACAATACTAAAACAACAAGTTTAATGGAGTAATTGCTTTTAAAAATGAGCGCTGTGCCACCTGGCTTTTCCAGGTTGCTTCTCCATCAAAAACCTCTATTGAAACAAGCCCGAAGAATTACATCAATCTGCTTTGAGTGAAAATACATGTACACGTGTACAGAGGAATGATCTAAATTCTCCTCGTAAGCATATATGGAATGATGGGCCATTCTTGCCATGACAAACATCAAAAGCAATTATTTTGCCAAGCCTGACCTACATATATCCATTAAGTTTATGCTGCAATTGTTTCAGGTCATGTTGAAAATAAATAGTCCTTTGTAAATCACAGGCCATGAGTAATTCCTAGTAATTCATGTCTCCTTCTAATGAGCAGTTAGATAAAATCTTACACTGATCTCTATCATCACAGAATAAGGAATACTCATATCTTAATTACTCATGTAGAGAAGAGAATGACTCCTCATTGTCTCTGAACACATCTAAGCACCATAATTAAAATCTCCACATCAAAAACATACTCTGTGATGGCATTCAGAGCTATGAGCAAACTGACAACCACAAGCAGTACCTATTTGTCTACCAGTAAAGGCCTAGCAAATTGCTTAATCTGGAAGAGCAGCCACTGAGCACTTAAATCATGCATTGTGACATGTCACATAAAAATGGCAGGAAATTAATTGGGAGTGTGCACATGGAGGGGTATCCTATGACATGTGGTGGGGAGTAATTGGATAGGGGGAACTGTCTCAGGGGTAGTTTTTCTGAGGAAGGCCTCCTGGAATCTATGAGGAGCTTAGCGTGCACCTATGTAGGGGTCTGAGGTGGAATGATACGATTTTACTAATAAGGAATGATAAGATTTTATTTATAAGAAGTACCTACATGGTGAGCATTCCATTACACAATAAAGAGGCCACCTGGTAAAGGTTACACTAATCAATCTGCACCAGACTTAGGGATAATTATACCAGCTGTTTTTATACCAGCTGAGGTTAATAAGTAATTCTGTTCATGTATGCAGGTGAAATGTATAAACCGAAGTCCCAATTTGTGAAGTAGGATTTTTCATATCTATATTCATCACCCCTAGGATGGTAAGCTAGATATCATGGGTACAATTCTCTCACGCCCACATCAACTAACTTCCCACATCTTCATCCTTATAAAAATAAGTATTATTTCTGTCTTTATTAATTGTTCTTTTCTTCAATACAATACTTTTATTATTTGTATCTACAGGAAGATCTTGTGTATGGGATGTGGAACCAATAAAAAAAGTAAAAAGAAGACATCAGAATCCATCATTCTAGCCTATATATTGTCAATATGAATACTTCTATGGGACAGATATCATATCCCCCCAACAAATCTGTACACATAAAACATTCAGGATAGTTCTCTATGTTTCTTTTAAGCTCCTTCACAAGTTATACATTTGCTTTTAATCATTTCCTCTTTGGCAGTTGCTTCAAGACAGACTGTGTCAGGGGATCAGCCCTACATTACTCCCACACCTTTGTAAGCTGGCATCATGCACCACCTGCCTCCTGGGCTGTTATCACTCATGTCTGTAGGGACCAGAGGAAACACCTGGGGTCTGTGTTGTTTCACTGTTTGATGAAAAAGGATAGATTACTTTCTGTCCAAAAAGGGGTGGTCCATGATGCAATAAAATGCCAGCCGATTTTTTCTAATGAGGTTTCATGCATTTATACAATCAATTTCCAGTTCATTGTTTTATGTGTGTAATGGCAATCCTCTTCCATCCTCTTAAAAGAATAGGTTTGTTATGAGAATATCAATTTTCCTCTCAAATTTCTTTTTCAAGACCCCTCATAATTGGGCTAAAATGGACCATGGATCACCGATTTAACATCTAAATGATAGTTTGGTGCAGTAAAAACCGAAATTCACCCCAAATTCTAGCCATCTATATCCTCATATTTAAAAGAGTGATAAATTAATTGGCTATCTATAAGCCAATGGTTCGAGATATATAAATATAGATAAACTGCCTGATCATGAAATGGAAGGATTTCATCGCAAAATGGTCACACTTGCGTAAGATACACAAGCCCACTCAAATATTTATCAAACGATTTGCATCTTGCAGCTGTTTGGTTGGATGACATTTAGAAGGTGTAATGTTAGATAGGATAGATGAAAATATATTGCTTCCCCTTAACCTTTTCAACGGCATCATACAAGGTGTGTACTATTCAAAGGGGACATTTTGTGCATGTACATACTTTATGTTATCAAACTAATTGGTTCCATTGGAGCATGAAATTGCCTCCTAGTTTCGCGATAATTATTTGATTCAAAACTCACACCATTAGTTAATCCCTATTGCTTGTGTACCAAACGCAGGAAGGGCTTATTGAGCATTTTATTTAGCAATTATGTTAGCGTGCACACAAAATAGCTGCCTTCCTGAAGTGCAGGGAATTTGTCATAAGTAAAGTGTCGACACCTAAGAGTGGCCAAATGAGAGGTACAACAACATCGTAAAAGATACATCTGCTTCAATTCGGGACATTTCAATACTAAAAAAAAGATTACCACTTAATAGTGGGTTGCAGGGACTGCCACTGTCCCAACCAGATGTAGATCATCATCCAGGGGGATGGGGATCTAGGAGGTCCAGACCCCCCCTACCCCCCTTTTCTTTTTGGTGTGGACTTAAACTTGACAGAGTGAAAAAGCATATAATATGCGCATATTCCCACAAATGCATGATATTTTAGTACTTAGCCTATGTCTGGACCTCCCCTTTTTCAAAATCATGTATCGGGCCCTGACAAAATTCATTTATAGCTTTGGAATCATTGTTTGCTACATGATCTTTGGTTTACATTTGGCATACGGTATTATAAACCTTCATCTCACCCACACAGAAACACTGTAGGCAGTAGCATTAATCAAGGAGTCCAAAAACCAGGCCTTCATTGCTCATTCTACTCATTCGCTGCTATCCTATACCTCAGAGACCCTGAGCTATTTTATAGACTACCCCTATTATCGCTCACATAATTATGTCCCTGCCATGATGGACAGATCTCTCAGGATAATGGTAATGTAATGGCGGCTCCATGGCGATAGGTCTGGTATATTTTCCAGAGAGAAAATGACTTGTCAAATTATAGATACTGCAAGCCAGACATAATGGGTCTTTGTGCAGACTGAAACTGAAAGTCATGTGTGCTTTTCTGATGTGCTGCAAATAGATGATGTTCATTTGCGTTTTGAAGCACCTAGCAATGTAGAAAATATAATTATGATGTATAAGCACTATGTATTCTTTCTTATGAGTGCATGAGAATAACATAACATGGTGGGAGGTGTCCGAGGGTGTTTGTATGACCCAGAGGGAATCGTCACGACCCGAGAGCATAGCCCGAGGGTCACATGGATTGTACAGACACCCGAGGATGACCCTGAAGGTCCTTCTTTATTTTATCACCCAAATAAAATTCAATCTATGTTAAAAAAACATTAATACTAGGATCAGTACGTACAGCCTGGCAATACGCACTACCCCCAATACATACTGCTCGTCAGCCATGCAGGTGATAAAGCCTGGTTCCAAAGACAACATGGGCACATGTGCATATTCTCCATCTATGTTTACCTCTCCCACCATGATACTAGACTGTTATGGATATCTATGTATACAACCAATAAGGGAAAGGCCAACTGTTTTGATTATATGTACAATACACACACACACACACACACAAAACACATGCAAAATATATGCACATATATAAACACATGCAAATATATATATATATATATATATATATATATAGGGACCTACAGAAACCTACAGCTACAAACAGACAAATCGTAGAATAGTACCCTGGCTTCCTACAGACAGTCATTGTAGCGGGCAGCTGAGTGACTGGTTCATAATGAGAGTGTTTACGGCCCGCTGTGCCCCCACCAGGCTCCCAGTCCTTTTTACACCCAGTCCTGACAGCCTGTCACTGGGGGTTCCTGTCAGTGGGCCTAGGGCAGGGAATCCCTGTCAGTCCTGCTCAACGTTAGTCTGTCGAGTTCAGACCCACTGTTTCCCAAAGTGAGTCTGTAAACCAGCAACCATTTTAGGTGGGAATTCACACCCAAATCCCAGCAAGCTTTGCAGCTGCTGGTAGGACCATAAACCAGTAAGCACCCAAACAACCATTAAAGGGGTTCCCCATGACATTTATAGAGGGCCAATAAAAGAATTCCTTACACATTTTTAGTGACCAATAGTAGCCATGTACTCTTGTGGGTGTAAGGAACTATTATGTAAGAATTATCTAGGTCATGGAAGGACTAGCTCACAGTCAGCCCTGGGGGGGCTCACAGCTACACAATGTGGGGTATTTTTGTAGGCAGAAGGGAAAAGTCAACTGTTAGGTCTAATTTGGGTATAAATGGACTTGATGTTGTTGGAGTGTTACATTACTCAGGGATGGATCCGGTTTTTCTTTTAAGAAACAAAGGTGCAAGTGGGATATATACGGTGTAGGACATGTTATTAATCTTGAAATCGTAACATGTATACAGGTACAGAAACGAAAATTATCAAGTGAGTTATGTTTTGTAGCACCTTAGTCAAGTCATATCAAAATTGCAAAAATCGGAATAATAGACTGCATAGCAACTAATGGAAGGAACTTAGATGACTTCTCCAAAATAAAACATTCCATTGAGAATTCCAAAACATGAGATACCTACTTCAGTTGAAGGTTTTGTGTAAGTATTACATAATTTTCTTAGATTCCCAAATTTAGTCATGTGATGTTGACACCTTAGATTTTAGTCTTAAAGTATCAAATACAAGAACCTTTGGCATCTCTTCCCCCCGATGGATCACATTTATCTGTTATTTATCCTCTGTCTTGAGCTTTGGTTACAATCCAAACCGGTTGCCAATTACATGCATCTTCCTCCCGTCACCGAATACACAATCCTTTTTTTACCTTTTACTAGCGTTATTGGGGTACTTATTCAGAATTATTAGGTATTCATGACATGAAACATATCCTGGTAATCTTTTATAGGGTCTGTTTTTTGGGGATAGATTTCTCTGACGAGTGTCATAGTTTTAGGTTTCAAGATTATTGCATTCATAAAAGTCAGGACATAAGGAATGTAATCCTCTTTGCAAAGAAATCCATCTGGTTATGTGAGCCTATCTGCACAGGGTCTATACTGTTAAGAATACCTCTCACTGACCCTGTGGGATGGGCTTCTGATGGAAAGATGTAATACTCCGCTCTAATGTGACGGGTGGGGTCTGGCATGGGAGGAGAGCAGTAATAACTGACTCGGGTAAGGTGTCTAATAATGGCACCCTCTGGTGCTATTTCTCAGAATCTTGATGAGGAGGTTGTATAATATCTAGGTGGTTCTTCCCACGCACTTGAATTGGATTTAAGATTGATATTTATAGGGTAATCTCAAAGGATTAAATCCTTATATCTCTGTATTCTTGAGGAGGTATTTTTCCTGCCTATTGAATACTGTCATATAGAATGCCTTCTAACATCTCTAGCAAGATTATTATTTAACTAAGATCTACAATATAGTAACATGATACTATCTATAGTTGACAGCACAATTATGAATACGTCAGGAGTATAAAATGCTAAACATATATACAATGTTGCTATGACTAGGTATATTGCCGGTTGAGAAGACACTCATAGTACGGTATCTCATGGTTTAGGTTTTTGATATAGATAATTAGAATAGGTTCATCACCAAGGGTTCACTAAGTTAGCACCCATGACTTGGTAGTTGCCTTAAATCGATCATAAGTCTCATTGCAACAGGTAGGCCTGAGGAGATTTATTTCTTGGCTAATGAAAAGAGATCTTAAACGGGCCATAGTAGAAAATGTTACATTCATATTTTTCACAATTAGGTTTTGCTAGTTGGAATATGTTAGCTGCATGTTTTCTTGTTCTTATGTTTCCTCTGTCTTATCTATGAATTTCAGATTGTCGTTTATACATGAAATTGTAAAAACGGGCCTCTCTTCTTTTATTCTAGCGGAACTACTTGACAAGTGGCATGCAATACATTTTCAGGTGTGATGCTTGGTTGTATACAGAATGTGAAGAGCCCTGTTTTGTAAGGTTAGTGGGCATTTTTGTTAATATTGACCTAAGGCAGATGAAGTTACAAAACCAAACCCAAAATATCAGTATTACCATAATATACAAACTGCATGGTAATCATGATAATCATACCACTACAGAAGCTCCACATCCTAGTTTCATCCAAAACATAATCCTGGATGCCCAGACAGTTATCCGGTTATGTTGCCTTATTTGGACAGGGTCTATACTGGCTGAGAATACCTCACATTAACTATTGGTGATGGTCTCTTGCAGGGAAAGTGTCATAATCAGTGACAGGTGATGTCCAATGTGGGAGGTGAGGAGTAATAACTGACTTGAGTGGCATGTGTAATGATACCACCCGCAGCTGCTGTCTCTGAGAATCTGGGTGGAGAAAATGGCAACTGTTATCAATGATGCTTAATTACAAAAAGTAGGAATTTGCACAATTAAACGCCATGAATAGCATTGAAGAAAGGTGAGGAAATACATTTCCAGCAAAACGTTACTACAAATTATAAGAGGTTTCACAGAGGTTGCATGTTAATGAAGATATTACTAATAATGCTCAATTAATAGATGGCAATACACACCATGAAATAATATAAAATATGGATTCATCACTTTACCAGTGGAGATCGATATTGCAAATAGCTGGACTATTCCCTATATATGAAAGATCAACGGGAAATACATGGTTAGACTTGCCCTCGATTATATAGTTTACAAGATGAGATATTGTAAATATTTCATACAATTACAATGTGAAAAAGTCTACTGAGATTTTCACCTAGGCATTTCACTCATGATGAACTGAAATAACATTGTTATTACCCACGTCCATCGGAATTATACAAGATATAACCATTATAAGTTACTTCTGTGCATCTCAATTGTCTACAAATCGCTCATCATTGCCTTCTATAATGCATCATGGATTTCTTTATGAAAAACTTAAGTGAAATACTGAACTAGAAATGTTGCTACATTTGTAGAAAGATCTACTCCATTATCTTTAAATGATAAGTATGAAAGGTACGAGAAACCAAAGACAAATGGAAATGAAAATCACATTTAACATTTAATGCCTTGGGTTTGTTCCAGAGGCCATCAAAAAATCAACAAACCAACATCGACTTTTCAATCCCCTTTGACAATTTTGAGGAATAGACATAAGCCAGCTCTGAGAATGTACTTCAGCTATTTACCTCATTACCTTTTCATATTTGCAATGAAAGCTTAATGGCAACAGTATTTCAACCCCCTATTTGTATTGCCTCACGATTGCACATTGTCCTAGAAGGCAATACATCTCTGTCTCTTTGCCATTGTACAGAAAGTCTCCATATTCTACTGAAGAGAAAATAACAAAGATTGCTTCTGGCCTGACTCCAGCGCCCGTTACTTCCAACTCAATTGAATCTCAATCAGAATACTCTTACTCCCCTATCCTTTGACAAATACACCCCGCCTAGCACGCCAGACTTCTGGATAAGTGTCTCAATTTTCTCCTGCACCCCCTTAATGCCAAATGCATCTAGCCGAGTGAGGAAAGTGAGCTCTTCTCTGGTTGGTTGGAATGTAGTTTAATCCATTTTATACTCCCTTCACACTACAGCCCTGAATAGGACTCACTGATGATTATAAAAGTCCCGATGGTCATCCACCTTTAATATCTTAAAGGGGCGGCAATGGCGCAGACGACATTGATAACTGATACGTTGTAACTGAATTAAAATGGCGCCAAATTCGTAACGCAACCACTCACGTTGCCGGGTGCCCTTCTCAATGGGCAAAACATGTCGCCAGCTGTGACGTTGCTAAGCTTACGTTGGCGGATGTATTTCAACGAACTCACGGATGACACTGCTCCTTTAAGAGCCTGCAAATCTGACTCAATAATTTCATTAACACGAATGGAACGTTAAAATACATTAACCCACGCTTATGTAAATCGCATGTAATTGGGAGTAATTGGAAGAACGCCCATACTGATATTTTATACCTACACTAGACAGAATGAAGTATGTTGTAATTATTACGTATATCCACTGTTGAAGGAGACGATATGTAGGAATGAATCAAACAATACTAAGAAATGTTCCATTAGAATCTATTTTTGGCGAAGGAAAACATTAAGCTTGGAGGTTGAAATGCGAGAAAACCTATAGTAGTTAATGGAGGGTTGGGAAAGATTATTCTCAATGTTAAAACAAGACAAAAAATCCAAGCACTTGTTATGTAACAAACTGAATTTTTGTTCATGTTAATTTGCCATAAAAGGTAAATATATTATTCGCTTCAGTGACCTTAAACTATAGCAGGACTTACTGCAATAGTATCGAGGTATAATGTTATACCCATCATCCATCGATTTTTCAAAGCTGAGATGTCCCTGAAACTAGGAAAAGATATCAAGATCTTTGAAGATCAGGTCATGACCTCGAAAAAAGAACTAGACGAAAACGAATTATAGTGTGAAATGGGCCTCTGCCCATCCCTGTGCCTCTCACATCTCCTCCACCTTCTGAGTCACTCCCCTCCCCCAGTCCTTGGGATGCTAGTCTGAATCCCTTTGGGCCTATCAACGAACTCACTCACATTCCCTTAAAGCCCCACGCCTGGTTGACATCACATGATTTACAGTCTCTGAGACACATGTCCTGTGGTAGCAATGGTACAGGACTGGTTCAATAATCCAAGGATTCTGGTTGGATTATTGGCTTGTTTTGATACCAGGGTCATGGATTATGACCAGGCATGTTTCATGCATCTTGTTCCTGGAGTGGTGCGCAACTTACCAAAGGCTGTAGGGTTTAGGATCTGTCCTCCTATAACTAAAAGATCCTACTTTCCTGTTGGATTCTAACATGCAGAGGCAATCCCATACTGCTCTCATCTTAGTAATAGACTGTATACAATTCAAGAAATATATGGAAGAGCCTGGTACCTAGTCAGATTTCTCAGAGGAAATAAATTGATCTGGGTTCCAACTAACATTGGTGTATTATTGCAAACCCAATATCTAAACTGGCATCAATTGTTAAGGCAATTACAGGAAGAATAAATTCCAAAATGAAGCCCACAGAGTGCTGTAGAGTGACTTCAATGACAACAATGAAACCACAAAAGGGCAACCACACAACAAGACTATAAAAGGCACAATTAGAGTCCACTAATTCTCAGGTTTTTCTACAAACAGACATGCTTCCATGATCATGGTAGAATGCTAGAATCATGCAACAATTGGTACCATTGGTACAACTACATTCCTTGTTCATGACAAGTAGGCCTAATATGAAAGCAATAATAAAGAACAATTGTCAGAATAATTCAGTGGAATGCACACTTAAAGGTTACGGTTACCTAATCATTGGCATGTTACATATCATTAGGAAGGATTTTAAATTTCCTTTCAAATGGTATGTAACATGCATATGTTCCTATGATAGAAAAAAAATAGAACCTAAAAGAACTCGTATGTCAAAATTGCCTAGTGGAATACATGCTCCGGAGTTGCGCTTGTCAGACTAGCCGTGAGAAGTGAGAGCGGCAAGTGACACCTTGGTGATTGCCGTTTGTAATTGCTAAAATTGACAGAGCCGTGTGCTTGACGTGTCATCGGGTTTTAAACGGAAGTTTGGGCGAACTTTTCGTATCATTTGCCCATCTCGATTTAGCTTTAATCTCTAATGGCTTACGATTTAAAGGCAGCCATTTCTAGAGCCACGTGAAGTGTCTACACCAAAAGTTTTATATTTATATGAATCTGCAGCTGAAGATCTAAGTGGATTTCACATCTTACCAATCTCCCGCTCCCCTCTGTCCATGTTATCCTATTTAAATATTATTCCTATTGTCGTCGGCCTATAAAGGCTTGTTTCCACCAAACGACATTATGCTAATGACCATGAATGACACTGAACGATTCACAATCTTTTGTGGTCGTTAGTATAATCGTTCAGTGGAAACACAAAATCGATGGTAAAGACATTTGTGAATGACTGCAAATGACATTTGTGAACGACATTTGTGAACGATTCACCAACGACCAAATATCTAACCCGTTTGATATTTCTGGATGAAAGTTGCTCACGATTTCTTCCAAGATCAATTAAAAGCTATTAAATCTATTGTTCCCTGGCCTTTCTGATCTCTGTCGTTTGAAAAAATCGTTCAGATAGTCTAAGAGTCTTTCACATATCAGTATTTCAGTTGTTCAGTGGAAACGAGAAATCATCCCACTCTGAAAGACAAAAATTACCAACGATTTTTAATTTTTTAGACATTTGTAGTGGTGAGCAACTTTCAATGAAGGTCGTTCGGTGGAAACCCGGCTTTACTAGCCTTACATACGTTTATGGTCGCAACTGTGGTTATACTTTCATAGACTAATAGGCTCATCAGACTATATCATTTTTAGTGATTCTTCCTGTTACGTTAATTATCTATACCTAATAATTTTTATTCTTTTTAAAGAATTCATAATTACATCGTTGTTCATCGTGATAGATACAATCACCAATATTGGGACACTAGCTCAAGTTTTCTGGTTATCCAAATCAACTGCAAATAATATGGCCTTTGGACTATTCATGTAGAAAAACAATATCGCGGTCCATTTGCTGACCTCAATAACGTTCTTAAAGCATTGATAAGTACAAGTAATTGCAGACAACTTTCGCAATTGCTTTTATTTTGGTTTGAGATTTAGTTGGCTGGGCAGGGATTTATTGATTAAAACCATAACACTTTATATAATCAAATAGAAACCAACAAATATGGTAAAACCTCATAAAAGTTGAACAGTTTTGACTTGGTTCTTGTTGTGCTGAAATACCGAGAAGGGTCAGAGAGTTTTGATTTCAATTTAATTAAAAGTATCCCAAATAACCTGATGCAACAAATACTTTAATTACAATAAATCTTGCTTGTGGCAATGACAAAACTTGGGTGCCATTATTTTGGGTGCATGAGCGCTCCTAATATCCGTTTCTAATGAAGATATTTTATTGAAGCTTCACATTTTCTGGAGCTGATTTTCTACTCATCTGGAACCTCTTATCATGAACCAATTTAATCAGATTATTAAGGCAATTAAGCTAGTATTTAAAGCTTATAGTTAGGTCAAGGTAATAGTTTCCTTTTACTGTAACACTCTACAGTAAGGTAAAGCTTATTCCCCTTGCCAATTTCTTAATTGGTAAATTTCATTGCTTGTTTGCACACTCTCTTAATATCTAGTAGTTGATGTTGCAGATAAAGATAGTAAAGCAGGATGGAAATGTGATATGAGAGTTAATACATTTGAAATAATGTATTTGCAACTGGTTTGACATGAACCTTTAGTGAGCCTTTGTGTCATTCAGATTTAAGGCTAGGAAGGGTTTGATTTGGTCATATGAAAAGAAACCTGCTAATATGACAGCCATATGATTCTTTTCATAGTAACCTATTAATTAGTGTCCATTTCTAATAACCCTGTATTCCTAAAAGATGCATCTCAATGAACTCATGAACATTCAAGCATTCAAGATTCTAATATCTGAGATCTGTAAGACGTATGGGATATATATATATATATATATATATATATATATATGAGATATGTGTTTTTTTTAACACATCATACGAGACGGTACGTGATTTGTAACCTTTGATATAAGAAATACAATAACCGCTCATTTAAAATATCTCTTACAACCACAATTCACAGAAACATATCCTGATTTACATTGTACCAGAAGACTATGCCTTCCCAACCTGTGTTCCTGCGGACGACAAAAGGTCCTTACTTCCTCCAGGGCCCCACCCCTAGGACCTCCGGGCTGATGGAGTAGTGACAGGTCATTAAGATTTCATCACTGTGGGCATAGGCCCCCACCACCCCTGACCCAGGCCTCACCAGACCTTACATGTACTATTTATAGGCTGAGTGACCACAACGATCCAAACCAAAGTGTACACCATAAATATCTGAACTGCTTCATTCATCCTGACAATTATTTCAAGCCAAACTACCCGATGTAGCGATCCATTGATAATCATATAATTTTTGGGGGGTTTCTCTGGATCGAAAATATTTATACTTTGGCAATATTTCCAAGCCACACTTGAGCTATTGCAAGTGGCAAAACCTTATGAAAAAAATTACCATCATTTTAAGGAATTGGATGAAAATTATGCAGGACCAATATCAATAACGGCATTACATCATCTTTGGCCTTATTTCATGTTGTACATACCTTTTTCGTTTTTAACTTCTACTTCTAGCTTATATTTTTATTTCAATAATTGTACGTACATCGAAAACAATGTACAAAAATGACATACACAATACTGCCCATAATGAACATATCAAATTACTCAAATTGTTCATACTGAGATTATGATAATACATTATAAACTGAAACAGTAAATAAACAAGTATTTAAACTGTAGTATGGGAGTAGGGAAGTGATAGACGTAAACAAGAAACTGGGGACATTAACTTAATGGAAGCCCCAAAATAATTGTTGACGAAATGTTCAGTGGAAAAACAAGATAAAAAGGGACGTTGTGGGCGGTCAACAAGACTATTTTTGGAAAGATTTAAAACCAAAAAAAAGGCAGTTTGTGGATTGGTCTGAAGAAGCTGACGCAACCTCTGAAATGTTTTTTTTAATAACAGTTAAATTATTGTTGGTGACATTATCATTTCAATTGATACTTTTGTTCAACATTGATATCGATGTTTTAATCTCAAATGCCCTTGTGAAGCTGAATTATTTGTTTTGAAGAAATGAGTTTTGATTGAAAAATATTGCATTTATGAGATAATCGTTATTTTATTTGTTCTACTTGAAATATTGAGGAAAAATTGAAATTAGTTCAGGACCAGTCTACATCTTTCTGTCCAAAAGGTATCTTTAATGACCTTTGAATCTTGTAAGTGGAGCCATCAAGGTATTAAAAGATCATTGTAAAGGTGACCTTTCCAAAATGTTAAAGGTCACTCAAAAAACTCTCGTAAAGGTCTTGTTAAAGTTTTGTAAAGATGCCCTTCCCATTAACTTTAATGTACCTTAATGGGTCTATTTTCAAAATTGGGATTCATTAAAGGTCAAATTCCATGCAGTGATTTCATTATGGATCACCTCCTTAAAGGGTCAATATAGAAGTAATAGATGCCTTAGGACATTTCGTTGATGCACCATACAGTTACCTTCTATTTTGAACAGGTCTACTGATAAAAAGCTCCATCTTTTTCTCCATGTGGTTTTCAGATAACCATTGTGCAGCTTCTCTGCTCTGTTTTCCATATTACCCTTGGTAGTATACGGCCTAATGTGATCATATTCCGAGACGAGAGAGGAGAATGAGTTGTTCCTTAATAGATTAAACCTCACAAATTCTAAATTTGAATTATACTCTGTACTTATCAATACTATTACAATTTAAGGTTACTAAAAGGCAGACTATCCATGGAGATGTAAAAGATCTGGGGGCCATTCCATAAAGATTTCGCGATAATCTCGTTTGAAGAAACACCACGATACCAACAATTGTTATCGCCACATAAAATTTTTGTTTTTAATTTTTTTTGTTCAAATCTTTTTTCAATCAAACTTAAACTTTACAGGCTTTTTCCTTGGTCACATATATATATTTTGAGACATTAATATTTGTGAAAATATATATATTTAAAACGGCGATATTTTGTAATTATCGCCGCGATACTGATTTGAGGCCTTGGCGATAATATTTTTAGTATCGCAGATCTTTTATGGAAGCGCTTTAACTCGCGATAATTATCGCCAAATTTTTATGGAATGCATACCAGATCGAATACCTTTGTGACTGGTTAAAAGTCGCAAGTGACTCAATAAATATAATAATTTCATTATAAAAGACAAAACCCCTATGAAAAAGGGAACCCTTGGCAGTCACAGATACAGGATTCCACAAAGGTGGGGCTAGTGGGAGGTCAGCATAGTTTTGCACATTATACATGCACGCAGCATTATCTCCTCTCTGAGCAGTTTACGTCTACAACAAAGGGGTAGGGGGTCAGGACCCCCTAGGTCTTACCACCCATGCTCACCCCATCCAGGAAGTCCACATGCCCTTTTTAAACTTAAAGGTCTCTCAAAATCTTATGCAGTGTCCTTTCAGAAATCCTGGGAGATTAATGTTCAGTTAATTAATCTTTTTTATGAACTCCACAGCTGGCATTTCTCATACTCTTTATGTTTACTGATGTTTTTTAAGGAAGCGCACAGACTTAATACAATTCTGTATGTCTTCAATGGATTGACTTTACTTGACTGGATAATGCATTTCACTGTATGTTGCATTCATAGTCTGATAACAATGAAAGCTATTAAATGTTTCTAATGGACCTTTTAAGACGACAGTACCACAACTGATTAACCTTTGCAAGAGAAATGATTTAGAAGATACATATAGTATGCATTACATTTTCAGTTGTAAAAGCAGCCGGATGATACTGGATAACACCGTGATTTTCATGTACTCATTTGCATACTGTTCCATGTCAAAAAACTACATAGAATTTAAAAAGCAATCAATGTCACACAGCCATCCCGGCTTTAACTAAAATGAGCACTTGATAACAGATATGATGAAAAAACTCCAGTTAATCCAGATTATTGAAGCCAGGAGTGACAGCATCTTTAATTTGTGCATGGAAAGAAAAGTCCCCAGTGAAATCCCAGCCGATCACCCAGGTGTCTTGATTTGAATAAGTGCCATTAAATACGGGATGACTAAGAAAAGCCATCCCTGCACAGCTGAGCCCAAAGATGGCCATTTGTAATTCATAAGATTAATCAGAGAGATTACTCACAGATAACCTTGGATTTATTTTGTTGTTATTGCAAAGGGAAGTCAGGATTCCTACAAATAGAAAGATTAGCAGAGTCTTCGGATAAAAAAGATATAAGATAGCACAATAGTATTTTAGGATATGTAGCAATTCAATTGATCTCAGGTGTTGTAACAGTTTTGAAACCAATATCATTGGGTGATGGCAATACGTGATGTGCATTGCTTTGTGGCTAATAATTAGCGAAGTAAAATCTATATTATAAGGTTGTCGGGAGTTGATATTTGCGCATGCGTCGTCCTTTGGCGCCACTACCTGTCGGGGGTCAAGGCTCAATTATTGAGCTTTTAGGGTAGTCTGCGCTTATACAGATTTTCGTATCCTTAACTTATTTTTTGTACCCCAAACAGAGGTTCTGAGGGCATTAACGGACGTTTTCTTATTATGTTTTCCTGGAATTCACTAAAGGAAACATGAAACCTAATTGTTAGCGGATGTTTTTATGAACTCTGCTCTGGACGTGTCCGATAATGACCTCTCTCCAAAAATTTCAGGTTACGAGTCTGGGATATGCTTCATTTCCAAGTAGTAATTACTTACTTAATTAATAAGTGAGAAAACTTTACAACATAAGGCATTGTCCTGCCAGAAACATTCTACAAGATATATTACTTTTGCCCTGCAGCTTAAGCCTGCTGGTGTCGGGACCTCTTTTGTCAACAGAATTGTGTCTGGATCGGTATGAAAGGGTATTAATGTACCTGACCTGCTGTGTCACCGCCACACCTGGGTATCTTAAAGGAGACTAACAGCAATGTAGCGTGGCAAATGAAAAACAAATTGTAACTTGGAAGGGTGCAATAAAAGACCTTTGGATTCAAATCCTCGTCACAATTACATGAATGTGATTTCATTTCTTTTTGTTTGTAAACAGAGTGTACCATAATGTAGACATCCAATCATGTTTGGGCTACTACTACTCGTAATAAATTGCAATTTAAAAATGTCTATACAAATTGGTTGTTAATAGAGAATTACTTTTGATAATAAGAGAAGTAAAACAGGGAGGCATTTCAAAAAAAGAATACTGATTGCTCTAACAACAATCAATGATTAGTTTAAAAATGAATTGTTTGTTGTTCCAGTTAATTTTCGAAGATAGAGTGAATGTGATTGAAAAACATATTTCCATTAGAAAGGTTAACGACGATGTCCAGCCGACAGCCAACATGATTGGGTACATAATGCACCCACAAAACTGATCTTATCATCGATTCCTTTCAAGGAAGCAATTTAAGCTTAGACATTATCTAGTTTTATCAGAGTAGGACATTATAGATGTTTGTAAACTGGTTGAAGCTATGGATCCGAAAGTTGATTAAAGGCACATTCACACGAGGCGACGAGGTTTGCTAAGATCTTGGAATGCTAGAAACGTTAGGTTATTGTGGCCCCTCTTTGCAGAGGTTCAAAAATCATAAGAAATAAAAAAAAACATCCATTTTTTCTCAGCCATTTATTGAAAGATTTATACTGAAAATAATTATATCTAATCGCAGGGCATGTTGTCTCCTAAGGCGAATACTACTATTTTATATTTTCCCATACTTGTGATAAAATTTGCACTTTTGTGAAACATGAATCACCTCTGTGCACCTTTGCGAATGCTGCTATTTCATATTTTCTCATACCTGTGATAAAATGTGCACTTCTGTGACCATTTTATCACAACTTGCATGCGTGTGTTGCATCCAAAAGACATAAATTGTTGCAGCAAAAATCACCTAGCATGAATGGACCTTTACTGTCTGGCAAAGTGCACTTACAATAAGGCATGTAAAAACATGTATTACCTATCAAATGGGCTGAAGAGGGCCATAGTTAATCATTGGAATTATTCTGCGAATTGATTGCATGAAAAAAGTTAGAAAAGACCAAATTTACCAAAAGCTTGTCTTATTTTAATTTTATTGTGTATGTTGACTCTGTAACTATTTTTTTAAAAATCAATCATACAAAATGCTAGAGCTTGTGTTTAAAACATCTGAAAATTTAAACAAAAGGTTATCAAAATGTCATTAACTTTTTGTACCAGCATGTCGTTATTCTATAGGTACATCAATAATACGTTTGCAGAAATAAACCCTAACCTTTTTAATGAACCCTTTGTTTAGAAAGGGAGTTGACTTTGTCCGTACAAAGTACAATGACATTCAGTTTCTGAATAAGATCGAGTTTACTATTCTGGCGGTGTGATAAAGGATCTCCTCACCAGAACTTAATTTTAGGATTATTTTGGGCCTGTAAAAAATGTTTGTTCACTGAGAGTCTACTTCAAGCCCCGTCACCATACACTGGTCAGTTTCTGAATAAGACCCAGTTCACGCCCTACAACAGTTTCTGTGACGATAACCTTACTGCAGCCCATATAATAAAACAGAATCGAAACAGGATATTCGAAAACAGTTATCATGCAAATCCAAGATGGGAACATAATTATGATGTTAGAAACTTTGTAGCAATTCCCATACCAGGTTAGCTCTGGCAGACTCTTGTAAGACATATCAAATATTATCGGGAGTCTGTCCTAAGCATTTTGACAGTATACATGTGTAAACCTCCCTTAATACCCTGTTTCCACCAACCGATTTAACCACTGATTATTTGGTAATTTATTACTTTTAACTAGTGCTATAAAAAAATTATATATCTTACATACCATTTGAAAGAGAATCAAAAACGCTTTCTAATGGTATATTATAACAAGTTCGTGATTGACTTATATTTCCACTGCCAATTTTTGAAATCAGTGGTAAAATCAGCTGGTGGAAACAGGGCTTAAGCTTTTCCAAAGAGTGCAATCAGAGTCAATTACTAACCGAGACTGATTAAAACATACGAGGCACTGATGGTCAATAAGAGGCCCTTAAGTTGCTCCTCTGCTCAACAAAGAAAGGAATTTAGGCATTGAAAGGGTCCGTAAAGCAACATTTAGGGTGCTTCTATTTGTTCTCAGCATTCAATCTCCTAATGGATTCCCATGGTCCAAGGCAGAGTCTGAGAGGGTAGGGTAGGTTCAATATGCCAGCTGGCTTCGTGTGACATGTGCAAGTTTAAAATTGACAAAAGCTGCATACTCACGCCCACATGTAGACTAACTCTAACTATCTTTGTCCAAATGGTATCCCAACTATCATAATACTTGGAACCATTATAACAACCCTCCAATAAACTTTTTACGCACTCTTAAATTTTAAGAGATAGTTATTATCTAATCTCAATTTTAAACCAGAATCACTTGAAGAAGGTTAACTGACTTTTAAACTAGCGTGGTCTCAACTGTTCTGTAGGATTAACAAAATTGTTTAATGAAGCCTTAACGTTCGTATTCACTCACAGAAACATACACTTGGGGTCATAGTTACACACCATAAGGGATCATTGAATTTAAGAAATGGCCATGTGGCAATGGCCATATATCAAATCGTTGAAAGGGGCAGGGGCATGTCAATCATCATCTTTCTATAGGCATGTTTGTCACATGTATATAATATATCTATCTAAGGCCCAAAAGAGTCCATATCACCATGTCGCTACTAAGGCTCAAGGGCCATTAGAAGCATTAAATATCAAATGATATTATTAACCAGTCAATACTGAAAAATATTAACGTGCCTCTTCTGAAGCACCGAATTCATTCGGGGATGGGGGAGTTCAAGACCCCATATTCCCCACCTTGATCTGCCCCTGTGGTGCAATTGTTAAGAATCCGGAGCTAACTAGATTGACCACTAATAGAGGTGTTGCGTTGACATCCCCTTCCCAGTATTCTCAGTCGAGCGGAAGTAGGGGGGCATTTGGTTTCCGGTTGACCCTTCAGAGGCGGGCAACCAGTTGATTGAAAATCTCCTTGGAAACCACCCGATCATCTACGTTTACAGTGTAATAAAAACTGGACTGAGATTGCTTCACATAGTAAGGGACTGTTCTATGCGCCTTCGAATTGTTAGCAATGTTGTACAATTATTTAGAATGGGAGATTTCTGATATCCGGCTTAGGTGATGGAGGATTGGTGGTTTTTGTATAGGGTGAAATATAGCTGTTTTACATCTGTCTATCTGCACTTCATAGCCCGAGTTCATGCGTTTTAGTTAGATGGGAAATGAACAAATATTAAACACATCCCAATAAAAATATTGCTTAGGAATAGGAAGTCAAGAGTTGTCAATAAGACTGAATTGCTTTATATCCGAAGAATCTTCATTCTGATTTAGGTTGGGTTTCGCTTCTTTCTGGTGCTACCGTCTAATCTATAATTACCCTCTATTTAACTTTACATCTGATACAATGGAGAGGTTTATATATCATAGGTACATGTTTCTCAAATCTTAAAGCCCTTATACCCACTAGGATCATTCATACATCACCAATCTCACTACTTATCATCTTCAACTGGAAGAACACGCGTACATGTGATGTTGAAATAAAATGTTAGAAAAAAAAAATCTTGGATCTATCAATCACCCGCTGATTTTATCTGCTCATAATACTGGCGATCTGGAAACACAGTAGTACATACTTTGGGTATATGGAATATAGCCTTTAATATGGGAGTCTGAAATCATGCTGTATCCCTATATAGGTGGTAGGCAAGATTCATGTCCTTCTGATTATCACACGCTGATCACCAAATTACAGTCACCTCAACTAGTCAGCTTTAGAAGGTATACACTTACTCCTAATTCACTTCAGTTCACCGATCTACCCTAGACCAGTGCTTTCTGTTGACACTCCACCTCATCCATTTTACTCGGGTTCTTTCTCAGTACCTCCACCTACCCCCTCACCTAGTCATGTATGGTGCATCTAACCTTATTCAGGTGAGAAGCGGAAGTTGCTGAACACAGTTTTTTCCCACCAGAAAACACCCGACAAAGCTTTATGCTTCTAGAAGTAAAATCCTCCATATAGAAACCTCGAGTTCTACACTAGAAGGACAATTGAAAATCATACGGCGAACAAGCTGCCTATATATGCACGACGTCGCGTTGATAAGCTCCACTGTGTACATGACGTCGCGCATATAGGCAGTACAATGTCGGCGCAAAGTACCAAATTCCCATTTCTATGTACTACTAACATGTCGCGTGGATTGAACCTATTATCCACGCGATATGTTAGTAGTACACAGAAATGGGAAGTTTGTACTTTACGCCGACATTGTACTGCCTATATGCGCGACGTCGCCTCAATGAGCTCCACTATCTACGCGACAATATCACATGAATTGACATACTGTATACGCAACAAGGTATGGGCCCTGCCTTTACGCACAATATGTCACGTCAGTATGATCCACTATCTACGCAACAATAATATAACAGGTTGGGGCTAACATAGTAAAATGTCCTGAATTTCTTTAATCGTTCTGCCGTCCCATGAAGCCAACCCACCCTGCTATATTGGGCTGATTGATATTACCCACCTCTTTATTTTTGTATCTGACGCTTTAGACTGGCTGGGACGCCTGTCCCCTGGAGGCGTACCTATAATTAGCCCTACAAAGGGTGCGTCCCAAACCCCGCAACTGGTTATGTAAGTCAGCCTCGCCTGTTGGTCCTTCTGCTGCCTGGGGCCCCTCACGGCCCTGCGTGTATGTCCCACTATGCTTGCGACAAGATCGCGTCAATGTGAACGCGACAATTCATCATTACATGAGTTGTACATAAAAATGGCTCATATTGTGTGAATAATATTTGCGATATCGACATGCGTATCAAATATCTATTAACTTGACATGATTTAAACATGAGATTAATTTCAGATGCACTTCATAATTCAGGCGACATGCTAGTAGTATATGGAAATGGAAATTTAGAGATGGTTTGATTATTGTCGTGCATAGTTTGTCTAAAATAGGCAACGTGTATACACTCTCTCTCATATAAACCGTCTTTAGTATAAATGAGGTTGCATACACAACTTTGCCTGTATGGCCGGGTTGGTCAACCAGGCAATCGCTTGACAAATCAAGCAAACAATTAGTCAACGAACATTATTATGTAAAACCAACCTTACAATTCTCCTAACCACAGATAGCTATATTGCAAGGCTTTGTCATGTGTTTTTTCATGAATTTTATCATTATTCATAGTTTTAGATGATGAAAACTAGCAATCCACTTTTTCATTTGTATCCATTTAATATTTTCTAAGTTGTTTGAAAAAGCAACTCATTATTGATGGATATATGCAATTCATTACTGATGGATATATAACAAATATTTATTTATTTTCTATAGTTCTCTTTTCGACAAAATCAGCCCAAATTGGCCTACTGACTCGTGAATACTGTAAATCAGTTATCCATGGTAAGGAGAATCGAAATGATAACCTGAACAATGACAAGGACGACTCGGAAACTAGGGTATACATACTACAGCATATTCTATGGTCCCATGATATAGAATTATAAAGTATTCTAAAGCGTTCCCCCCAAACAGCTGGACCAGTCATTAGATTTACCATCAGTACTTTTTAAACACTCTCCCCACATAAACGCCACAAGTGCATACACTTTTTCCACACCACAACCTCATATCCACATCCTCTATAAAAATAACATTTACGAATAACGTTAGTTCACTCCAGCCCCCAGATTATCTCTTGTGTCCTCTCAAACAGTCTGAGGTATAGGCCCTGGCTGGGCCCTGTCGACCCAGCCATATTTCTCATCCCGTCCCAAGGCCCAGAGTGCCTCAGTAAACCATGGGAGGCGACCACATGTACCTAATTATTGGCCTTTATAAATCAGCTTGGGGTGGTACGGATTATTGTCTATACACTGTCCCCAGCCGTGATGATAGGAGGGGCTTTGTATTTGGACCTTTCTCCATATTTCTTTTGCTTTAGTTTTTTGTTGCTGTTTATGAGATGCCCCTCGCGTCTCTGGTTTCGTCTATTGTATTCACTTGTTCAGTAAGGTCCAGCCAAGGAGCGACGTAATAGCGACGTTCTTATAACATTCTGTAACGTTCTGAGACGTTACAATAACGTTCTGCAACGTCACATCCCTACCTGAGGTGGCATTTATAATTCTTTTGTACTTGAGTAAACCTTGTATATACGACACGTATTTCCATTCTACTAGTTAAAGTTTGTACCCATTGCTGTTTATATTCTGTTTATTCTTTACTTCTGGTAGGATCATATATAACCCCAATAAATGCCTTTAATTCTACCACTACTACGATGGAATAGGCCCATATAATATTATATTCAGTTCACTGAGCTATAGGATTCTCTTTTTTATTCTAATTCCACAGGTTTTGAAAAGATCATGAGATCTTTCATTTTTCTGAACATTTCGAAAATATAAAGAAACTGGAAGGACCTATATATTTTCTTGCAAGACCGTGTTCCTGAGATATCCAAGAGGGTTCAGACTATTCTGCTAGATATCAAGAATGCAAGCTAACGATTCTCATTGGATGGGGGTTACTCATGTCGCATGTCGTATATAAGATAGGCCTCTGTCGCCTGGTCGAATAAGGCATGTTGCTGTGTTGAGATTAAGAATAGGACCTGTTGTGTGTTGCTAGGTAGAAAATTAACTCTGTCTCCATGTCGCTTTTATACAGAAAGGATCCATTTTACTAGTTCTAATTCTCTTGTTTGCTGATTGAATTGGTCCTCTATCTTCACTGCTCACTTTTTCTATTGCTTATTAATACTGTCCTAGCGTCCCCTCCGTTTTTGTTTGCCTTTTCTAATAACTCATTGGTGTGTCTTTTTAGAAACTGTTCTTTGGTCTCGAGCTTTTTTGTTTTACTCTTGTTCCTTATTAGTTGCGTTTTCTTATTATACTCGTGTATACATGCACTTAACCGTCTATCATATATCCCACTAATTTAATACACCCTTTTCCCATGTGTGCAATGTCGTCTGCGCATGTCCCGAACAGTAGAGCCTCGTCTTCACTCGTCACCTCCTCAATTAACCTCCATCTGCCTAACTCCTCATCACTTTGTGTACTCTTCTGCCGAACTCTGCGTCAACAACCAGCCGGCCCGTCTCACGTGACGTCACGTGTCCGGTCACGTGCTCATGTATATGCAAATTGGCCCCAGGCTGGTTTTCAGCGTGTCTCTTTACCTTGCAATAACAGAGGAGTGGAATGAAAACACAACCAGCGAAGGACGAGCTAACTTGGAGAGTCTGTCCATTTAAGAATAATGGGGCATGGAGTATGGAATATTTGAAAATATGCGACTTTTCAGCTGAAATGATGATGCTGATGGAAAACAAATATTTGCTGTTGGGACATTCGTTACCCTATTCATCATTATACTCTACCTGCACAGAAATGAGGCATGTCATGGAATATACTATGAACATTCAATTCAATCATATCTTAGCTTATGGCAGTAGTAAATTAGACTGTAGTTGTCCAACAATATTACTCCATAATATCCGGCATTTGCTTCTGACTTAGCGCAAGCTAAGTGATTGCAAGGGAACTCTGACTTTGGATATCCTCATACTTATTGTTTTATATCATTTTTGCCCAGATTGTTTACCAGTGTATTCCATTGCCATATGCATGCCACAATAATAAATGATATTGATCTTTGCTTTTCTTCCCAAGAGACATACGGGCCGCACCCAGGGTTATCTTAATGCGCCCTCCTATTCCCATTTGGCACAATATTGAGAAGTACCCTAGCTCTAGGGCACCCCCTGTTCCATTAGTGTGCACCATCTGAGCCCATGGAGTCACTCAGTAAACACCCATCTTTTAAACATTTTAACGACTGTTAGAAGGCCGATTCACACTTACCAGTTCAGTGGTTGTCTCAGAAGAATCGACTTAAACTTCTAATTGATATCCAACTGAAGCACATGGTTAAATTATTGATGTCTCAGAAGAATTGTTTTAAAGTTTTAATAGTTGATATCAGACTGAAGCACATTGTTAGATTATTGATGTCTCAAAAGAATCGGTTTAAAGTTCTAATCAATATCATACTGAAGTACATGGCTAGATTATTGATGTCTCAGAAGAATCGTATAAAGTTCTTATTGATATCAGACTGAAGTACATGGTTAGATTATTGATGTCTCAGAAGAATCAGTATAAAGTTCTAATTGATATCAGACTGAAGTACATGGCTAGATTATTGATGTCTCAGAAGAATCGTATAAAGTTCTTATTGATATCAGACTGAAACACATGGCTAGAGCATTGATGTCTCAGAAGAATCAGTTTCAACTTCTAATTGATATAAGACTGAAGCATATGGTTAGATTATTGATGTCTCAGAAGAATCGGTTTAAAGTTCTAATTGATATCAGACTGAAGCACATGGCTAGATTATTGATGTCTCAGAAGAATTGGTTTAAAGTTCTAATTGATATCAGACTGAGGCACATGGCTAGATTATTGATGTCTTAGACGAATCGTATAAACTTCTAATTGATATCAGACTGAAGCACATGGTTAGATTATTGATGGAGGAACAGTATTGAAAAGTGATGTTTATACAATTGTTTCCGTACAAATACTTCGACAAAATATGATACATAACATTAGATCTAACTAGGTGTCTATAACTGTTGCTTTATAACTTTCTAATGCAAGAGCCTATATGAAAAGCAAATATAAGAAATATCTGTTTACACATAGCACATCACCAACTTAGCACTTCGTTTTGGTCTATGTCAAGAAGCAATTTCCATACTAGTTATTGTGTCGCCATATTGTTGAATATAAGCTTAAATAGGAGTGGAAAAAACTGTAATTCAGTTTCAAATCACCATTCAAATGTTGCAAAAATATCTTTGCATTATAGCAAAAGTGTCATTAATCTTGTTTTCTAAGGAAAAATTTAATAGGCTTTTGTGTTTTAGGAGGTCTATCTCTTTTTATATAAGAATGGTTGAAGTTGCTGTTGTGTTAGTCCTTTTCATTGTTTTTAAAGAAACCTGCTAAATTCTCATTGTGTTCTGTTGTTAGATTCAATTTCTTTGTACTTTAGTTCGCGTGGACCTTTTTCAATCAGATCCAAAAAGCAATACTGGTTATTGGAGTCTGAAAAAGCCCATGTTCCCTTTCGTTTATGATGACAAAGTAATATGATCTATCTGCCTATCTGGCCTCTGACCAGCATGGTTTTTATGGTGCACTGGTATTAAACTTTCCTTTTTTCTGAAACTTGTAAGTGCAAAGACAGATTTTTAGTAAGGGAATCGCATGCCTATTCTATCTCACAGATTTCATTTTTCTAATGTTTTATTTTTACCTTGATATGATAGACAATAACAGTATATACGTATCTGATAATACTTTATCCTGTAAAGTCAAATATAGAAATTAAAAATAAAACAGATTTTGGGCTGATTTTGAACCAATTTTGAAAATCAGCTTCATAAATAATCATTTTTCTGATAAAATATACAATTTTCCAAAGAGTTATTAATGATCCATAACAGAAATATGGTATTTTCACAGGGACAAATCCTTCCAAATGTTCGCCGTGAAAATGACCCTGGCTGTCGGTACAGCGAAAAACCTCCATCACTCACTCACTCCTTCCAAATGTGTGAAAATGCTTGAGAAGAACATCGGATGGTGTTTCGTCATATCGTGGATCATGCCCTTCACAAAATAACGCAGTGTGAACCAGGCATTTGGCATCAGGTGGAACAAGTCCCAGGGCCACCTCATTCAGGGAGTACAGGCAGACCTCAGGACATTTGTTCCCACTGAATGCCTCACCCCAGGGAAAGACCAATGGACCTTTGGCCCGTACTACTGCCCTATCTGCACAATAGATCTCTGATTGTAACGGCAGCACATGTGTGAAATGAATAGGGAGTCGATTTCTCCTGGTAGGACCAAGGGCTGCTTAAATGAAACATCGATGACATCTCCTCTCTCCGGATAGTATAGGGGTGGCCATTAATTAAGTAGGAATTACCAAGAGGGGGATCAGGAAATTTGCAATGCACACTAGGGAGGGAATGGGGTGTTTAAAATCAATGATATGTAAATATTTGACAAATTGTGTTAAAGGCATAGCAGCTTGTAGTATTAGTGTTGGGAAAGGTGATGATGATGATGGAAGGAAGGTGGTCTAGGACCAGTTATCATACCGTTAATGTAAAAAGAATCATAAAAAGAAACTGTTTTCTTATGGGGACCTTGAAATTAACTGCATAGATTTATAGAATCTTTGAAACAAATTGAGTTTTTCAAATGAGACAACAATGATATTGTGATGAATGTCTATTCATCAATTGGTAAGACCGAAATATGAAAAGTAAGATAATGCGACAGAGTAAAGTATGTTTTGTAACGGGCCCGAAAAGCCCGAAAAACCCGAAAGGCCCGAAAAGGCCCAAATTGTAAAAGCCCGAAACCCGAAAGTCCCGATAAATATGTAAACCGGAAGTGATAAAGTAAACAGGAAGTGACGTCATTTGTAACCACGTGATCAGAGATAGCCAATCAGGGCTGACCACTAGACTAGACTATATGGTGAGGCCCGAGAATAAATGAGTTCCTTTACAGTACTCCTTGTGTCAACATGTGTCTTCTTCCTATGGTAACTGATAAGATGATCCAATACAGGCTAATTGACTAGAAGTTTAAGTAAAATAGCAGAAGTTAGAAGAAATTAGGCGAAACTTAGGACGGGGTTCCGAAGGCCCGAAGGACCGAAACTGGGCACGAAGGCCCGAAACTGGCCCGGATGGAGTCCCGAAAATGAAGGACGAGACTGGCACGAGGGCCCGAAACAGGGAACGGAAACCCAGGATCCGGGGGAACGAAGGCGCGACCGGCTCGGCCCCACGCTACCAAACAATAGGCGACCGTCAGCCCGACATCCCCGCGGACCGAGAACGAGGGTGGATCATCCGCAGTAGACCCCGAAGAGAGTACCGGCACTAGGGAGATAGAAACGGCCCACTCCTGCCCCCTACCATTTTCCTCCCCCGCAGCCCTCCGCCCGTCAACGGAAGTGCCTGTACCCTGCCCGGTGGCTGAGGCCCCTCGGTCCAGCCCGGCTGATACACCCCTCCCCCGTCGACGAATACCGATTTCCCGATCGATCCGCTCAAACCCCCCTCGTGCGCGAGGCACGACTCTAAATATCACATCTCGGTTTCTTGCCCGGATTCCCTGTCCGGCTGAGACCCGAAACAATCCCCACGTCCCTCTGTTGTAGAAATCGGAAACCCCGAACTACCGAGGAACGTCACAATATAATGCAATACCACTTATTGCAATAAAACAAACGCAGTAAAGGTGCATCGTCAGTGGTGAATATCATTGACATTAAGGCATTTCCAATGGTCAAACAAAATCTGTTGGTACCAGACTGAAAGTAGGCTATTGTCGTCATGTGTGAACAACAAGCCACCAATGACATCAACATACCTCTTTTAGTCTCTTTTAGTCGTTGAGAATTTAATTTTTGTTTTTTTGGTTCGTTTAACGTCTGGCCAACAATTTAAGGTTCTTTTACCAGACTGCTCAAGGTAAAGCTTTGCAGCAATATGTACACCAAATGGGTGGTCAACGGATCTATGATATGATTTAGGAGAAACCCACCACTGGGTGCAATACCATACTCTTTTCAAAGAGTGGCAAGGGGTCATCTATGTGCAATCCAATAGGCAGGACACTACACACCCAGCCTTTGATGACCCTGTTCACCTTTTAGTTGCCTCTTACGACCAGCAGGGAATACTGAGGAAACACTCTTCCCAGGGAGCTTCAACAGGAGACCCTGCCCCGGTCCCCCACGGGGTAATTATTGGTGGACATGAATTGTTGGTAGACATGTTGGTACTTGTCAGTGGCCCAGTATCATCAAACATGTCAGATTTTGTCTGTGTAAACAGCTCCAACGACCTGGTTTGTAAGCTGCCATTGTAGACGGCTGCTGATGAGTTCGAACTAGTTGGCATGTTGAAACCCCCCTTTAGGATGGTATTACACTACACACCATAAGCTGTGATATGAGGATGTCACAAATTGCCAATTCCAAAGAATGATGTCACTCCTGGGTGTGATCTTTTACATTATCAGCATATCTTGCTGGTATCACAGCTCAAAGTCGTGTAGGGTAAAGGCTATATTCCACTATCGAGTGGGTGACCATTAGCAGTGCTCTTTTTTGGCACCGCAAGCAATTTGCGTTTCAGAAATGAACATGTTGGTTTCTGCCACCGCACTGCAAGAGCCACCGCAAGTGAATCCCTATATTCCACCTTGTGGCACCAGGTTTTACTAGTTGTGGGCTCAAACAGCGCAACTTAATTGCCAATTGCGAGCAAATCACCACCCAGTGGAATATGGCCTTACTTCTGCCTTGAGTATTGAAATGGAATAACCTACTGTACTTACATGTAACAGGGATCCAACTTCAATCCACTACCAATTAAGTCAGTGCAGTTAATCCATCTCAGCCAGTTTAGTGTTATTACTCTTCATCCATATTTATAACTCACAGCCTAATTAATCTGTCAACCAAGACCCATTCATACAGATTAAAGTGTTTAAATTACACCCACGCCTGGTGTAAGAACTGCTGCAGCTTGATTAAGGAATATTAATTAGAATTAATCTAGATGTAGAAAAAGCTTTGTCTTAACAACAGCAGCTGACTGTTTTTACTTCAAGCAGTGTCTACATCTTCATGATAAGCTCAAACAAAGGATCTCAAGAACATCATCATAAAATAGTTTAATTTCTGTTGCAAATGATTCTGTGGAACTCATTTAATAAGTTCTGTATTGTATGAAAGAGGAACATGCCTTTTCATGGTCTCAATCAAAATTAGAATGTCATTAATGTTGTCCAACATGGAACTAATTTGGAGTAGGGCTTATAAATTAACATTGGGAGGTCATTATAAACTAATGAAACTTTCTTTATGTCATATTTCTTATGGGATAATCAGTGGCCACAAAGCATGATTTTGAATGCAATTTGTATTGATATCAGATGTTTTGATTATGTTGTTGATAATAATATCATTTTCATTGTGTGCAGCACAAGCACCCTCATGAAGATTACTGCATGGTATTATTCTTAGTGCGTTTTCTTTTGTGGGAAATATAGTTATTATCAACTAATTAGGGTATTTGATATGCATTTTCCTGGCTGTACATTGTCTTTTTTCCTGCTCCTTCCATATCTGGTTTGGGGCCGTGTCGCACCCAAGACACTGGAATTTTGCATTATGAATAAGACCTGAAAAGGTTGTGTGTATCTGATATCGACCTGAAGGTTGTATTACACTACATGCCTTGGGCTGTAATATTGGCGTGATATGATAATATTACAGACAATTCGCATACTGAAGTAATATGGTTGTTAAAAATTGGCAAATTGGAGTAGCGCAAAGTAATATGGTTGTTAAAAATTGGCAATTTGGAGTAGCGCACATAGGTATAACAAAGAATTCTCAAATACGTGCGGCTTCTTTGAAACATCGTCATATATCACAGCTCAAGTCGTGTAGTGTAATAGTGCCTCAAAGAACACCCTGGGAATATCTGCCCGCCTATCACAGTGCCCTCAGGTGGCGTAACTACAACCTACACCATATTGACATCTCGGGTATTGATACACACTCACAAGCTGTATTACCACTCCCCCGACCCCGTGTGAAGAAAAGGGTTGTGTCTGATTGATGAAATGATACCACACACAAAAAGAAATATGGGTTGGGTTAGCTTCATGGAAATGAAAGGTATGGCATATGAGCATGGGAAGCACATATTAGGTTCTGCATAACAGTCGAGCGGTTACATTTTTTTTTTTTTTTTACTTTTTATGAACGGATTATGTGCATTTGGCCAGTATGTGCACGTTCCCACGTTTTCTTCCCTGGGAATACACAGGAAGTAGAAAGCCATTATCCCCCTTTCAATGTTTCACATTGTACAAATAATAACCAGCTGTTCATATCTTTGTTGCATCACCACATGGATAATCAATGTGATTCAAAATAATTCATCTCAGGTCCTTATCAAAGACCAGTTTTCTAAGCAAAACGATTTGACTATTTTTTCGATAGTAGGCCTATGATCTTCCACCAAAAGGTATTTACTTAAAAGAAGGTCTTAGCCCCTTAGAACATTAGTTAACTTGATCTCACTTTAATCATTATCGTCATCTCTTACCATTGATGACTTCTCATAGATCTTAAATCATACCGCATCCATGGAAAACATACATAACCTAATATGAAAGGAGTATCTTTATAGTATGGGAATGACAAGCGTGCATGTAAACGAACATCCATAAGTGCACCTATATGTGGACTAACCTTTTTGAAACCCTGTCTATGTCAACTGTACATCGACATGCAATGAGTACAACACACATCACAATGACGCTGCAGCATGCAGTGCCTATTAAGTTAGTCGGTACACTGAAAACACAAAGTCATCAGAGAGCCACTTTAAAGTTGTCAGAGGGTTGTCATAGGTGACTTTTGGGTTGTCATAGGTGACTTTTGGGTTGTCATAGGTGACTTGTGGGGGCAGAGCAGGGATCATTTCAGGCCATTGATGCTGTGTGACAACCTTGTGACAATCCTTTGACAATTTGGGGGTGGTCAGAGGGTTGTCATTGTGAATTTTGAGGCTGGATAACAACCCAAAGGTTGTCATTTTCTCCCGACTACTTTGGCCAAAAAGGTTGTCAGAGAAGCAAAAACTGAGAATCGGGTTGTCATAGGGTTGTTACAGAACAAAATGAGAGTCAAAAGTGCTGCCTGACGACCCTAGGTATGTAAGTGAATGGTGCCTAAAATGACAGCCCAAGGTTGTCATGGCCTCTGTCTATGGTAAAGTATTGTAAGTGAATGGTGTCAAAAAACATACAACTCATAGGCCTCCTATGTGTAATGGCCATACCTAATAACTAGAAATAAGATAATAGGAAGCCATTATTATGGACTATGATATCTACAACATGAAACTATTCATAAATAAGATTTTTTGTATAAAAGACACAGACAACATTGGGTTGTCGTTTTTGGCACCACTTTTGACAACTCTGTGTTTTCAGTGTATAGGTTGATCTTCTACAGCCCCAAACCGACTAGGATACTTGTAAGTGGGCTGACCATTGTTTTTATGCAATTTTTGCTGACACAGAGTCAGCTGACTCCAGAATGTAACATCTCACTGTGTATGAGTATCCCTCTCTGATTGAGAGTCCGCCGATTCTGAGTGCCCCGTTGACCAACTGTGAGTACCCAGTCGGCCGATTTTGAGCAGCCAGTTGGCCAACTTTCAATCAGGAAGCAGTTATCCCCATTTGCTGTGGCCTGCGCGGGTATTTGTGAGCAGCGAATATTGTGAACATAATTAATATCATCACTTTCCTGCTCACAGAGGTGTCAAGTGAACAGAGCGTGAATACTATTTTTCCAGGTATACAATCACTGTCTAGCCCATGAAATCATCTTAAATGCATGAGATAAATTTGTCACAGCTTCTTGGGACAGAACCACGGTCTATGGCAAATGAGCCTTCACTCATTGAGAGTCGGCTGATTTTGAGTACCTAGTCTGCTGATTCTGAGCAGCCAGTTGGCCGACTTTCAATCAGGGAGCAATACCCATGCACCCACACATTGCTGATAAATTCATGAATCGGCTGACTATTTATAGGAGTCAGCAGACTCAAGAATTTGAGTCAGTTGACTCTCTGAAGCTACATACCCACTAGGCGATTTGGGCCCCGGCGATTGTATTATCCAGTATGATATATTGAATTGAATAAGTTTGATAAAATCACCGGCAAAATCTGCTCATGATTTGCCAGGGAACCAGATCAAACATGCACTTTCAATATAGCATACTGATAGGCAACCAGAGGAAAATATGATCGCTGAAGCCCCAACTGCCTAGTGGGTAAAGGGCCATACCCACTAGGTGATTTTGCCTGAGTCTACCGACAGATCGGCTATAAAATCGGCCGACTCTCGGCCGATTCTCCTGGCGATCAAGATCAAAAATGCATATTTCAATATACCATATTGACAGGCAATGTGAGGAAAACAGGATTGTCGGGGTCCAAACTGTCGCCCGTCACTGTTAAAGTCGCTTAGTGGGTATGGGGCTTATGGGGCGTAAGAGTCGGCCCATGTGTATCAGGCTTCTGCCTTCAGTACACAGTCCTGTTTGAACAGTCCCTTCTTTAAAGTGACACCCTCCCTCAGAAGGTCATTACCATGCTGTTTGACTCTCCAGCGTTAGGTATCACTGCAGTAATTACATCAGTGCAAGAATCAGGCCAGCCTCCATATTGTGGTGGAGATCTCATTACACTCTCCCCCCAGGCCTTCCCTACTCACCACCCGGGTACATTTACATAACAATGTCATTATGGCAGAGGGGAACCGTTCTAGAAGGCAATCAAGCATGTTGCATTTGAATATCTTCTGGGGCTTTTTCATATAAGGAGCTGAAGAAAGGTTCCCTGTTTTTTGTGTGATTTAGCGGTGAGTAGTTGAGTACTTTCAATAATTATTGTTATGTTATGGAAGGATTGCCAACGTGATTCACCACATTAAATGGTGAATATGAACAAGACTTATTACGATGATTGCCTTTGCTGTGAGAATTGCCGATTAAGTATAAAAAGGTTTATTCTATAATTAAGGAAAATTAACAATTTAAATCAAGGCGAATACAGGAGTGCCCTCTTTCTATGAGGCTATGCTACACGAAGTAGACAGAAAGATAAAACATATATGGATGTATTTAACTTTTAAAGGGATTAAGGATTGTCTTAGTCAAAAAAGATGTTATTTCTTTGAAAATAAAAGGTTCTTTATAAATGAATACAATTATAGGTTTCTGAAGTGCAAATTCCCTTCTCTTCTCACTATTTCCTTGATGTTTTAAAACATTATGATGTTTACATTAATTTTTCAGAAAAAAAACAAACTAATTTCGATTACCAAAGATTCGTACTATATAAGAATAAGGGAATGCCACAAGAAGAACCAAAAACCAGGAATCCTCCAACAGCTGTCGCTAGATTGGATAGAAAAACAGTGAAGAGTGTCTAGATTGGATAGAACACCAGCATACAGTCTCATTAGGTCCCACACAGACCGCCTACACCTGAGAGACAGCCCCTGCTCCCACACTCCATTTATATTCTACACACTTCCCAATGTGATTCGGTCAAGTCCTCACAGCCCCACCTCTGTGTTGATAACTCCTGGGACCTGTTGTTAACAATGTATTGTACATCTATATCTCCGTTTTACATGGCTTGGTAACTGGATATATATATATATATATATTATATATATATATATATAGCAAGAGGTTTTTTCTTAGGGGTTTTAGTTGATGATTCACAGGCATGGTGTTGATTAGCAATAACATCATCTTGCTGCATTTGAGTGGCACGTTCGTAATTACAGATCTCGCAAAGACAAGATATTTCACTAGATTCTTATATAATTTTGATACAATATTATTGTGTCCTCATTATTGGTTCTAAAGCTTTTCAGAATCAATCACAGCCCAGGTCGTTTTTTATATAACATATTCCCAGCATCCACTCTCCAAAACTATATAGATGTATACACATCCAATAAAGACTCACCTATGTTTATGACCAAATGGAAAACTGAAAGTTGAAAGCTATTGCATTGACTTCTCTTGCAACACAATAACACACCTCCCGCATAGAGTCCTATGGAGTATTAAAAGCCAAAGTTGCCTTACTCAGACGTGCACAGAATGATAAAACACCAAACAATTCCCCATATTTCAGGGGGAGAATCCATCCAATCAGCATCGCTGTAACAGGCACGTCTTGGCCAGCTCTAGCCCAGCGTCTTGTCCATCTGAGAAGGTCATCCAAGGTCATTGCTGTAATCATTACTTCTCCCCAGGTGGAGCCACCCCCAGAATAGATGACCAAATTACCCGAGCGATAGACACCTCGCTTCCGGTTTCGCTCCCTGGGCAATGACCTTGACCTAAGGTCACGAAGAAGAGTGTGACCTTGGCATCAGACCTTGACCTGCACTTGATCCAGACACAAGCTGCACTCTGATTGGTTGCCAGTGGGATGACGTCAGAGTGCAAGGGATTTGGTTGATTTAGAGATTTAGAGAGATGAGCAAATTCACCAGGAGGGCTTAAGGGGTTTAGATGAAAAATGGCGAGAATAATAAGCTATAAACTCATTTCATTGTGATTTCTATTTCTATTCCTATTTCTATGTCCTCTTGCCACAAAATTGATTTAACTTCTATAATACAATATTATTTCATCGTTTACTGAGCTTCTATAGCTATAGCCATTCTGTTATAGTGTACTTTGAAAATAACGGAATTTTACAAAACAAATGATTTGAATTAAATTTTCCCAAAAGTATGCAACCAAGAACAATGTTTAGACGCAAGTATAAACAGGCAACTTCAGGCCTGAATTAACAACATTTCAAATTGAATTCAACTCACCGGAGACGGAACATCTAACCATGGACTACTAAGTGACTTTTGAACATGTGCTGAATATCCGATTTAGATTAGAAGTTGTTATCTCAAACAGTTATTCTATCCTGATTAGGTGTAATTTGTATTATGAATATTCATTTGTTTCATGCTATAACTGTTTTTATTCAGGCTATAAAGCTGTCTGTTTGACAAGTTGACACATCAGAGTGTTCTTTCCGCCCTTTGCCTAGAACAGGCGTTTTCCCAACATTATGAGAGTGCCTGGGAGTAATAATTAAAGCATGTTCTGAGTATTAATATCAGGCACAGAGTTAGTTAATGATTCTTTTAAAGAAACCGTATGGGATGGGATGCATTTGTTATGTTAAATTTGCTGAGGCATGAAAATAATTATAACGGCCTAAACGAGAAATATTTCTTAAAAATCGATTCTAATTGAATAGGAATTACACAAAAGAAATCCAAATCGGATTAAATGGCGTGTAATAGATCACAGAAGAAGACTTTATGGCACTGGTTTCAATTTCCTTCAAATTTACTGGTGGTGGCAAAAGAAAAGGCTCATTAATAAATGTCAGATGGAATCCCATAGGCTTGGAAGGGTGGACTGGAGGATCAGAGGAAATTCCCCTGAGGAAATCCCTTGAGATCCCTTTGAGATCCATGTCCCCTTCACAATATGAACTCTAGACATTAGGCCTATCATTTTCCAGACTTTGTTCGTGTAATGACCAGCAGAAGAGTTCCTGCTATCTTCTCTCTGTACCTTTGAAGACAAAGAAAAAAGAAGAAAATATGAATTCCATCTTGCCTTTGAAGCACCTCCACACCTCCCCCCTTTTGAATGTCATTAGTCACCCATGATTTCTTTTTCAACTTTCCCACTGGGTCTCAATGAATGAATTCCTTTCTTTGCGCGGAAATCATTGAGAATTGATACTAAATTAGTGCACTTCTATTGCTGATTGATTCATTTGATATTCGTTCTTATCGCAGTGCTACAAGGAGGGCCCAGACTGGGAAAGAATATCTTGGCAATTCATGAATTCTCAAATGAAGTAAGAATTGGCATTCAGCTGTGCTCATGGTAGAACACAATCGATCATCTCTCTGACAGGAATGCAGATTAAGCATAGAAGTAGTCGCTTGGTGTAACTAATAGACCCTCCCTGTAGAAGATATCAAAAGTAAAGATGGTACAGTACTTATTTATAGAACTAAAAGAGTTATATATGAGCATACACATCGACACACTCAAATACATACAAATAAACATACAAATAAACACATCCACACAAACGCATAAGTACTTACATAGTCATAATACTTACATAATGTCACTCGCTGTAACTGGCACGTCTTATATGTATCTTATCTATACATATTATATCTATACATATTATATATATATATATATAATTATATATATATTATATGATGCATAGTCACATTAAACCACGTTGTTAAAGGTACATGAAAAAATACCAATATTCTCAGAGAAAAAGGGGTAGGGCAACTGTAGGCAGAGAGGGTAACAACACAGAAAGGAAATTTGTAAGGTCTAGGTAAGAACACTATATGAGATCAACCTTTATTCCTCATTAGAATTCTTCCTACGCAAATGAATTAACATATATAATTGCAAGCCACAAGAACCATGTTCCTTGCTTGCATACAATACCAAAGCTTTGCTCGGCAGGCAGCAATAGGCCCTGAATGATTGCCCCAAATCCATACCCGAGTCAGTGAGCCGGCCAGGCGCCAATTGCCGGCATTACATGGCGTATATATCATAATCAGCACCCCCTGGAACCACCACCTACGGCCACATGGCCCTCCCCATCAATCAGCTGTATACACAGAAACCCTATCTCTACTCTTACACCCTTACACAAATATGTACTGAGACTACTACCACTGTTTTTGATGTAGAGCACTAGCGTTTTTGTGAGGTAATTGGTATTTTTTTAAATGAATTTTTAACTTGGGACATGCAATATGACATGTAATATGCAATTTGCGATAGCAGGAGTCAATGACACTATTGAGATGCACCCCAACAGAAATGTGTACCAAGACTACTACCACTGTTTTTTTTAATGTAGCTCTCTAACGGTTTTGTTGAGGTAATGGACATTTTTCAAATATATATCTAACTTAGGGATATGTACATGCAATATGACATGTAATATGCACTTTGCGATAGCAGGAGTCACTGACGCTATTGAGATTTTGCATTGGTATTTCTAAAATTAACATGGGTATGCGTTGCATTCTAGCAGTTTTCTATGCAAAATACATACAATATTGTTCGAAATACCTCAACTAATAAGGCACTGCCATACTGCAAAGTCTCAGCAAAGTCTCAGCACATACATGAATAATTATGCCTTTTTCCTGATATATTCTTCGATCAACAAAAATATACCCACCTGAACACCTGAACCCATATAATGTCTATGCACCAGCCGTTATACCGGTATAGTCTACCTTTCTTTCTCCAAAAGTAGAACATAAAATGTACATGATATAATGAGGAAAGGCTGCCCTTATCGGCGTACAATGTGAGGCATAACCAACCAAAATAGCAAACCAAAAGGCTATAGCAAAGCATCAACTCGTCCATTTCTATAAAATCCAGGTGGGACTTTTCTTTTTCGTCGAATGAGACTGTGAAACCTTTCGCGGGGGAGGAAATTATGACAGGCAAAAAACTGAAAATTTAGCATTCTCTGTGAGAGAATTGACATTTCCACAAGGAATCTCTACTAATTTCACCTAGAAAAAGACAAAAACACATTGAAAATGTTGAATAATATTTCGTCATATCTTTGGGACAAGGGATGCAGTTTCAACGTCCAGAACCTCAACACACTAGGCCTGGAGCCCCACTAATCAAACCTAACCCACCCCAAAATTACCCCACACCCCCTCACTCCCCCACCTCCCCAGCAGCTCCTAACCCCACATCATACAAAGTTGACAACCCACAGGCCCACCCACCAACCATCCATGGATTAGATCCAGAGGCCAAGTGAGACAGCAGTAATCCCTCGACGACAGGATTTATTGACAGAGTTGATCGCGGAGGGGAGACTTCGCGCCCTGCCCATCCACAAAGCCCAAAGTATGGTAAAACCCTGTACCCACTAGGACATTTTTACACAGTCGGCCGACGAATCAGTACTGAAATCGGCCGATTTTAACCTTAGAATCAGCCAATTGCAGTGCCGATTCAAATCAAACATGCACATTTCAATATACCATACCGACAAGCGATTACAAGAATAGGCTGATTCTCCCAGTCGTCCATCACCCATTGCAGGTAAAATCGCCTAGTGAGTATGGGGCTTTAGTCCGGCCAGCCCCAATACATGGGGGGATCTGTCTTATGGCTGGCGTGTCATTTGCAGTCTCTGTCATCCTGGATTAGCCTGTCTGAATGTCCCTTGCAGGGGGGGATTTGTATTAAGAATGATCTCTTTGTTATTCCTTACATGTACCAAGTGACTTTTAATATGTTTGGGAATCCTACTCTTGACAGACCTAAATGAGAAAATATACATGGAGCATGGAAGTCTTTATACCAATAGCAAATGGTTTTTTTCAGATTCTGTAATGTAGGTTTATCAAAAAAGAATTGAGAGACAAGTGTTACAAAAATGATCGCACAGAATATAGAAGTATTGCTTTACAATCAGGAAACACATAAGTAAGATTACCCTAATTTTGTAACCTGAAAATGAACCAAAATCCCAACAGATCTTTATATTCACTAACCCTTTGACTTTCCAAATTGCCTTCATTCTGCATCTAAACAAGGCAGGGAAATACTTTTTTTCAGACTCTGATTGACTTTTCATTCAGGTGTATTTAAAAGTGTATAATTTCAAATAAAACAGTTCTATTTTAAACTAAATCAAGCTGGATTGCCATGGGAAATTGATATTTCCACCATTTAGTATCCAAAAAATATTTTTTTTCTTTTTCTATCAAATTCGATTAATCTAAAGGCTTGGAAGACATTTGAATGTTGTTGAATGTAAGTTTTAAGGAAATATGAAGATAACCCTAAGGAAATGAGATACTTAATTGATTTTTTTTATGTAATAAGCTCTGAAAATTTAACATTGAGAAAAATACCTAGGTCTCCAATGGAGCAATTAGGACCTGTTATGAACGATGTAAATTGTTAAAAAGCCATGATTTTCCAACTTGCAAAATTTGAACACTTTTAATAAAATCCCAATGCGTCCCTTCTATAGGGATCTATCTAGGCCTTGGATTACATAAGGGAAGGTTATTGCTGCTTCGCAACAAGATATTAAGTGCTTTGTTTCTTTTTAAAAGAGGTCTTGAAATACTCACTAACTTGGGATTCACAAATTAGATATTCTATGCTATCATAATATTGGCAATAAAATTAACCCTTTCCTTTAACATAGCTCCTAGTGTATATAGACATCATACATAGTATTTTGTCATAAAGCACGTGTCACTGGGATCTTAGGGTGTCATAGAATAATAGATGTGCTATTCTGGGTCTATATCATCCTCTGAGTGAGTGGGTGTGGAGGTGGAGATTGGGATGAATGTTTTATTACTGTTGTGGGCACTTTGCTTTGTGGGCAGATTCTGTATGATGTGTAATACCTATCCACCTCTTTCATCAGAATTTCCATCCACTGGTTGACCTTTGAATATATGATTACAAAGATAGGATGAGTATTGGGAAACAGCTGAAAAATTATTGCAGATGAGATTTTTTTTTTAGTCCTACATCTCAATGGCCATAGAGGCTTTCTAGTACTATATAGCGTTTGTACTAAATCTACTAAAGTCTACTAAACACTTTCATTATCAAAAAAGCATTACTTCAAGAATGTTGGTGGGAAAATCTCTTTTGGTTGCCATGGTGACTATTGCCACTGAACTTTGATAACCTACATAGAATAAAAAATTGTCTCAGTAAAACATTGTTTCATCTCACTTACTTTCAAGGTTATTGGCCAGATTGAGTTTCCCCACATTTCTTTCATCATTCAACGATTTCCATAGAAACAGGATAAATAACCCAAAATCCAGCTTTGTAAGCAGCGTATTCAGATTTGGAGCACAATTGTAGTTTATCTATTCATCCTTTCCTCTGGATGTCATAGATGAATGGTGCATGGCAACATGTGAGGTCATAGACCATAAGGGGCTTTCCAACTGAAGTCGAAATTCATTGGAAAAAAATATTGTAAGACAACTAAAATGTACATGCTGTTGAGCTTTCAGCAGCCTCACACACTATTCTGAGGTAGTTTTTGCAAAGGACATATATGTACCTTTGAGTCCCACTTATGTGAAAATAATTGTCCAAAGAGTGGTTTCCATAGAAACCTTCCTAAATAAGCCCAAAATATGGCACTGCTGCTTTCAAGTTCTAGGAATGAACTTTCAAATTCTGTTAGAAGAGGGGTTTATTTTAGTGTATAAGGGTTATATGAGAGTTAGACATAGCGTCTCCTCTCATATAGATGACAAGGTTGATGAGCATTGCTCATGCATCAATGTCTGCATTATCAATGTATTAGATCTCACTGCCTTGCCTCTTATATCTAGACAGGCATCTCATCCTTAGAGTACTGCTCAACTAGGAGTGAATTGAGGTCAGGCTACAATCGCATTTTCTAACAGTGTGAAAAGGACAGTGTTTATAACAACAGAATATCAACAGAAATTTTAAGGTCACGTGGAATGTTGACCTCTTTATCTGATTTGTCTTTTCGAAGGAAGGGGATATATGATACTGGGCCAGGAATTCGTGTATTGATATAGCAGGTACTGACAGTCTAATTATATTGCCAATCAGTTAAGTATAAGTATTTCGTCAATTAAGTCATAACATAATTTATTGACCTTAAAGGTACGAACCCACTCTCAGTGATGCGACTAAGATTCTGGTCAATTGAGCAATCCCTGATTTAGCAACGAATATCTAACATTGTCACATATTTTGCAAGCGATTTGTCATTTGTTTGGTTGATTTTTGATTGAATCTTTGAGTTGGATCACTGTTTCTGGTCATTTTGGGGAGCATTGGTCGAAATGACCAATATTAAACAACCAGAACTGGTCGAGACGACAAGAATTTTAGGTCAATCGCTCAATTGATGGGTTCCCCTCCCCCTGAAAGCAAAACAAGCAAAATCAACAGTGATGTCCTACCATGATAAATCTAACCGTGATACAGCAGGAAAACTGTGCTTTTTATTTGTCCTTTAATTAAAAAGAAATGAATCCGAGCTGGTAGCAAAATACCATTTCTGCAGGGTAAACAACCTGTTATCCTCCTGCAAATAAAGTAAGAGGAGACCTCGCCATTGGTCAGTTAGTTTTTTCCTCTGCAGATAAGGTAACAAGAAGCCTCGCCATTGGTCAATTAGATTCCTGGAAATGCCAGGATAGAGCTGAGTTCATCTGACCCCAAGGCACCATGAGAGTGGCGGAGAGGGGTGGGTGGATAGAAACCACACAAGGTAGATTTAAGCCCTAATTACACTACCTGTTGGGTCTATGTTCGCGTTGGGTCCCAGTGCCCAACACGTCTGTTTCGCATTAAGGCCATATCACACTACGTGTTGGGTCCCAACGCGGAGTATAATTATATTATGCGTTTTGGGATCGTGATGAGTCGTGTTGAGTCGCGTTGGGTTGTGTTGGGTCATGAAGGACAACAGAAATATATTTTTATCTATATTACACTAGCGTTGAGCAGCGTTATGTACTTGCGTTCAGCAAAACGACCCAAAAAGGAGCCAGCCGACGCGTAGTGTGAAGTGGCCTTAACTTGGAGAGTTTGGAGAGGAGGTAAACAGGCCATACGAAGGACAACGTTCCATCTTGTAAAAACGGTACAGGCTGATAGCAAGGTCGTAAGACTACCAACTCTGATTCTTTTCCTTTTAATTAGCGGGCAAATACAAAATCATAGTTCCTGTACCATGATTGGATTTAAGCCCATATTCCAATACTAAGAAATGGAAAATGCCAAAGATCATGACCCTTGATGAACAAAAACCAGGAGGATGCATATTTCAGGTATAAAAGATCAAGAGCAGTGATCCTGATAGTTACCAACATGTTGGAAAGTTTTGAAAGGTATCCACACGATCTTTTGCTCACGATATTTTTCATGCCAAAGATCAGGAGTCTCCTAAGGTATATTCCACATTGAAATGTCTGGCTTGAACTCAAAAAATTATTAGTGACTTCCTATGCAATGGTTTTGGTGATAAAGTTTTATTTTAAGGTCTTAATAACAATGTTATTATTCAATCGACATTATTTTTGATTGGCAGTATAATAAGGGTGTGGGAGTTATAACATCTAGAAGCTAGGTTGATAACTATAGATGAAATTGTCGTGACTGTCGTGACCATTAGGTTAACCCACGGGACTACTATAAGCCTGTGAACGTTGAACGCTGACGTAATCCTAAAGAGAACGTTTATATCAAGCCTTATGTATTAACATCCCAACAGTTGTGGTCCTTACAGCTCTGTAGTAGTCCTGAAAACCATTCAAGCACTGCATATATTTTATAAAATGGGAACAAATTACATTTTTGAAAGTATTTTCCTAATCCTCTTACGATATTATGGTAATCGTTGCCATAAGGGATACTATCATTATGTATAAACAGGACTGTACCTGCCTATGGTGTCCAGAAGAGTTCGTATGTGTAGGGCTTCCGGAGCCTGGCAGGAAAATTTCAGCTCGAAAAGGATGGTTAACGTATACGTGATGATTGCGATGCCCTTATTATAAACATTACATCCGCAGCGTTTTAGAAATCCGTTATGTGCCACGTAGCATAGAAATGTGCATGTTTCCTTTATTATGTCCACGATGATATTGTCAAATACCTTATGCGGGCGTTAAAATGCCTAGGCCTAATTATGGTTTGATTGAAAAGTAATTGAATGATAAGAGATAAGGGCATATACAAGATTGAAACTGTGTATGGTAGACCACTGTACGCAGACCATAAAGGGGCTTTCCAACTGAAGTTGAAATTCATTAGAAAAATACTGTAAAGCCCCATACCCACTAGAAGATTTTAGCGTCGCCCAGCGATGGCAGGAGCATGAAATTACTGGCAAAATCACCAGGTGATCACAGTCACACCGCTATTCCCTGTTGGCATGGTGTGAGATCTTAGCGATGACTGACGGCAAGCAGGTTTGCTGGGAAAATTGTCAGTAAATTATCAAACTTGCTTGATATGACAGTTGCCCAGCGATGACGATGGCCGTTCTACCAGAAGGCCATCGCCTGGCGATGGCAAAATCGCCTAGTTGATATGGGGTGTTATTTTAAGGTCTTAATAACAATGTTATTATTCAATCGACATTATTTTTGATTGGCAGTATAATAAGGGTGTGGGAGTTATAACATCTAGAAGCTAGGTTGATAACTATAGATGAAATTGTCGTGACTGTCGTGACCATTAGGTTAACCCACGGGACTACTATAAGCCTGTGAACGTTGAACGCTGATGTAATCCTAAAGAGAACGTTTATATCAAGCCTTATGTATTAACATCCCAACAGTTGTGGTCCTTACAGCTCTGTAGTAGTCCTGAAAACCATTCAAGCACTGCATATATTTTATAAAATGGGAACAAATTACATTTTTGAAAGTATTTTCCTAATCCTCTTACGATATTATGGTAATCGTTGCCATAAGGGATACTATCATTATGTATAAACAGGACTGTACCTGCCTATGGTGTCCAGAAGAGTTCGTATGTGTAGGGCTTCCGGAGCCTGGCAGGAAAATTTCAGCTCGAAAAGGATGGTTAACGTATACGTGATGATTGCGATGCCCTTATTATAAACATTACATCCGCAGCGTTTTAGAAATCCGTTATGTGCCACGTAGCATAGAAATGTGCATGTTTCCTTTATTATGTCCACGATGATATTGTCAAATACCTTATGCGGGCGTTAAAATGCCTAGGCCTAATTATGGTTTGATTGAAAAGTAATTGAATGATAAGAGATAAGGGCATATACAAGATTGAAACTGTGTATGGTAGACCACTGTACGCAGGATAAGGGCTTTGGCATAGCTCCATATATAAATAACACCCATAAGCGCACACACAGATGATCTATGTATACGCGAAAATATCTGTGCATATAACCTCAGCCAATGCAAACACCCCGACGAGAATAATTATAACACGAAAACAAGCACAACTTTAGTGGTAGTAGGTGTGTTTGATTATTTCGTCGTTCCGCCAGCTTAAATCCAATATATCTAAGTTGAAAATATGAAGGTTAAAAAAAATTGTTCAACACAAATTAATTTTTACAATAATTTGTATTTCATTGTAGGTCAGCAGTCTGCGGCAGGATGCCAGCTTTAAGGCTACATTCCACTATGCGTCATCTCGCTTGCGTTTGGCATTTTCACTTGTCTTTATTGATACAAAAACAAGTGAAACACAAGCAATTGCAAGCATTTCTAGGAACGCATAATGGAATATGTAATTTGCGTTTATACTTGCGTTCTGGGAACGCAGGTATGGATGTAACCATATTTATTTTTTCATGGATTGCTTGTGTTTAGATACAAACATGTTAGTATCCAAAATGCAAGCAACTTGTGTTTCCTATCCAAAGCCTACTAACCAGTTGTTGGTGTTGTCATACCTAAAACGGGTATGGCATTCTATTATTCAGGAAAATGTTATACTTTAAATCTATTTCATTATTTTATATATAATTTCAAAATATATACCACTATACCTTTATTATTATATATTTTCATCAAACAATAGCCTTTCTATGCTCCACAGGTTAATTATACATATCAATTACTTAGATTAGCCATATAGCTCTCCTGCTTTGAGGCTAGGCTACATGTAAAACAATAACCCTGTAGCCCCCATGTGGAGCTGTGGGGCCCCCTACTCTGATTGGTCCTACAGGTAAAACAATAACCCTGTAGCCCCCATGTGGAGCAGTGGCCCCCTATAGAGTTAATAAAAGGCTATGCACACACCCAGTCTCACTCTCTTGGAGGCTGGGCTTGAAGCTGGACACATCCCTAAACATTAGCACCTGACTTTGGTCTTTTGTTCCTACTTACACTACAACACTAAGGTAACCTTTAGTACACAGGGATATATATTCTGAAACTTTATCATTCAAAAGCTCTACCACTTTTATAAAGCTAGCTCACCCAAAATTATAACCAACAACTTTTAGCTTGGGAAAGTTGCTTTTAATACACACAAAAGTAACTTTTCACAGTGTCCTGCTGAGAGTGCAGTATAACATGATTTAATTAGGTGAATGGCCATAGCTGAGGAGAGGACTCTATATTAGCTTACACTAATTAGTACCTCATCCATCTGGTTATATCCTTATATTATATTAGTCCACATATAAGTACTTGTTTAACTAGTAACCATACTGGTCAGCACTCGCACCTTGGGGTATCCTAGTGCAGCAAGCTGTACCTTTCCTGCAGGTTAAATGCTGTAATGTATCTCACATCCTGGTGCAACCAAGCTATGGGGATTTCTTTTTTCACATCACCCTTTAAAGGGAACCAAAAGCAATTAGTAGTCAAATACATTCAAACTTAAATCACTATTTGAATACATTACAAGAGCCATAAGGCTATATTCCACTATGCTGTAGTTGCTTGCGGCACCATGAAAAAACGCACGCATCCTACCGCAAATGAATTTGCGGTAGGGTGCCCCAAGGTGGAATACCGGTGTTTGCGGTAGGTGTTTGTGGTAAGTGCCTGCGGTAGGTTCTTTTCTATATGGGTTTTCTACAGATTGCTTGCGTTTGGGGATACCAACATATATGTTGCCTTTGTTTAGAAGAAAACTAAAATATTACAATCTTTTCTGGAATTTTACTGAGCTAGTTTCCATGGCTAACATGGTGTGACACATTTCTTTAGTTATTTTAGTTTCCAAAATGTTGTAAACATTATATTGTTTTCAATTTTGTTGATGGAGGATTATACACTTTGCTCGTCTTTCATCATTTTATTGTAAAATTCGGCTAAAAATGTCTTTCTTCGAATATTGCCACCCGGCTTAAATCCTTGATCCACCAGCTAAAAAAACACACATTGGGTCATCGATCCTAGCAGAGTGGAAATGGCAGAACATCGACCAAAAGTTACCAACAAGTTTGCAACTATTGGGAGCACCTACTCACGATCTTTCCTACCTGAAATGGACACACTCACGATCTTTAGCCACAAAACCTCCTGATCTTAGGCAGCTTTGCTGTCACCTAGTGGAATACCGGCTTTAGTTTGACATCTATCAGTACTCAGCTCACATATTATTGAGAGGTGACACCCCAAAGATTGCCTAGAGACGACCCCAGGAACAGGGACGTGTCAGAGGTACCTGAGGAACCTTAAAGCACAGACCACTAAGGGTCGTTTTAACAAGTGCCTCAGGGACTGGCTGTCTAGGCTATGATTCATCCCTGTAGAAAAGATAGCAGTAGCAGATCCGAAATTTTGATAGGGGCATCTGTGTACTCTAGTCCAAGGGAGTGTGTGTGTAATTGTGTGTGTGTGTGTGGATAGGAGTCTGAAGTTTTTGAAAATATGCTTAAGTACTTAATTAAACTTAAAGGCCCTCTAGGTTATGGTTCATCGAATAAAAGTACTAATAAAAAAAGCTAGAGATAAAAGAGCTAGAGATAAAAGTACTGTAGAGCACAACAATTATGGAAATGCTCATTCGAAATGTGGAGCAAACAATTTTATCAGTCGGTCGGAAAAGCACAGTCGATATTATAGACTTACATCTCTTATATGTAAGGGATCAAAACTTGACAACGCCTCTTTGAACCTCTGTGATCATTCCCTTCAGGCCCACTTTATCAAACCAGTCAACCGTGTCCAGAGGGCCTGCTCGTTTATAGCAGCTGATGCCACAAGAAGGCCATCCCACATTGGGTATATCCTGGGGTTGGATAAGGGTTGGACAAAATATATGTATAAGCTCTACTTGTCTCCAAGACTTGGGGTTACTCAAACGAGTAAGAATTTTATTTTTCTATATTCCCAAGAAGTGCCAAAATATTATCATTTCTTAAATTTGATCAATATAGATTTGCAGGTTTGTAGGCCAATCAAAGTGCTGTATTTCAGGCCAAAATAGGGTTGGACATTAAAAAGATTTTAGGTGCAATTTGTTATTGAAATTGTTTGGTTAATTTTGTATTATGCAACTCTCTTCAGAGATTAAGCATGGAAGCTGTTTTGAGAATATTTCATGGTAAACGTTATTATCGATGTAAACTGGGATGGGCTTATTGGCAACATCAACACACATCCGGGAAGACTTCAATGTATATAAAACCACTAGAGCCAGGCACAACTTTATACAACCGGAAGCCAAGAGCTAAAAAGGGAACAAAAAGGGACCTGACAAAGCTCCATAAAGGGGCCTACCCGATACCACGCACTGACCCAAACGTCGTCGTTCATAGCTCGGCCACTAGGGGTCAGGGTGCGAGGGACGACGGGTCACGTGACTGACTACTTCCGGTTGCTTTGTCTGAACTGTAGTCCTTTCATGGCCCACATATGCTCTTGCATAATATATGAGCACCTAGCGGACTTGGACATAACTACAGTCTATCTGAACTGAAGTATATATATCGTTTATGATAGGATATACTACTAGAAACTATGGTCATACGGTTCTGCCGTACAAAAGGAATAAGAACTTAAATGCCATGTGAAATTGAGAATTGAACTTACATATTGTTATACCATTACCAAAATCACCAGTTGACTCTTTTTTCAGGGGGCAGTACATAGTAGTATAAACAAGATTCTGGGTATCTCATTTCCTGGGTTTGACACGCGTCATACTGGGGTGTTCTGCCGGCAGGCTCTTTATTGGTTAAAACCCTTGATAAAAATCTATGTCAAACAGACGTTACACACTCACTGAAGGTTGTTCAGTTGAACTAGTATACAACCAAAATGACACGTGTTATAGTGATAGACTAAGAGCACATGAGATGTTTCTTGGGTCAGCAGGGTGGCTCCAGGACATACGGACCATAATTACTATAGTACGTTGTACTTCAATGTCCTGGATGTTTCCATGAAGGTCATAATAAGGGCTTCATTGCAATGAACATTAACCAAATAATTAATTTTATTCATTTATAGTCCGCATAATCATGACATCATATTTTACTTATTTCTGAAATGCGCTGAATCTATCATAGATGTTTTTTTCGATTTCTCTTACACGAAAGGCTCTTCCAATAGTATAAGGATGTTACAAAATGAAAAGTAACAATACAACAAATTAGTTACAAAATATACGATGCTAAATAACACATATAAATAAAAGTTCTCAATTCAATTTCGAACACAGCTTTCAAATGTACCAAACTTAATTTCAATCTTAACATCAATACCTATCACATTTCAAATTTCACATATTTTTAAACCACAGGAAATAAATTCAGTCGCTTTCAGCAAGCACTATTCCCTGAATTCAAGGAATTCAAGACCCACCGTTAAATTCTTCTACAAATTTGATACCGGGTTAGGGGCTAACAAAAGCTTACTTCAGCAGACAGTAATTTGATATTGTCAAGTAGCATCTATCAGTTAGGTCAATTCATAAGCATTAGTCAAGCTTAGGGTTTATGGCCCTTGTGTCCATCCTGTACCCAGTGTAGGCCTTTAGTGTAAACATCCCCAGAAGAGCAATAGATGAGTTATATGAGCAATAGATGACATAGGACTGGATCAATATTAGTGTTTATGTCTGTCGTTTCCATTCATTACTGTAACAATAATACTAATTCAGTTAAGGCATGCCTTAAAGCTATAGACCATTTAATTGTTAACATTTAGCTTAAATAATTTAGCTTTTTCAACGTGTGATTTAGTGAAAGAGATTGAGTAGTTTTCAAGTCTTTTTTTCCAACGGTGTGTATCTGTAAACAGTTATAATTATTCTAATAATGGGGATTCATGTTGCCAATAGTCTGTCGATATTTTATGGTAGTTGAACTAGTGTTGGAATCTTACAGAAACATCATCTAAAGATTGTCTCACTGGCCAATTCTGCATGACTTTGGGTAGAAAGTTCGATATCTAGAAAAAAGACTTGTAAACCAGAGTTTTATTTATAGGCCTAATGCTGCACAGAAGGCAACCTCGTAAACAAAGTTGTTTCCTACCATCTCATTTCAGAAGGTGAGACAAGCTGACCCCTTTGAAAACCTCCCCTGTCCAGTCCTATATAGATGTAACCGGTCTGTTTTCCTCCTACAGCTATAGATCACTGTGGAGACCCTGGTGTAGCTTTGTGTGGAGCCCGGCTGGTAAAGACCCCCTGGTCGACCCGGCCTCAATAAAGTCTGTCAGGACGGGTGATGTAGGGACCTAACTGTGACAGCAGGACCTAACTATGATACGCCAAGTGTGAGTTTGTTATGGAGACCTAGGCACCCTATAGTTAGGTTACAAGTGTGAGTTCACTGAGATGACTTAGGTGTATTGTTGTGGAGCCCGGCTGGTAAAGACCCCCTAGTCGACCCAGGCACCATAAAGTCTGTCGGGACGGGTGATGTAGGGACCTAACTGTGACAGCAAGACCTAACTATAGCGTGCCAAGTGTACCCAGGCAAGCAGCGACGTAACAAGCACATTCTGCAACCAGACTTTTTTTTTGTAAAGCTGTAACCTGTCTAATTTTCAGATAACAGTTATGATATTTTAGGTAAAGTTGAGACTTAGTAAAAGAGAATGATATGATAACAGTGTATTTTAGTGAAGTTGAGACCTTACTTATAAAGAAAGTTATAATAAAGTTATCATATATGAAAGAGCATAACAAGAATGTCACAATAACATCACAGTACAATGTCTCAAAGTTAGGTTCTAAAGACATTTTTGGATGCCATCAAAATAATGTAACAAGAACCAAAGCAGAACTTAACAGAACATTACAATAACGTTATTATAATGTCATATTCTTGCTAGGGTAAATTCATTGTGGAGACCCTGGTGTAGCTTTGTGTGGAGCCCGGCTGGTAAAGACCCCCTAGTCGACCCGGGCCCCATAGAGTCTGTCAGGACGGGTGATGTAGGGACCTAACTGTGACAGCAGGACCTAACTATAGCGCGTCACGTGTGAGTTTGTTGTGGAGACCTGAACTTAGGATTGTATGGAGGCTGGATAGTAGCTTACTTTAAGACCATCTGGCCGACCTAGGTCTAATAAAGTCTGCTGGGATGAATGATGTAGAGACCTAACTATAGCAAGCCAAGTGTGAGTTCACTGTGGAGACCCGGGTGTAGCTTTGTGTGGAGCCCGGCTGGTAAAGACCCCCTAGTCGACCCGGGCCCCATAAAGTCTGTAGGGACGGGTGATGTATGGACCTAACTGTGACAGCAGGACCTAACTATAGACCTTGTGCAGACATGGTCATGTGACAATATTTTGGTGATCACCACGTGGTGATCATGGCCACATGGATATGAAATAAATTCAGATTGATGGAAAATGATTGTTGATTATGATTCCTTGAATTTGTTTTAAATAAATGGGGCATAAATATTTGTTCTAAATATTTCAGAAATATGAGTAATAATGAAAATATATTGATCACCAATATGGTGGAGATCCCATTTTTGGAGATGTGACAACATCTGCACAACGTCTATAGCACGCCAAGTGTGAGTTTACTGAAGAGGCGAGCATGGGTTCATGTGAAGCCAGGCTTGAAAAAAAGAGAAACCTGGTTAACCTGGGCCCAATAACATTATGTTGAGACTGCTGGTGTAGGGACCTAACGGTAACAGCAAGACCTAACTATAGCATACAAAGTATAAGTTTGTTATGGAGACCCGAGTGTATATGTTTCTGTGGAGCCCAGGTGGCAAAAAAACCCCGATCGACCCGGGCCCCATAAAGTCTGTTCAGACAGTGATGTAGGGAGCTAACTGTGGCAGCAGGAACTAACTATATAGTGTGCCAAGTGAGAGTTCATCGTGGAGACTGAAGCATAGGTTTGTGTGGAGCCTGGCTGGTGAAGAAAACCTGGTTGACTAGAACAGTGATGAAGGGACCTTACTAGGACAGCAAGACCTATCAACTTTGAGATGCCAAGTGTAAGATAATGCTTATTTCAGTAGGTGATACATAAATCAAATAAAAATAAATTAAAAACTGTATTGACTTACAAAATATCGGAAGAAAATGCACTCTTAGAAATCTGTTTCTCTCATCTTACCATCAAATTTGCAGAGCCCCGAATTACTGAGAGAGGTTACTCTGTTACTCTAATAAAGTTCAGGCATGCCTTACTAAGTAATGGCCAACCACTGCCATCCATGGGTACCATTTTGATTTAGGTTAGCAGCAGTGGGGGACATCAATTATAACATAACACTTTTATGTCTAATATCGAATAAAACCCTTGCCCCTTCTGACTCTCAAGGGCGCTGCCTATATAATATTATGCGCTGTGTCGCCTCAATGGGCTCCAATATTTTAGGCGACATTCGCGCGTCTGTTGATTTTATTATACACGCGGCCTCAGTAGTAAATGGAAATGGAAATTTACAGATGGCCGTATCTTTTTCATATGATCCACTTATACGTGGCAAATTATGATGGTGTACTTCAATATTTCTCAAGTACATAGTCTTTCTGATATAACTGACATCGTGTATATGTGCTTAATAAGAAAAGCGATGTCCCGTGAACGACGTCTCTACTTCAAAAATATGATGACACATACATTGTATGTAAAACACTATCTAAGTAGTATTTGAAAAGACACCTTTGATTCTTGTTGGGTAAATACTGTGTATACACTGTTTATAGTATAAACTATGTCGCAAACACACCACATTGCATATAATCTAGCCAGTTCATGGCCGAAAGCCCCCCTCATGAGCAGAGAGACACTGAAACTAGTCTGCCCTATCCCCTGCCCATCAGACTCCCCGAGGACAGCCATTTTGAAGGGTTCTATCTTAAAGGCAATAATCCACAATGTGATTATCACCTGGTTTTGAACAGATTTGAGAAATTGAATTGACAAATAAAGATTCTGCATATTCTTGCAGTATCTGTCATTTTTTATCACCTGTAACTCTAGTGATGTGTTAATGCTAACTTTTATATTTATAAGCGTATCAACTTTAATAGGGAACATTAATTTAGTGTTTTTTCGAATCATGGATCATAAACTTAACTCGCTTCTTGCAAATCTTTTATGAAACAAGAGGCACATCATGAACGCCGATTGATATGACAAGGATAAAATAATCAATAAATGAGGAAATACAATATCATTATTGCACATTGCAGTCATCAATAAGCTCCTCCCTTATCATATCAAAATGAAAGATGATCATGAAATATGACAATTGCTTTCTGGATTATTTCCCAAAGAGAGTATAGTATAACAAAATGAGCATGACAATCTGGAAAATTGCCCCTAAAGTTGTTAAACTCAGCTAAACACTGTAGTTCTTTTTTCATAGGAACCAATGCTAAAGCCTGTCATCCAAACACTCGTCAAACCCATTACTGCCTTCTTGAAATGCTGCTTCGTGATTGGGCAGCAAACCGTCTGTAAATCTCAATTGGTCAGGGCTAAGAATCAGAATATTTTAGTACTACTTGATGATAAAGAGAACTGTATTTTGACCTGTTTCAGTGACCTAACTTGTGGAGACGGACGGATTGCTTGGAAGATGTATTTGTCCGACCCTTGTCCAACTGTTTGGACATACACACATTTCGGACAAAACATATCACTCAATATGGATGTTGACTAAAAAGGACTCAGCAGCTTTTGACTTACTAATAGATTTGAGCTATTGGCATTTCAAGGGTGCAGAAACCTACCCTGTCCGACAACATTTAAGTGTCACTCTGACTTGTCTGTAAACTCCCAACATTTCACCGCCGGAAGTACTATGCCATTGTGGGTAATACCACAGACCACGTGGATGTTCTATAGCAACTTGTACTTATATCCAACTTGATTATAACCCAAGGATCTGATGCGCTTCATTACACATTCCACGAGTACCCATTCACAGTCTTCTATTTAATCAGGTGAACAGGTGATTAAGAATGAGTTGAGTTGAGTGATGAACTGTAAGTTAATTTCAGTTTGGATCAGTTGCAGGGTTCCCAAGAGGAGTCGCTTGATTCCAATTGTCGAACTATGTCTAAACTCGGGACAATCTTTTCACTTTTCAGGATGTATAATTATTGTTTGATCCGGGCTATGAGAGGAGAAATGTGTAGAAATAAGTAGTTCAATGTCCTGACCAATGATGTAATGAATTCAATACGCATCCCATATTCAATAGAACACGCTAAGGGCGACCTCTTTAACATTTTTTCCTTACAGGCGATACCATCACTTTAAGATCTGCTCAACATATAGGAGAAAATAATAATAGCTTTCCATTTTGCCAAACGCTATAATTATTATAGCGTTTGGCAAAATGGAAAGCTATCGTAACTGCAAGAACATCTTACCATCACACTAGTAAAACTCTCGTAGGATATCTGCCAATTTTAGATAAATGTAGTACAGGCTTACGATTGACTCAAATATGACTGTCTCGAAGTGTACCCAGCGTCATTTTTGTGCTTGTGGTTGTTCCTATCTGTCTGTCTGGCTGCCTCTTGGACCGTTTGCCCATTGTCTACCTGCCTCCTGCTGTCTGTACGTATGACTGAATAATTGTCTGTGTGCTTGTTTGCTTGGTCGTCTACCTACCTCCATCTTATGCCGCCACTTAAGCCTTTTTACCTTACCCTCCAGTTTCCAATCATGTTCCATCATAAAGCCCCTGCATACGCTGCAATGCTACAGGTGAAAGATTTTGTGATGAATCTATAACAAATATTTGCTTGCTCATGTTTTATTAGAGGGCCTTCCATTTAGTACGTACGCAAATTTTCACAAATCTTAACCCCCCCCCCCCCCACCTCCCCCTGGGCCAACAGTACGCATTAGATTTGTACAAGGATTTTCAAGATTTCAGATCCCCCTCCCCCCTTGGTCCATGTCTTTAGAATGTGTATGTATACATGTATAAAACAATCCCTGCCAATCTGCAACATAACATTGTGCATGCCCTAATTTTCCGTGATACTGTATTTATGTATATATGTATTCATACTCGTTCATCAAATATCATCATGTTCATCACTTCATATTTGTTAAAGGAAAATATATCATTGTGTTTCTTACAAAATGGATAAGTCATATAAGGGACAATCTTTTGTTTATTTGAATATCAGAAGTTTGTATAAACATCATGATGAGTTTTTTCATGATAAGGGATTTGACGTTATATGTATTGGTGAGACGTGGCTTCAATGTAAAATACCAACTGCATTGATCGATCATGTTGGCTATATGGCTTGTAGATTAGACCACGATATCCTTAATTTGCCAAATAAAAAGGGAGGAGGACTTGTAACTTATATTTCAAACGAATATAGTAGGTATTCACGTATATTGACTGATTTCTCTAAAACTACTTTGTTATTGGAACAGTTATGGGTTGAAATTTTGCGGCCAAATCATCCTAAACAGTTAATAGTAAATGTATATAAGCCCCCTGGGACAAATACTAAAGACGCACTAAATGAGTTGATGAACACTTTTAAATCCTTTAAAGATATTGGCAAGTATGAAATCATAGTAATGGGAGATTTCAATTTAGATTTATTGTCATGTTCGAGAAGTGATCGTAAATTGTTGAATGATCTCAGTGCTTTAATTGGCTGCGAACAGTTGATCAATGAACCCACTCGTATTGGAGATTCAAAATCTAGTATTTTGGATTTGATATTTACGAATACTAAATTTGTGAGTCGTTCTGGAGTGCATGATATTGTGATAAGTGATCACTTGCCAATATGATTAAAAAGAAGAGTCGCGAGTATAAGGAGTATGTCAGTAGTATAGGGCATTCTACAACTTCTTATAATAAGGTGTTATTTGTGGAATATATTTTACAACATTGGAAATGGTCAAAATTTTGGGAAAGTAGTTAGTAAAAAATGGGATATTATGTATGCTATAATATTGGAATCGCTGAATCGACAACTTCCTAAAGTTAAGCAAAGAGTTAGGAGTAATAATGTCCCATGGATAACCAAGTCGATTTTAGAATTGATTAAGGCCAAAAATGATAGTTTTACTAGATATAAAAATAATCCCAGTAATAGTCAGCTGCAAAAGCAGTACAAAGAGCTTAAGCACAAGGTAAATAGAGTCCTTAAATATAGTAAAGCACATGCGATTAAGCACACTTTAAATGAATATAGGAATAATCCTAAAAAAATTTGGGCACAATTGAATGATATTTTAGGCCAAACATCTGACGGATCTAGAGGGATTAAATCCATTATGACAGCGGATGGAACTATTTTATCTGATCTTGCGGCCGCTGAATATATGAATAATTATTATGCAAATATAGGAGTAACTCTAGCCAGTAAATTTGACCGCAAAAACTGGTATCCGCATTCATTTTCTCCTCATAAAAAACCAAATAGCTTTTCTTTCAGATATATAACTGAAAAGGAAATGTCAACTCTTGTGAAGGGTATAAATATAAATAAACCATCATCGATTCCAGATATAGGTACATTATTTCTCAAGGATGCTTTTGAAGCTTTAAATTTTGGATTGTGCTGTTTATTAAAATGATGCTTTGATGAATGCAGAATTTCCGATAGCATGGGGCAAGACAATAGTGACCCCCATTCCAAAGGATGGCGATCTGTTAGAGGCAAGTAATTGGAGACCGATTTCGCAAATGCCATTAATTGGTAGATTGTTAGAAAGGGCTATACATATACAGCTTGTATATCATTTAGATTGTGTAAATATTTTGCATCCTAATCAACATGGGTTTAGAAAGATGAAGAGCACAGGTTCGGCAGTTTTTGAGTATTTATGTTTTCTTTTTAATAATGTGGATAATAACAAAATCACGAGTTCTATTTTTGTGGATTATCAAAAAGCATTTGATACTATCAGTCATACCTTTCTTTTACAAAAATTAGAATGTTATGGTTTTAATGATAATGCAGTAGAATGGTTTAGAACTTATTTAAGTAGAAGGAGTCAGTGTACTAAGGTTTATAAATGTCTTTCTTCATATAAGTCAATTAGTCATGGTGTTCCGCAAGGATCTACCTTGGGTCCGACATTGTTTATTTTATATGTAAATGATCTTTTTTATTATTTAAATATGCGGGAGTCTGATAGTGTTCTAATGTATGCTGATGACACTGTAATATCATGTAATAGTAGTAACTATATTATAGCATTGAAAGATGTACAAGGTATCTTAAATCAAGTTATCAATTGGTGTGACGATAATCATCTGACGATTAATAAAAAGAAAACGAAATTGATGTTGATATCAAATAGGAAATCTGATTTCTCTCCAGTGGTTTATTGTAAAAATGAGGTTCTTGATGTGGTGCCAAGTTATAAATATCTTGGTGTTCATATCATGCATGATTTGTCATTTGATTTATATGTAAACAATGTTTATAAAAAAGTAAATTTCAAGTTATATTTGATGTCGAAGTTGAGATCATCTCTTACATTATACGCTGCATTGATGGTTTATAAGCAGTCAGTTTTACCATACATGGATTATTGTGATTTCGTAATGGATAGTGCCACTAGGAAATCAACAAACCTTCTGGATAAATTACAAAAGAGGGCATTGAGAACTATAGAATTTGAATTTGACAAAACATTACGTAGAAAATTACCTAATTTAATGACTGTATATTATACAACCTTTATACATTAGAAGACAAACTCATTTACTTTCCTTTATGTATAGTATCAGTTTGAATATTAGTAATCACTGCCCTAAATCTAGTGGAGTTGTGCTGCGCAGTCACAAAAAGGTGATATTGAAGCATAATACTACACGAAAGGAATTAATTATGAAAAGCCCTTATTACAGGGGTTTAGCTCTTTGGAATAGATTACCCGTTGAGTTGCAACTGGAAAAATCATTGGTTGAATTTAAGAAGAGAGTCAAAATAAATATTAAATTGGGACATTTGCCATGGATAACTGTCTGAAGGATCTGCCTGACGACACTTAGAGAGAGAGAGATTTTAATGTTTGAAGGATCTACCTGAAGACATTAAATAAGAAATGTACTGATATATCTTATATGTGTGTTACATTTAATATTTGTTTGTACTTATATGCTTTATTGTCAATGATAGTTGTTGTCACCCATATTCATTGCATCACATCATCATAAACCAATCATTTAGTATCTAAATTTACTTTACTACACCTTTACATAAACTATTTCTCCACCCGGCTGGAAGATCTCGATGTCAAATTGAGAAGCAATAAAGAAATTAAAAAAACAACAACAAAAACAGAAACTTTCTGCAACCATACTTTTTTTAGTCAGTCTTTTATTACTAAGATGGCATGTAACAATTACATTATTGATGGCGAGGTTTCAAACTCACCAAATCAGAATATTATTATAACATTGTCATTATTTTTTGGTGAGGTTAGTACAAAACTTTAGCAGAACGTTATAAGTAGATTCTGTTTAGGTTGAAGAATGTAACCAGAACAATGTCATAACGTCACAGTACAACATCACAGCAGTATTTTACAGTGATGTGATTGGGAGTCATCAAAAGAACCAATACAGAACCAAACAGAACGTTGCTGCAATGTTATAATCAAGTCATATCCTTGGCTGGGATCTTAGTGACTATCCTCAAATATCATCGGTGATTATTCACCAATTTCCTAAACAATTTCCAACATTGGAAAAGCGTAGATTGAATCTCTCGACTTTATGCAAAAGATTATTATCCACAATGACATTGTCTCTCTGTTTGCAATTCTATGTATGGTAACTCATGAATGAGCCTTGCAATGGCAAACCACAAGAAAACAAGCTTCCAACGTAACATACGACGTGGCCCTAACCCTTCCCCCTCTGTTGCCTGCCACCTTCCCCCTCACCTCTCACCCCTTTTAGACCTCCTCCCTGGGGCCTCCTCCTGTGCCCCCTGTGCCTGTTCACCCATCATTGTCAAGGCCGACTCCTCCAGGGCGGGCCCAGGAGGGGCTGGGTTAGGGCTAGTCCGCTCCTGACCTACATAGCTCTTACGTAATAGGTCTATACACCCACAACAGTCCATGGCTTTTATTGGTCACTTGGAATTTGTAAGGAATTCTTCTATTGACCCTCTATAAATAACATGGGGAACCCCTTTGACGGTTGTTGGGCTGCTGGCTGGTTTATGGTCTTACCTGCCATAAACCAGCAGCTGCAAAGCATGCTGGGATTAAGGGGGGTTATTCCCACCTAAAATGGTTGCTGGTGTACAGACTCACTTTGGGAAACAGTGGGTCTGAGCTCAACAGACTGGGTTAGGGCCGGGGGACTCAATGAGACAAGGTCAGTACAAAGTGGGTGCTGAATGCTTCCTCCAGTAGTAGGGATGGGAGGGAGGCATGTTGTGTGCTGTCAGATGTTTAGTTTGGACCAATATCACACTATGCGATTTTCCTAAACTGTGCGATTTTCCTAACACTTGTTTTAGTTTTCAAGTATTTCTCCCTATTTCATTACATTAAAAAAATATGTATTTGTGTGAATTCTCTACATTATATAATATTACCCCAAGTGGATTTATTACTTTTTTTGAGAAATATTTTTAAGTAAATCAAAAGCTGTCAAAAAACAAATCCAGAACACTTAAAAATCGCATGGTGTATGATGGGCTCTAGGGAAGAGATGAGAGGTGAGGGCACAAGAAAGGAGGTGTACCGTCAAAGGGATAGATAGGCTAAAGGGACCAAAGGGTACGGGTTCCAGGGGATAGGTGTTGGGAACTTGGGGCTACTGTTTTCTAAGGACGGCAGGTGGGAAGGAGGAACATTGGAAACAAGACAAAGGCTTGCTTGGTGTATTGTGGCAAGGCAGGCACACCACTGGATAAAGAAAGGAGGGACTATATAAGAGAAAGACTTACTCCAACCAAACCACTATTATTCCAGTAGAATATTCTAGTTAGGAGAAACATTAGGCAGCGCGTTTAAATTTCAACTACTATTCATGCAGGAACCTGATTTCCTTGGCCGGTCAAAGGGCCCCTAAGAAACCATGTTTCCCTGAGGGTACCTTTACCGGCTGACCACCTGAAAGGGGGCCTGGAGGGTGTGTGTGTGGGGGGGGGGGGAGGGGGGGGGGACCAATGTAACGTGTTGATTTTAAGAAATGGCTCTGTTGCACATGATTGTTATGAGTAAAAGGCCGTACTCACTAGGTGAATTGACCAGCGATTTGTTTCTACTGACCATCATGTGGTGACAGAATTGGTGAAATAAAACAAGTTTGATATATTACTTGAATACCATCGATTGCTTGGACGTCAGTTTGCACATGCAGAACAGAATCGCCCAGTGGGTATGCAAGTCGCTGGTAGACTCAGCCAATTCCTCCAGTCACTGGTAAAATCATTTAGTTCGTATTATGGGGCTAAAGTTCCATGTCGTGGGACAAATATCCATGTCAGATATTGCTAATGTATTTAGCAATATGTGAGGCTGGGTCTCAATGTTGAATTTTAGATATAAGAAACAGCCATGTCACGCTGTCAATTTCAGGAGTCCAGACCCAACTAAAAGCCCTCTGTAATCAGGGAAGTCACCGGGGCTTCCTCATTCCCGGATTACATTGTAATCAATACCTTCTAATTCCTGACACTGGAAAAACTGTTTCCCCTACTGGGGTTCATTTAACTGCGCGGGAGGAAACCATTCATTTGGTCCACAGAAGTGGTGTTATTCACTGTATCCTTATTTTCTGGTTAGTTTGCAGCTAATTTCCGATAAGACTCGATAAGCATGGTTAATATTTCTTGTGTGAATTGATGTTTAAGTTAACGTAGGTTGCTTCTTTAAGTCAAATAAAACACCGATAATCCAATTCATTATATGATAAGGTGTAAGAAGAATTATGACTACTTTTTAAATTTTGCTCTGTGTACGTTGCTATTTCACCTACTAATGGAAAATCAAATCAAACTTTGTTAATATTGTCCATCAAAGCATTCATTAAATTCTTATAACCTTTTATATCAAGACATTTAAGGTTTTCATTTTACAACCATTCATTGGATTATTAAACACATATACGTTACCCTACATTTTTATGAGAGAGTGTCTGGGATTTCCAGCCTCATATCCTGCACCTTATTAACTGATCATAGTTCATATAGCCCAGACATAAAAAATCACTTTTTTCTTATGTCAACAACTTACTTTTTGGGGCCAACTTTATCAGCCCGTCACGTTTTGGCCCCTCGTTCCATGATTATGGCCTGAGGCAGTCATCTTTCTCTGAGAAATATGATCGGTCGGCAATCTATGCGGCTGTATCGAGCAGCTCGGGTGTTCCGCATAGGAATGAGCTGCTCGGCATTCTGGTCGCTGACAGGGGGGCCATCCCCTGGAGCATAGGGATGGCACCGGGCTGGTATTTCTGGGTCCTACCACTGCTACTACTGCTATCACAGGCCAGGTGTCTACTCCTCCTGTGGTGTCCTGAATAGGGTCTTTTTCTTGTGGTTTTGGTGCTTATTTTACATCTGAAGCTTTTTTTTTATTACAGAGCCACATCTTACAAAGTAAGTTTTTCATATGTAGTTGATGACTGAAAGGAAGCTTGTATTCCCTTAAGTGGTTTTGATGTCCTAATTTCTCTCTTTTTTAAGTGTTTTTTCATTTTCTGCACGCTTATACATGATCTTCGAGATGTCAGTTATATACAAAAAGGAGGGTAATATTTGATGTTTGAGCAATGATATGATGAAGTGGTGTGTACAGTTTTGATGAGCAAAGGTTCTATTACTATTTCCAGTGGTCATAAACAAAAAGGGCATACCCGCATTGTCTTACAGATTTGCTTGACTATAGTTTTGAATCTAACCTTGGTTGTTGCCCTCTGCACATTAGCAGAGTTTATAAAGTTCCAGATCTAGAGTAGCCTAACCACATAAGATATAAAACGTTCACTAAGTATTGGGACCACTACACCAGTCATAAAAATAAACTCATCTAACTGCTTGCGCATAATACCATTGCATTACCCCTAAGGGAAATCTGAAATCAAAGCTTGGAAGTGTTGACGGTTACTTCAGTACTGACTGTCCCCTTAAAAACCTCATTGACTAAACGCTCCAGGGGAAAGTCAAACCTACCAGCTGCTTACTGGAAGTGTAAATAAGATGGGATTTCCTTTAGAACACCACCTGCCTCTGTGTCAAAGCAAATTTGAATCACTTTTATTGCCCTTGGGCAAATCCTACACAGTCATAACCTTTAGTAATGAAGCTAGAGGTAGGTCTGTAAAAATATGATGGGGTCAGCAGATCTTTAGAGTTTGCAGGTCGTCTTGAATGTGTAAAGTGTATCTTTCCTATATGGTACTCATCAGTTTGCATTTGGTAAACCTTAAGGTCCATGCTGAATAGGATGTTCATATTTTACAAGCCGGTAGCTTTCTTATTTTCTGGTACTTACAAATAATCAAAGTTTGTACCTTGCAGTCCGAAAACTTCCTTTATTTACTCATTAAACAAGCGATACCTATTAAGATTCAGATCGAATGCCTGCTCACAAATTATCTGTTTCATATTTGATCATAGGCAGTTGTATAGAATGCTTCAAATGATGTGGAAGGAAGCAAGATTCGTAGAATAATGAACAACATACTGTTAAAAAAACACACGTTTATATATAATAACATTGAAGCATTAAAAATGGTAATTTAACCGCTATTGTTTACCATACAATCTGTGCTTGGTAATGATAAAACCTATGGTACTGTGTCCATAAACTGTGTTCCTAATCATAATGGGAAATACAACTCTTCAAAATGAATGAAATTATATACGATGAGAAATTGCAAGCCTTTCGAATGTTAAATGGTAAGTTATTCGTCTGAAAGCCAGAACAGCGCACTTGTAGATTGAGAGAAGGCAGTAACAATGTTCTTTTTTAAGGTGTTTCATAACTGTTTATCTGCAGGCTCCCATAGTAGATAAATATACGTGTGTACCAAGGTGGTACGGTCAGCTCTATCCCTTTAACATTTACAGTAGTCTCTTCTAGCCATAGATATTGCATGGCGTATGAGATGAGATAAGATGTAATGAGTAAATAAGTACTACAGCATTTTGCATATGGGTTTTCAAGTGAATGTCATATTCCCCTCAGAGGTGGGATTTTGGAAAGGTGGGGTCTGCATAAAAATGAAGTGCTAAAATGTCTTGGATTCGCATGGACGCCAGTGACGTTTTTTTTCTCTTTGTCAAGTGTAAGTCCCCATCAAAAGGGGGAGTCAGGACCCCCTGGACCCCCATCCCCCCACCTCCTGGATCCACCACAGGAATTCACTATGTTTTATGTATTTATAAGGCATACCTACAATTTAATGGTTTACACTCGCCACTTCCCACACTGCCCCCCCTCCAAATCTGCCCCATTCCCCAATACCAGAGCCCCCCTCATTGCCGTCCCCCTGCCTACTGCTTTGGGCAGCAGTATGGATTCCCATAGTTCTGGCTTAGCCATATGCCTCACTTCTCAGCCTAGGGGGTAGGGCAGGCCTGGTAAGGGCTTTATTGGTGGGAAAGTCTGGAATGTTTAGGGGGAGGGCTACAATTGGCAATGGGCTCTGCATGTTTCTGTCACAGCAGTTCGATTGGTACGCTATGTTATGTGTTTGCTTACAGCTTACGGCTTACCCATATGCTTGCTTGCTGTCTTCCTTGCTTACGCCAAGGCTGTTATCGCAAAACTGCTAGGATTTTCTTTGTTGAGATTTTTGTTGTAGTTTTTTCTTTTCGTAGGACTTTATATTTACTTGAAAGAATAGCTTTTAGATGCATCTACACATTCAATTAACTGAACATCAAATAATTTCTATATGACTGTAGGACTACTTCTATTATGGAAGCGTTAACGCTGCCTTAGCAGTATAGAAATACTCCTCCAAAAGCACCTCTTTCAACAAGCTGTGCCTGTATCTGAAGTCTCAACAGAAAAAAATATATAAATTAGTAATAAAACCAAATTTGATTGATAGGAGCCGTTGTTTAAGCAGAACCTGCTTCATTTGCTCGAGTCTTTCCAAAACTTTGTTATTAGGGAAAAAGAATTAACGGAGAATGATTAAATTAGGAGCACTTTTCTCGACCTTGTACATTATATGTCGCTTATATTGCTGAAAGGAATAGTTCTACATCAGCACATACTCAAGTTCAGTATCTACATAATGCTGCTTCGGCGATATGTACCATTCTAAATCTTCCTGTTTAGAAACTGTATTCAATACATTCCTTTTTAGAAACTGTATTCTTCCTTACCAATAGCTTTAATTTAATATATATCTAAACTCTTGCCGTCCTACATTTAACTCAAACAGTCCTTTACTTTCGTGACTCTCATAGTTCATATTACCAGGGGAACTAACTCAACGTTAGATTTTATTATTCAGACCATTAATCAAGACGGATCAAGCAAATTAACTTTCCCACTAATGTTCTAATGCCCCAGCCCAATGGCTTTTCCCGATGGTGGTTTTTAAACTATGCTTATTCATAACAATAGATCGGCTATCCACCGGCTTTCATGAGAAGCGAATAATAGTCGTCCTCACGAATGATGCTTTTGTTCAGGGTCATCAGTCAAAGAGTCTGATCTGATATTGATCTACAGGAACATTGACTGAATAATAGGTTTGACTTGAATCCACGGTAATATTAATCTCATACGTTTTTGTGGGTCATCATATTAGTAACTCAGCAAATGATAAATCAAATAGTTGTTATATTGCTGTTGCTGTGAAATAAATCACCAGTTATTGAAAGTTATTAGTATCATTGCGGCCAGTCATAATTGGCAACATAATAATGTGTGTATGTGTTTATATATGTATGTGTTTATATATCTGTATATATATATATATATATATATACATAATATATATACAGATATATAAACACATAATGTGTAAACACATATGATATATATATATATATATATATATATATACATCATTCCGAAATCCTATTGGAAACGTTGGGGTTGCTCCAGGGACCTAAATAGTGTTAATCAGCATAATGCAGAGACTATGTGAAAAACACACATGGGAAGAACTACTTTGTGGCAGAAAGGTTTCTGTCAAGAGCAATGAGTGATCGTTCCTTGTGTACTAATTTGTTTTTGAGGACAATATTGGCAAACATACACAAGGAGATGGAGGAGTACATAAAACAGAAAGAAAAAGAAGAAACGCACAAACAAGAGAACAAGGGAGAATTAGTTTACGAGCAGGCTTTCCACAATGAAAGAATCCAATATTATCATACGTAGTCATCAGAAACACGTTCCAAAAGCCATCCCTAAATCTGTCACGATACTGCAAAAATTATTGCAAGGGATTTGTAATAATGTCGCAACAATGTTTTGACAATATCGCTATCTCAAGAGCATATCTTTTCACAAAGAGAAGAATATCAAATACAGTGTATGTGCCCAAGGAAAAAACCTGTATGAATGAAGTTTGATGAAAAAGGGGAATTAACAAAGGTATGTCATGTTTGTAATAACAGTTTTTTGGTATCGTAACTTATTTTCAAAATAATTATCGCAAAAATGTTATGGTCGTCATTCATGGTTTGTGACTGGGCAGAATGGAGTCTAAGAACAAATCCTTTGGGAGAAGTAGAATGAAGGTTTCGAAAGAAAATCAGGACGAAGACTCATGAGAATTGCTTTAGCACTTCTCAATGAGAAGTCCCTCATCTGCAGGTGATTTTCTCATTACATCTGTCCACCGATTTTCCCGTGTAACGACGTGAGAAAACGCAAAACACAACATCACGCAAACACCTCACACAAAAGAGCTTGATCACTGAATGACGTCACTTCCGCTCTGTTGATAGCGCCCCCTATCCCAGACTGTCGGTACTATGCAGCCAACTTTATATCTTGGCACCAAAGGAAGTCTTGCTGTGGCTTTCAGGGAACACAACATTAAATTATGGGTCCCCTCAGGAAGGTAGAGTAGCTTTTATGTCCGTCACCATATTTCTATTCTTGAGGCTGCTGAGGGACTTTAAGGCTTGGCGGATGGAAGCAGTGGGCCAATATACACCGAAGTGCGGTCTGAGTAGTAGAAAGAAAGTTCCCCCTTTCCCTGGCTTCTGATATTAAGGTCTCTATGAAGCAACACTTGATTAGGAATGTTTCTTGTCCATCTAAGGAAATTTCCTAAGTGTAGCTACTGTAAAAATATACTTGTTTTTTTTTTAGATGCAAATTAGTTTGTTTTGATACAGGTCTGTGTGAGCAGTAGTACAGCATTGCGTTTAAGTTGACTCTATCCATCCTTGATTAAAATGGCTGTCATTTAAGAACCATGTTTACTTTCATACAATCAAGTGTAAAGGCCATATTCCACTATGCGTTCGCGGCTTGTGGCCACCCGAGAAAACGGACGCAAAAGGACGCAAACGGACGCAAATGTCGCAAACGCAAAGGCAAAGGCCACTGTTTGCGGCCACTGTTTGCGTCAAAGGCTTGGAGATACCAACATGTTGGTATTTTAACCGCAAACTGCTTGCGGTAGCTGAAAATAAGGGCCGCAAATGGACCTAACGCAAAGTGGAATATGGCCTTAAGTAGTTGCACAACTCAGCATTTAAGTTGACTTTATGCACCTGTGATTAAAATGCCTGCCATTTAAGAAGGATGTTAAAATTATTGAAGTCAGGTGTAATTTTGTAGTCGGTTCATTTGCCTGAATGTATTAAAACAGAAGACTTGCTTTGGCTAATCATGCATCATAATAGATCCATTGATAATAGAACCCAGTACGGATTTTGAAAACCCTGTTATATCTGTACAGTATCAAGTGGCAATTAACCAGAATCTCACTGACGATGGAAAGTGATTTTAAAAATTCAGAACCCCTTTTACCAATCCTCCGTATCCTAATTCTATGTTTTTATATATCTAAAGCCAATGTATTCTTATCCCAAGATATAACATCCCCTTTATCGGAATTTCTGAAATAAAAACCGTTCAGGAGAAATAAAATATAAGTAAGCAATTTTCACTTTAGCTGTGTTACACTAGTTTCTAGTTTAAAAAGTATAATAATGATAGTACATAGTTTCAAAGCATTAACTGCAAATAGATCACATCGTAGATTGGGAAGAATTTGTGGATGGAAGTCGTTGCATCAGTTCAATTCCAGAGTGGTTCTTGTCTAAATCAGAAGGTCTCTTTCACCATCAACCCCTCTAATAGTATCCTAGCCAAGGTGTGATGTAACAGTCACGTTATAGACCATACTTTTTTGGTTTGTCTGTTACTAACTAAATTTTCACGTAACTGTTACATTATTTTTCTGGGAGGTTGAGACCTAACCAAAACAGTATGTTCTCATAACGTTCTGGTGAGGTTAGGTAGAGATAAAAGTAAAATAGAACGTTATTGTGGGGTATCTATATTTAAATATTTTAGCTGCTGAGAATATATTGGCATTTACATCGAGGTACATAATTTTTTTATTTGTATTTGAACTGATTCAGTAATGTTTCTTTGAATTTTAAAGACGGGAAAGGGAATCCAGACATTTCCAAAAGACTTTGAAACTATAGCACAACCTGATACAATGATACAAATCCGCTCAAAAACCCTGAAATTAGACCATTAGTGAGTATACTCTATCATGTCTGTTTTAATTACCTCAAAATACACTTTCCCTCAGTCACCGTTGTTTTTGTCTGTAACATCCTAATTTCATTCAATCTATATTATTTTAAGTTCCTAATACCTCTCCCTTTATATAAATCATCTCTATGAATTATTATGTTCCTCACACATCATATAAGCCTATTCATATACAAACTGCCCAGCATTTTTTCTCCATATGTTATGTGTTTCCTTTGTGACTGCAGAGAGAATAAAGAGGAAAGACCCTACAGGCCGTATTCCACATACCGAAAGTGCGTTCTGCCGATATTGACCCTCCCTATGGTAATGTTCTATAATGGCAGCCTGTACTTTCGGTGCGATTCTGGCAGCCGAAAGTGTGATATTAGCAGCCAGTATAAAATCGGTAGGAAAAATTTACCAACACGTTGCTAAATTTTATCGGCAATGCTGCCAATTTTATGTTGGCACTGGGGAGAGTGTGTTAGCGGCACATCGGCAGCGCTCTTTCAGTATGTGGAATACGGCCTTACCAGTCCTCTGACATTTCCTACCTTACATTCCCAGTTAAGTGGATAATGGCTCTTGCCTGATGACGCATGCTGTGTACATTTACATCAGAAGACATATGAGGGACAGGGGTCTATTGTTTAAGTCCATGTTCTGCTATTGTTCAGGCAATATACATATCTGCAGATCTGCATCAAAAGACCTGCCTACATTGTTAACTGTACTCATAATCAAAGATATAATTATATGCGATTACTGATAAGTTCCCTGTTAGGTAGAAACACATTTACATCAATCCATTTGTTTAATCCTATATTCAATAAAGAAAATAATGATACTAGAAATGAAAATAATCTTATAAGTTGTATAATTTTCCTTCATTACAGTTTGGCCTATAAAGATGAGATAATCTTGTATGTTATTTGCTTATTGATGAGAGATTATCTGATTCTATTATAGGAGCTGATCTACAATCTGTCTTAGTACCTTACAACATTAAGACTTTGACTTTTAGGGTTGGCTGAGGTGATAAGCCTAAGGAGATAACACCCAACATTTCTATTATTTAGAAAGGATCAGAGGTAAAGACACTTTCCTTTTGATTTCGCTGAATGGCTTTATCTTCTTAGACCTTTCCAAATGTGGCATTTCAACACTCTCCAACAGCTATAAGATTCTTCATTCTCAACAGTCTGCCCCAACACAATTTCCTAAATGTTACAGACAGAACCTCTAAGTAGATTTTGATATTGACTTTAAGCCCTGAAAGTCTAGACACAAGGCATTCAGGGAAGGGGAAGGCACTCTGTGGAATTGTTGACCAATTTGATTTGTGTTCATTGCTGCAAACATTGAGCAAGCTTCATTAGTTATTCACTAATATTAAACAAGGCGCTGACTATTGACAACCTGACCTCATCCGTTACAGATCCACCTGGCCCTTGTTTTTATTCCAGTGCACTTTTATAGAGCTGCTTCTCCCTCCACTTGTTTGTTTAGTTCCTCACACAAGGGATGCAGGGTTATACTACTCCATCAATACCCAAAGCAGTTGGGGGGATTCTGTGCATCACCAAAATTAATATCCCATAGCCCAGGCTCTGATTTTACTTTCTTATTTTTATCATTATCAAACCATACTCAATTACAAGAATTAATCTTCCATATAGGTTGTATACATTGATGAAAAGGGTGATAACATGTTACCAACTGATTTCCCTACCTGCATGATTGTGAGGGCCATTCCAACACTGATCTTTGAGGACACTAATGTTAGAAGGACTGTTTGGGATGTCTCTTGTTAGCTGTAGTGGTGATAGTCACAACCAAGGGCAAAGCCCAAAATAATGTTTGTTCGATCCCTATGGGATATATGGTTAACCTAGGGCACCAGCCAAGCTTTTTTTTGTATCATTACTCAGAAAATATATAAACATGTGGAAATAAGTGAAAATGAGGAACGGTACATACAGCACAACTTTACTCACTACTCTTAATAGGCAGTGCTTAACAATAATAATGAATGGATGATAGAGTATTATGTGAATAATTGTGAGTCAGAAAAAAAGAGTTTTTAAGGTTGATCTAGTTGCTCTCCTTTTATAAGAGATGTTGAAATTCAGTGATTAAAGAAACAAGTGGAATCTTTGCATAGTTGTTTGCCATTGAACGATGTTTTAACATATTTCTGATTTTTTTCACATCTTTCTGATTTCCTGAGGATTCTCTATACCTGTATTTTTCATTGATATCTACCTTCCCTTCCCATTCTCATCACCTCTACAGCCCACCCTAACACTTTATTTGCTTAGGTCATTGACTGTCTCACTGACCAAACTTGATTTTAAGCTCTGTGTGGCTAGACATGGGACGACCTGAAAAAAAGGTAAGCTCTATCATGATAGACCGATAAGCTTTGTGCTTCATGCAGCAAACATGGAATCGCTGTTGGTCGAGATTCGCCAATATTGAACAAGCCGCTGACTATTGACGGGCTGATCTAATCAGTGACAGACCCCCTGGCCCTCCTTTTTATTCACACACACTTCAGAATGGCTGTTCTTCCTCCCCTTATTTGTTTAGTCTTTGGCATGCAGACAGTGGATACAGGATTATACCACTCCATCAATGTCCAAGGCAGTTGAGGGGGTTAGGCGCTTTATCCGATACCGAAAGCCCATAGGAAGTAAGGCTGGAGGGTGGCTCCCCATACACTGTCTGACATCAATACCTGCATATGTGTCAGGACCAGTTGGAGATAGATTCCCCACAGCTAGTGGCTGAGATGTGGGATAGGCAGCTGGAATACATTGAAGTGTGTTGTCTTAAAGGGGCGGTTGTCAGAGTTGATTTTGTAGAAAAAACGTATGTGACTCATGAGTCTATATATTGCCATTCCAAACATACCACAAGGTATAGCATACCCTCATCCTTCATTTACTCATGGTAAACTTGTTTCATCCCCTTGGTTCCATAGTACATTCAGATTCCAGTGATTCATGATTCTATCCATTGAATTCCAAATATTTACACCAATCCTTCATTTTTCCCATGGTAAATCTGTTGTAGCCCCTTAGTTCCACTATCCATTCAGATTCATATTGTTTCATGAATCTATATATTACCATTCTAAACACTACACCAGATATATCAAACCCCAAATCCTCCACTAACCCATGGTAAACTTGTTGTATCCCCGATCTTCCATCATTTGTTCACACTTTTTAGTTCTCCTCTCTGCATCTTACCATTCCCCTTTATCTCTATTCATCACCATTCACTGTCACAGCTAAACGTTTCAAGGACCCTTTTGTCTGGAAAAAGCTAATTCAATCATAAAAGACATTTGGAGTAACAGGAAAAGTTCATGTAAAAATATACCTAATATCAATGTTGTATTTGGTCAATTCATAATCACCCTCCTGTTATTATACTACTTACAGATTGCCATTTACAAACCTCCTTCCTAAAAGCTAAAAGCTTCTTCCATTACATGTCCAGCAAATTGGACCACATACTTCCTATCTTCCTTAAACCCAACTCCCTCCCTGTAACCCCTGATGAGCGAGCCTGACTCTGTACTTTCCCTATTCCTTCATATCAAACATCATCTTGTGACCTACATCATCTGATGTCTATATTGTATGCCAAGAGGCTAGCCGCACGGAATATTCCCCCTCCAATCAGGACATATGCTGGGCTTGTAATCCATTCCTGTTACTTGTGCCTTTGCCCTTCCCTGCAGAAGACTAACCCCTCCAGCTAAATCTATTTCTCCCTCCCATCTCCCAACTTCTATCGCCCTCTGGCCAATAGAGTAGCAATCCCAAGCAGAGGGTCTAGCAGATTGCACGCCTAGTGTCAAGTCATTAAATGAAATGGTGAGAGTGTCCAGGCAACTGATGAGGAGTGAAACTGGATTTATTTGTAACTTCAGTACTTCAGAACAGATTGACCAAATGTTTTGTGATGGGGGTTGCTCCAAGCCAACATCAGACAGTTCTAGGCAGTATTGTTAGTGTTTTATTCAATATTCTTTCAAATAGCATCTAATGATGACTATGAAACTGTGTAATAATAAATACGCTTATGCACCACTATATTGTTTACTTTTATTTGATCAAATGTTGTTTCCCAGAGAATTTTTCTGAACTGAATTTTCTGCATCTTGAATTTAGCTACTACCAGCTTCATAATGAACTATTCCCATTTTAATCGGAATCTTTGAATCAAAGCTGAGTGTTTTGCTTATAACTATTATCACACTGCTGTCTCTACATTGCATTGATGACCATTTTTAATGGGTTTGGTTGGCTGAAAACTGAACATAGTGGTGAGGCGATAGGCAGGCGATAGGGAGGAAGATGCAGAGGGAACCGATGGGCGAATCGATGTCTGCCTGAGGGGGACTAGGGGTCGTGACCGACTAAGTGGATAACACCCACACTGGGTGGGGCAAATAAAACCACCCCCAAACTCCCCCAGTAAATGGTCCACAGAGCTGCCTAGGCCAAGTCTAGGCACGACCTGCTTAAAACAGTGGGACAGGGTTTTAGACAGCTAGAGTTGGGAGTGGTAGGGAGAGAGAACATTGGAAGTGGTGAGAGAAACTCAGCTATAGGTTGCAAGACATAGAAAGAACTAGAAACTAGAAAAGTAAAGGAGGCGTGAAAGAAAAGCTGTTGGTCATATGCATGACAGATTTGTATAGAAGCTAATATTTTAGAATTTGTTGAATATCATTTTATCGGGGGAAACATCACTCTGTATATCGTTTTTTATCAGGATTTGAAACTACGTCCTTGCTACTTCCCAACATAAAATGGGGATTGGTACACCTTAATGCAGAAGGACGGACATTAAAGTATGATAAAACAAACTACAGTTTAATACATACACACGATACAGTAACAGTATCTGTGGGGGAGGATAAGGAAGTAATTTGAGTCAAGAGTTAAAGCGAAGACCTTGGATTCTATAGGATATACTAGAACAGCAACACGGGTTGGACAATGAATCTTCAGAGTGATACTTGTGAAAACATACCAAATGTACCACAGCTATAATAGTTCAACAAAGAGTAATCAATTGATGACTGAAAAGGTCGAGTATAATCGGAGATTATAGGGACGTTCTCGTCCGTGAGTTTTTAGAGATACATCTGCCAATGTTAGCCTGACAACCCCATCATTAGTGACGTGTTTTGCCCTTTCAGAATGTAATAACGCAACGTCATTGGTCACGTTGTGAATTTGGTGCTGCGGTACGGGAGTTACAACATATCAAAATATGTCCGTCTTACGGACGAGAACGTCCCTTTAAGTATTGTATTGTTTGTTCTTGACATAAAAGGGGCTCTGCTCAATTGAAAAAGAAAAGGTCAAGTATGTAATATCTGCTAATCCTGTGACTGATATATTCAAATTCATATTCTTATCATTTGATCCACTGGAATATCATGTACTATGTAAAGTTGACAATAAAAGATGAAATAATGTTCATAATTGAATATCGTGACTGCACAAAGTGTGTACCCTTCATACAACAAAACTTCATGTTTTTATAACCTGACCTGATTGCAGCATTACCTGTCTGGTCTCCATTCATTGTCACGAATGTTTGTTTAAACATGCAATCCATCACCTTGTTAAGTGCTTTTAGAAATACAAAGGGATGTTAAAATAAAACAGGGGAACATGGGCTTTTAAGGTGCACACAGCTGACCAATATTTACTCTATTTCTACTAACAGATTTGTCACCACACTGTTGAAACATTTGCCAGTGGTCTCGCATATAGGGAGAAATGGGACAGAATACATATTGAATAATATAACTTATAATAATAATATAACAAGAATGTTCTAAGTGAATCTGAATTTGTGCCTTTTCTCTTATTGCACACTTATTTCCCCAAATTCAAATTCTCAAGGATGATGTTCTACATTACTGAGAGTTCACCTGTGCTGCGTCGCATAACGGCTTCAGCTGTTGCGAACATTGGCACATTTCAAAAGACTTCTCCCTGTTCAACAGGGAGTGAATCCACCTTTCATCCTTACAGCGATGGGTTGCACGTCCGAATTTTCAATTTATCAGGGAGACATTTTGGGGTTAACATTTTAAGATTCTGTTTCAGTATATATGTTAGATGTGTCCTTCAGCTTATAATTTGTATAGGAGGCGAGTGGCGGAAATTATTTATTAATCAATTTAATCCAATTCAAGGTGTGTACAAAACCATCGCAACAGCGAGGATTGGCACATCCCAAAAAACAAGGATAACAAAAAAACAGCCAGAGAAAAACTAAACCTCCTTAAACGCTCCCTGTTGTGAGCATTTGGTTATGCGATGCGGCACTGCCGCTTGAGAGAGTACAGACGCATTTCGTTCCTACTGAGAGTTCACCTCTTGGACATGTACAGGTACAGTTTCGAATTCTTCAGGTTGTTTCTCATGAAATTAAGAAATCAATAACACAATAATAACGACCAAAGTTTTGATTTTTAACTTCTCATTGCAATATCGTGACCACAGACCAGTGAAAATTGAGAAATATTCAAAAAGCCTGCTGCACCTGCTTCAACTAAAGATCAAGTTCCTTAAACAATTTGATTAAACTTAGCATTTGTGTGGCTCAGTTCATTGAAACGTCATCATAATATTCATGATCATAATTGTCATGTTATGGCTGGTGAATAAAACATGGCCAATCTAAATTAGCCGTTAATCAGTTAAATCATTGCTATCCGTTTTGGGAAGTTTCGTAAATTGCCCTTTTCCCGCAAAAGCTTGAGACTCAGCCTATTGTCACACAAAGGTTTATGATTTGCTATCATCAGAAAGGTTGGTTCATGGGACATGATATCAAAGTATTTACGCTAAATGTTCAGGCATGATATACATTAATAAGCATGGGTCGGGACCGGTGTTTTAACCTTGGCCCTCTGAAAGCTTTTATTGCCTGACGTAAACTAGACTGCCATCTGCGCCATTTTTATTAGTAAGTCCGACTCCGAATCGGGGCAGATCCAGGATTTTTTAAGGGGGGGGGCAAGATTTGAAAAATGTGTTAGTAGTATATGAGTGCATAATTTGTGGACGGCGGAGCCGTCCATGGGGAGGGTATGAGAGGGGTACCCCCTCCCATAGGGGGGGTTATGGGGGGCCACCCCCAGGAAAATTTTGAAAATATGACCTCTCATTCAAGCAATTTGAGGCATTCTAAGGTACTTTGGTGAACTTAGGTAATGATAATTTTCCCCCCTAATATTTTGAATTTATCTGGGTATGGAATTCAGGGTAAGGGCAGGGTTCCCTTTTGGGGGTATGGGGGGCCACCCCCAGGAAAAATTGGAAAATGTGACCTCTATTTCATGCAATCTTAGGCATTCTAAGGTACTTCGGTGAACTTAAGTAATAATAATTTCCCCCTTAATATTTTGAATTTATCTGGGTATGGAATTCGGGTAAGGGCAGGATTCCCTTTTGGGGGTATGGGGGGCCACCCCCAGAAATTTTTTGAAAAAAATGACCTCTCATTCATGCAATCTTAGGTATTCTAAGGTACCTTTGAGGCCTTAAGTAATGATATTCTTTTCCCCCTAATATTTCAATCTATCTGGGTATGGGATTCAGGGTAAGGTCGATGTTCCCCCTCCCTTTGGGGGGCATAGGGCCAGTGGGGGCATAGGGCCGAGAGGGGAAGCATTGAGCCGGTAGGGGAATCACAGGACCAGGAGGGGAAGCAGAGGGCCGGGAGGGGAAGCAGAGGGCCGGGAGGGGAAGCAGAGGGCCGGGAGGGGAAGCAGAGGGCCGGGAGGGGAAGCAGAGGGCCGGGAGGGGAATCACAGGACCAGGAGGGGACGCAGAGGGCCGAGAGGGGAAGCAGAGAGGCGTGAGGGGAAGCAGAGGGCCGAGAGGGGAAGCAGAATCACAGGACCAGTTAATAGTGAATAGAGACAGATATGAGGAAAGGAAAAGTTCAAGGAAAATTGTGACAAAAATGAATTCATAAAGGTATAGAAAAAGCAAAGAAATCCCTAGATGGATTTGCAACAGAAGAAGGCATACAACTGAGAGGGTTAGAGCCATTCCCAGTACACCAGAATAGAGACAAGCTGGAAACATCCCAAGAAAAACAGGACCAATATGGGGTCAGTTGAACGTATACAGGAAGGGGTAGGCCGGACGCTGAAAGGACCTAGGGAAAACCGGATATAGAATGCTAAATTAGGAATCAAAGGAGGGAGCCTGTTAGTAAGTCAAATCTGTGTGGCGCCACGCTGCGGCATCAACAGGTACTAGCCATCACGTGGTCGGACCATTTCGCCGGTTCCCGCGACGCTCATTTTACGACCAGCGGGTAGCCGACCAGCCCAGGGGGGGCAACTTGACTTATTTCTACCTGGATGTGTGGGCTCAAGTTTTCAATATTCCCCCAATTTATGCATTGGCAATGACTCAAAATAGACCCATATTGGAGTCAGATATTAAGAAAAGTAACCCATTATGGAGTGTGATAAAAGATTGGGGAAAAACAGAAAATGAACAGTAGCTCACATGATTATAGGCTTGTAACTTTATGTTTTAATTGTAGGCCTTTTCATTTGTGGACACTCTGTTATGTTGTTCTGATAATATTGTTCACGGAATCCTGTGGCTCTCAGAAGCAAACCTTCTATACACAGGTTTAGATGTATAATTCTCAGGACTACCTTACATGATGCTTTCAATTAGTGCACACAGTGGGACTGGGATAATCCTTCTGTTGGTCAGTAGTGTCCATAGGGGTCCTCAAAACACACCCATAAGGGGGCAACTCCTATGAAAACACACCCAAACAGGGGTGCTACATTCCCCTTCCTAGAGGCTGAAAAGGGACCCATTTCCCTCCATTTTAGGCCCACACATCCTGGTAAGGCTGCAGCTAAGTTGCCCCCCCCCCCTGGCCGACCAGCGCCCCCCTCATCGTCATTCATGCGGCTGCCACCAGGTGACACCACCCGGCTACATCCGGGCGCCTGGAGTTAGGCTATAAATAGCTCAGCTAGGCTTGGGGACGCCTTATTGAGGCTCAGCAGGCCGAATCAAATAGACCTCACCAGGACCAGGCCTCATGCATATCGACGACAGGCTCAGGCAGGGGGTCCGGGTTGGGAGAGATGTCAACTGTTAAATTTAAGAAATTCTATCATAGAAAGAATTTGAAAATTTAAGAAATCCTGTCCTACAACCAACAATTTTCTTTTTACATGAATTTCAAGTTACCTCGAAAGTATAAATTTGAATTGATCATTGGCAGGGTTGCAGCCGATATCTAAGCAAATAGGAGGTGGTGATAAAGCTATGTTTAATTCTGACACTATCTTGGAAATGTCTTTCATGTTTGAAATAGTATTCTGCAAAAAATACGGGGCACTCATTCTCTAATAGTAGAACTGGGATTCGTAAATCCACGTGACATAAAATTTGCTCTCCTTTTAGGAGTTTGAGTATAGGTAAACAGGTTTTTTTGATTAGAGAATCCCAAACATTCTCAAGCATGAACCCCATTTCGTATGCCACCGATGCCATCATGTGACTTAAATGCATTTCTTGTGATGTATTTCTGAGCTAGCCCGCCGATAGACTGAATTTTAGAAAATTGTTGTTGCTTCCCCAGATGTGGAATTTAGGTGTCCATACCCTCTAAAGAGGGGAAGAGCATGGGGAGTTTGACAAGCAGTTCACGAAGTGTCAAGTCATCAACCTCATCATAAATTCTCTAAGCAGTGTTTATGAGCAGTTTATGCTCGATATTTAACTTCTAAGTTGAGTAATCTCTCCAAAATCCGAGAAAAGCCTTCCTGTCATAAGTTCAAAGATGAAGATAGATCTCTGTTGGAAGATCTTGTACTTACAGGAAACAGAATAAAAAAAAAAAAAAAAAAAAAAAAAAAAAAATCTTTAGTAGGGTACATTTCCAGGAATAATATGAGGATGGGCCTAGGGGGATGCTCACTATTTATTTCTCAGAACTGGTAGGCCAAGACATTTATTACCAATGGGAGTACGAGTTCGGAATTATTTTCTTCGAGGAAGTCAAGTTCCAGTCCAAAAGAAGGTTACCAATATGTACAATTCTGATAGTCATACTAATCAGCAACATGGAAAGGGTCAGAGACTCCCTCTTAGACATATTATGACATATCTATATCTAGTGATTGCGTTTATTGTGTTATCCGATTAGAATAGATGCACACCGATGTTAGCAGATCTGCAGCCTGTTTCATAGGAAAATATAGCGGAATTAAGAAGAAAAGTGTTAATAAGGGGTTGTTTCGCAGTAACGGGAATTCTATATGCTATCAGAGTCATACTTTTCATTGTCATTGGCCACGGGAGTTTGGTTTCACCCGAGCTTCCTAAGGGCTCTTATATTCTAACTTCAAAATGTGCAAGATAGGTATAAAACGCATTTCTGTAACATTAATTTCAAGGGTATAAAGAATAAATGTAAAAATAACTACAAGAGGAAGGAAGAGCAGCATAGATAAGGTGTCTGAAAGGTATGGGAAAATACTTAATGTATGTACTAATGAAAGATATATCCACATGGAGTAGGTTACTAAATCATGGTCTGTTATGTTTTTCAGAATCCATAATGACCAAGTGTGGCTTTAGAATTGGCCCAAGCTGACATCAAGAGATGGAAATTGGTCGGGATCTCTCTATCAGCGTTCAACCAACCACAATCCAGGTTACTAAACGCATCTCCCATCCCACAGCCAATCAGGGAAAACATTGCCGGAAGCCACAACGATCATCTGGCCAATCAGAGGCCTTGTTAGAAACGCCTTCGGGATGGTTGGTGGCATGGATTTGTAGCCCGGGTCCTGGCTTCCATCTTTCTAGATGCATTATGGGAGCTTGGTTGGGAACCCCCTAGGGTTTGCCTAACTGTCGGTTCAGGACCTCCCACGAGACTGCCGAACTGTAGGCTCAGCGCCTCTCAAGACGTAAGTTTATCGACTGCCCTAACAAACTTGATCTCATATCTAAGCTTGTTAACAGGGATAACAAACACCACAACCTAGCCTTGCGTCTTTCTTACCATAAATCACAAACTTCTCCAGGACTCATGTAAATTAGAAACTTAAGTGTAGTATATTGTAAAGTCAACTGATGAATTATAAGTCTCGTAAAAACCCTAGGGAGGATATGATTCTGACAGAACGCAATCAGTCGACTCAAAAAGAAGCCAGCTTGCAATATTTTATTCATATGCAATTACCAACGAGAGTATCAAACTACAACAAGAAATCGGGTAAGAAACATAACTCTTTTTCTGGTTCCATTAAGAAAGGGTGGAGACACAGTTCTTGTATCGATATACCATTAAGGACTGATGTATGTAAAGCCAACGAACACTATTATTCCTTTTACTGCTACATGTATATCGGTATGATGTCCACTATTTATTGATTTTAAGAAGGATAGGGCCTAGATGATGCATGAAAAAGTAACCTAGAAACAATATTATATTAAACTAAAAAATAACCATGCATGTGCACACAATTCTTAATTATGTCTGCTTTAAATCATGTGCACACCATCTAAATCCTGATTCCCAATAGGTCATAATGCCCAATACACAAAAATCAAAGAATACAACAAAGATCCAAGTAGATTATACAGTATTTTCAAGACAATCCATACACATTTATTTTCAATAGTCTGCTCTCAATTTGTCCTGTCAATTGGCCATCGATTTTAGAGAATTCTCAAGCCGATCCACATCCCAATAGTGTCACAGAACAAAGGTTTGCCAATTCATCATCATCCGATTTAGTTAGAATCATTATTAGAATATCAAACGTGTTTAATATTTCTAGTCCACTCACTGATTGGCTGTGGCCTGAGGCTGTTGCACAATGCTCGGCCGTAGCAACGCTAAGAAAACGTTAAGAACATTTTAAACACATTAATTGGCTTAACAAAGACATCTTCATTATGAGATCTATGTTGTGAAACCTCTCCTCTAACGTTATAACATTCTTTCTAATGGATCAAATTGAATTCTGTAAAGTGATATGACAGTGTAAAGTTACAGCTCATTTAGAGCATTCTAATAGCTCTTTTAAGTTTGTGAAAATGGCCTATCAACAACCAAATTGGATAACAACAGATTCCACTGTTTTAAAACCGTTTCTTGTTGCAACAGGCCATGCAGGGTATTTAGCTTAATGGCATACAGGCCAACGGTATACGACCCTACTAAAGCTCACATACATCATTCAGACGGCTTTACTTAGCTTTGCCTCAAATTACTCTACATGCACATACAGTGCTTATTTGTCATTTGATAGCCATTCTATGATCTGTTCCGAAACATTTATTTGTTCCTGCAGACATACAACAATACACATTGACCTTCAGCTATTGATAGTCTCTTATCTTTCCCAGTCCCATTTTGAAATATATTGTTCCAAACATTGGACTTCTGGACTGGTTCATAGCTTGCAGATACACAATTATACAGACTTTTAAGCAGGTACAATGGTTATACTAAATAACAAAATGCAAGACTGAGTAAACTTGAAATAAATAAACTGTATAAGTAGTGGCCTTTAGAGGATAGTTTGACTCTCTTTGTTGATATCATTAAGTTTTATATTAGATTTATTTCTAGATAACTTTACCTACAAAATCAATGAACTATATATCCCCAGCTTAAGTCCTGCAAATGATCAAGTGTTGTCATTTTCACCTGGGATATTTAATTATAGATTAAAGTAAGTTATCCTAGAACCATGGAACTTCTTTTTAAATTCTAGACGTACTAAACAATCTTGCTATACTTCTATACTGAACCTATACTCATCGACCATATTTCTTTGGTTCTGAGCACTATTAGGACGACACTATTAACCCAACCCCCTAGTAAACAGTATAGAGAGTCACTAAATTGTAAACACCTAGTCTATTGTTTGGTTGGAACTTGGGTAAAAGGGGTGGATGGGCTTTGGTCACTCGAGATATGTTGGGGACTTAGAGGTGCGCTACTAGGATTTCATATTTGTAATCGGGGGTCGAGAATCTGATCTACATGCAAACCTTGGTGGAACACCTGTCTGGACCCTCTGTCTGGGTCAGGGTTGTCCTCTGGCCAACAGGTGGTTGAGCAGCTTAAGACCATCGGGTCCATACTAGAATCCATCCTTGGGTATAAAGTAATGTCATGATGTTATTTTTTCCCTAGTCAACAACACCTATCTATTTACAGTTAAGCACCAAAGAGAACAGTTATTTATTTCATCACTATAAGTAGTGTTTTATAGGCTTTCTAAGAGATAAATCACAGTTGATTGTTTGAAACACATCACATGACAAGAACACTAGAATAGATGTATTAGACAGTAGTGTTGTTTGAGGTGATTGACAATTTGGAGAATACCGAGGTTAAACACTTTTTAAGTCATATTTCAAGTTCCAAGTGTTACTTCATTTCATATTGTTTACAATTTCATGTCATATTTCAAATATTCACTAAATAATATACCTAATTATTACACTATCAATTTACCCAGTGCACAATATAGAATGGCACTATCAACCTACCCAGTTCACATGAAGAATGACACTATTAACATACCAAGTACACAACATAGGGAGTCACTATCAACCTACCCGGTCCCCAATATAGGGAAGCCTTCACTCCGTACCATTGCAGCGATGGACGATGCCCCACACGCTAATCACTGAGCAAATTGTCCTTACCGGAGCTGCTCGGAGCTGCTCTGATACGCTCGGCTAATTGTGAGTTGCATTAGGGCGGTAATCGGGTGGGCTGCTCCACGATTGGCCGCCAAATTGCCAGCCATTGGTGGCGGAGCCGTCTCCTGAGGTTGGCTTAGAGGTTGGTAGTTGTCTGATGTTTACTGTAGCTTGAGGCTGGGTCACAGGCAATGTCAACTAGACCAGGGCCAATGTTTTATTAAGGCAGTATTCCATTGCTAATGTTAAATTGCAATATTGGAACAATATAATCTCACTGTCATGTCACTTTTATCAAACTATTGCCACATGTTTGTGTGGTGTTTACTCTGGCATGGGGCTAGGATGGAGGTAATGTCAGCTATATACCAGGGTAGATAATTTTTGTTAAGGTAGTATTCCACTAACTGATATTTCACTTCAGGATTGGCAAGCAAATTGTCAGCAACTAGTGGTGGAGCCATCTCCTCAGGTTGTCTTAGAGGTTGGTAGTTGTCTGATGTTTACTCTAGCTTGAGGCTGGATCACGGGCAAAGTCAACTAAACCAGGGCCGATGTTTTTGTTAAGGCAGTATTCCATGTATCGTTTATATTTAATTGGAATATTGGAACAATTTGCTCTCATTGTCATCTCACTTTCACCAAACCATTGCCACACCTTTGTGGTGTGTTTACTCTTGCATGGGGCTGGGATGGAGGTAATGTCAGCTATACATACCAAGGGTGATGTTTGTTGTTAAGGTAGTATTCCATTTACTGATTATTGTGCTTCATGATTGGCCGGCAAATTGCCAGCCATTGGTGGTGGAGCCGTCTCGTGAGGTTGGCTTAGAGGTTGGTAGTTGTCTGATGTTTACTGTAGCTTGAGGCTGGGTCAGAGGCAATGTCAACTATACCAGGACCTGTGTTTTTGTTAAGGCAGTATTCCATGTATCGCTTATGTTTACTTGCAATATTGGAACAGTTTAGTATTACTCTCATGTCACTTTTAACAAACTATTGTCACACTTTTGTGTTTACTCTAGTATGAGGCTGGGATTGAGGTATTGTCAGCTATACCAGGGCTGATATTCTTTGTTAAGGTAGATTCCACGTACCGACATTGTGCTTCATGATTGGCTGGAAAATTGCTGGCCATTGGTGGCGGAGCCATCTCCTGAGGTTGGCTTAGAGGTTGGTAGTTGTCTGATGTTTACTCCCGCATGGGGCTGGGTCGCAGGCAATGTCAACTATACCAAGGCTGATGTTTTTGTTAAGGCAGTATTCCATGTATCGCTAATGTTTAATTGCAATATTGGAACAATTTACTACCACGGTCATATCACTTTCATCAAACTATTGCCACACTTTTGTGTGCTGTAATACTCAAGCATGGGACTGGGTTGGAGGTAATGTCAGCTATATATACCAGGGATGATAATTTTTGTTAAGGTAATATTCCACTTACTGATGTTGTGATTCCTGATTTGCCGGCAAATTGCCAGCCATTGGTGGCGGACCCGTCTCCTGAGGTTGGCTTAGAGGTTGGTAGTTGTGTGGAGTTTACTCTAGCATGGGGCTGGGTCACAGCCAATGTCAACTATACCAGGGCCAATGTTGTTGTATTCCAAATACTGATAATGTTCAGTTGTAACATTGGAAAAATTTGAAACACTGTCCCGTCATTTTCATTAACTATTACAACAGCAATAGAGAATAACAGATTTACAAAAATTTCACTTTATCTGCACAGAAATTGTGTATAGTATTTAAAGGGATAAAGAGCTGCCTCCGTGAAATATTCAGATGTCTATGTATTACACAAGCACCTTGTAGATAGAATTACTGTTTGTTGTTTCAATGAATGTATCCTGTCATTTATGTTTGTGTATTTCTATTTTCTATCTACTTGAAACGGTACAATATATTATGTTTTTCTTCTGTGTTTGAAGTAAAAAGCAGGTGATGTATGACCCTTTTCAATTCAGTTAAATACCTCCTCTGTCAACGCATCACTTAGGGGTAAAAACCTTCGATCTATAGACCTATGCAGCAAGAAAGGGTGACGTTAAAAGTTATGGAAAAATATTTTTTCAAATGTTTCACATTAATATACAATATTAGTGGCTTTTATGCATGGTTGATCATTTTACAGCTTGACAAATGAAAACTAGTAATTGTAAAGAAAATGTTGAGATCTTTATTTTTCAGAGATTCATTTTCGGGATTTATTGTAGGATTGGGTTGTGAAATGTGCTAGCTCATGATATGATATGATAGGGGTTTGTCATTGTCAATTCACGAAAAAAGGTCGATTATGTTTTATGACTAATTGAAAGGAATGTCATGATATCTGCTACTGCCTCAGGTATTCAATAATTTAATTCAGAGCTGCTATAATGCGGTTCACATGCTCGATAAATGACTGTAAAGGGAATACAAGTCACCCTTACATGAGACATGGGTCTATAAATCAAATAGGATATTCTATGATACAACGTTGATGAATAATACTCATATCGATATTCGAATTCACAAATAGTACATATGAACCATAATACCCTTCACGTTGTAAGCAACTGACAACTCCACATAAAGCTGACTTACTGACAAAGCATCAATCAGTACATATGCATATGTACAAGCTCAGTCAAAATAGGGATAGTGAGGATAAAGATCATTGTAAAGATACGAGACGACAGAAATCAGTATGCTTGAAAACTCAGGTTGTGCATTTGAATATTTATAAGAACAGTCCCTATTATACTGGCCCAAAACTATGGGAGAAATTGCCATTATGATAATATAACTGTTAATTACATAACACACTAAAACCTTCGGTGGCACATAGCTTAACTGAGCATGTGCAACTCTGCCATCATTTAAACACACACATTGCTTAACTGAGTATGTGTGTTGCTATTTCTTGTTCACATTGATAATCGATATTATGGATGACTATGTACTATACTTGTTGAATGATTGTATTCTATACCTACATGGAAGAACATCACCTATGATGATTGTGGTTTAAATAATAATAATAATAATAAAAACACTGTACACGTACTTCTTTGAGGGTAAAGAAAATGTAGGTTGTTATGTCTATACAGGCATAGTCCAAATGTTGCTGTTCAGAATTCTATATAGCTTGTACGACTGACGATGCATTTCCAAACAATAATCAATAATCTGACCAAAAAGCCTTTTTACTCAGTACATATCGTATAGCTATTTGTGAGCCAAAGTGTGACTTAAGTGGAAAACCTGAATGCTGTGTAACAAGTAGAATAAGGATGGAAATTTGCTACAAATAAGTAGAATAAGGATTGAACAAATTTGTTACAAATAAGTAGAATGAGAATAGAAATTTGTTGTTATATAAAGGAGAAGTGCCATAAATCAAGATGTGGTAAATTAAAAATTTTAATGTATATTTTGACATAACTACCCACTAATCAAAGTTCTCTGTGAAGAACTGTTAACCATAAAATGTCCCCTGGACCCAGCCTTGAGGCATTTATATTACAAAGGGCCTGATCATTCCATAGCAACGTTCACATACCAACCTAATGACCCATTCTACGTGGACTGGAGCACCATTATATATGTATGGCTGCAGAAGCGCAAGGCATTTCTCTTAATAAGACCCAGTAATTGCTCATACCCCCTCGTATTCTACTCGGGGACCCAGTTAACTGTCTTATTACCCCTTAGACCGAACTAATTGCTCACGTGTCACAGCAGCTGAGAATTTGTTACAAGAAAACCAATCTAGTCCTATGCCATTAATTACTCCTCTAGAGCAACTCACACTTAGAGAATATTAAAAAAGATAATGTCAATAAAATTAGTGAATATTATTTGACTTTTATAATCACATAAATCTCAGAAACGTTCAGAAAGATATGGAAGGTTTATGTGCGTGCATGCCAAATTGGCCAACAGCAAATCGAATAAGTAATGCCATTTCCCAGGCTTTTATTGGTCTCCTGGTCTGACTATGCTAATTGATATTTGTACAGCCTTGCTAATTAGATACCTAATGACTGTTAATAAACTGTTTTCCTTTTTTGCAGGTCTAATGGAAGAGGTCAGTTGTCATGGCAACATTCTCAAGTCTTCCTGTATCAAACTTGAGTTTCTCGAGCAGCGAAAGCTATCAAAAGGCGCATGAAGTTTATCCCCAGCATAATTTGACTTTATAGCTGTGACGTCTGAAGCGATGCCTATGCCTTAGTTGGGGCGTGCTATGTCACAATGAAAAACGTATCCCCAATCACCAAGATCATGAATTGCTCATTGCATTGCATTGCATGCACATGCTTCTTTCCGACCAACCACTCACATGATCTCACTCATGAGCAGCTCACTGGAACTTGAACTGCGAGCAGCTCCTGCCCATAAGCTTTAGTCATAACCAACAGCAACAACAATTCATAGCCTTGCACACCAAAACATCGCCCATACCTTGGACTCAGCCATCAACTGCTCATAGCTGCTCATATCAAAACATCAGCGACTCACCAATAGCTCGCGCTTGCTTCTTCACTCCAATCCCACTTCTGACACCAGCGCTGTATCCCCCGCCTGCCGTTGGTGGCGCTGCGGGCTGAGCAGCTCTGAGCATCTCCGAGCAGTTGGTGAGTCGGTGGCTGGGATGAGTTGCTCGGCTGGTCAGTGGTCTAGCGGCGTGCGGCGCGCGCGGAGGTAGAGCGCGGGGAGGAGATAGAAGCAGGACTTTACGCGTCTGATCAACACTGGAGGAAGATAATCCTCCACTTAAGGGTGCAACACTGGAGGAGGTAGACGTACAAGTGGGAGATTTCCTAGTTGGTGTTCATAGGAGATGGGATTTGTGATTCTTCCTGGGACGTTATAATTGGAGAGACAAGGAGTCGTCAGTGCTGCACTACTGCTAATTGTGTTTGAGAAGAGTGATGGTAAAACACACTGGAGGATTTACAGCTAGCCTGGAGGTGAGACGAGTTTGACGGATCCATAAAAAAGGCAAATCTAATTACAATAGTTACACAGTAAGATAGCTGTATGGAGAATTTCTAGGAAATAAATTAAAAGGACCATAATCAGAGGAAAAAAGAATGATGCCAGACATAATCCAAATCTCCTCAAATTAGATTGATATATTACTTATTTTACAATAACACAGAGTATGTAAATAGACATGCCCAAGGGGAACATATGTACAATTAGAAACATAGACACACTTTCTTAAAGCAGACAGACATTACCAAAAAAAGCCTCACCCCTCAGACTGTCCATGCTCTTAGGGGACTATATAGGGCTCACAGATCCGCTACTAATACGTAAAAAGGGAAGTGTCGTGAGGGGGAGGGTCTGGAAAAGTCTCCCTGTGTGTGACACTGCTCCCCCACTAGCCCCATACAGAGTGCCTTATTAGAGGCCGAGCCCTAAGCACGCGGCTCACATCCCAAAGGCAAAAGGTGAGAAGTGTAACCTACAGGCTTGACAAAGTGGGCCTCTGTCTGTGTGGATATACTCACATTAGGGTTGATTGTGAGTGTGTGATTTTAATCTCTTGAAATAGCCTCATTGGCTTGGGTTGGATAAGAAAAGCTTACTATCTAATCTTCATCAATCTGTCCCTGTATGTTCCCTGCATATAACAGTGGGATATTAAAAACACCCATGAATGTAACCTGTATTACAAAATATCAATATTGCTGTCCTTAAACACTGATGGAGAAAACGGGGCAATTCCCTAGAATGATGTGTCATAGTTCTACATTGGGCACAGCAAATTGAAAGAGCAGAACATTTGTTAACTGTAAGTGCTCCATTAAAGGATAATGGCACAGTTCTATTTCTACCTCAAGTGCTGCATATCATGACCTGTCAGCTACTCAGGAGTCTCTCACACAGCGTAAGGGATCTGTATGGTGGACTGAAATTGAGCGGTTCAAGGTACACTTTAAGCTATCAATACCTTTGGGAATTGCTCACAGCAGTGGAAGAGCAACATTTACACTAGGCTTCACAATGGGACTTGTCAGAAGTTTAACTTGAAACAATTTACAAAGTGGCTTGACGTCAATACTACTGGGAGCTGCCAACATGATTAAAGGAGGTGTGTGTATGTTTTAAGGATTAAAGGATTGTGTTGTAGTAAGTGGGAATTCACCAGCTGGGTCCTGTGTGATACGACCTGGAGGAAATCAGTACACAGGAGGACTCTGTATGTGAGGGAGGGACAGCTCACCAGACTGCTGCCCCTTTAACACTGACACAGGAGACTGTAGGGACCTGGACACTACTGCTCCCACTCACCCACTGCTGCCTGCTGCTCCTCCAGTCATTGAGCTACTCTCTCCACTACTCCCCACCTCCTCTCTCCTCCAGACCACCACAGCAGCCCAGGAGCAGGAGTGGCGAGTGATAGGAGCAGGAGGGAATACAGAGTGGACCGTTTGGGAGGATCAACCTAATATAGTCGCCACCTGTCATGATGAATCTTTCACCTTAGATTTCAAAAATTCAAATTCAAAACACTTTCATTTTAGTTCTGGACATTGACTTTTTATAACCACTCATTTTTTGAATCATTGCCTGTCGTCCTGCATTCAAAAATCGTGAGTGGTGTTTCCTGTGGTAATGATCAGAATTGCAGATTCTAGGTATGGATATGTGCAAGGCTAGACAAATCTGCCCCCTTTTAACGTCTCACGGTGCTGTTTGACCATTCATCCTCTTTGGTCCCTGGTCAGGTTTCTGCATTGTATGAGCTGTTGTAGAGCAGGTGGGGATCACTTTCTGCTCCATATACATGTATGCAACGAGCAGCTCTGAGCAGCTCGGAGAACCAAGGCTATAGGAGTGGCTCACCACTACTGCTGACTCTGATTACTTCACCCAGGCCTTTTCGCTGACCCTCCCAACACCTGCTCTCACAGTTACAGCCTTCCCAGCCCACCCACTAACTCATACTCACTCACACTCGCTCACAGTTGACTTTGAGCTGCTCAACCAGATAAACATTACAACTGAAGGGAGCTGCTGGCTAATGGGATACACACTACAGTCTGTGGGATAAGCCAATTAGGACCCCGCCTGGGACACTTCAGATGTTAACACTGGTTGCCTTTTAGGGGTTCTGCTCCTGTGTTCTCAGTACAAACCACTCAACGTGAGCTGCTCATAGTCGCAGGCCTGGAGCAGGTCAGGGGAGCTGTATCTCAAAGTGTGTCTCCAGGCTTAGGGATATTAACACCACACCCGTGTGACAGGCTCTCCCTAGGGCCACATGTATAACACTAGGGAGCCCTTTGATATGAATGCTCGTACCCTGTCCCTGTGTTCCCGTGCTGTCGTTACCAGGAAGCCTATACAATAGGACCAGTGCTATCTATCTGACAGCTATGGAAGCTTGGCAAACTCGGCTACATATACCACCACCACACTGATCTTTCTGAAAGGGTCTGTCTCATGTTTAGGTGTCACAAAACAATATTGATTGGCTAACATCTGTTCCTGAATGTTATGCCAAATGGTGTTAGTTCACGCCCTTTGCCTATCTGAGGACAATATTCTGCCGTCTTAGAACTAGACCAGCCTACATATGGACCTACAGATCAATTCACACCTGCATTTGAGTTCAACATTATCATTGCTACAGGACAGCTTGTGTCAGCGTATCTGGAGCCTATAATAAGCCTTATTAAGGCCTATATCTGTATCCGGACACTTGGAATTAACCTATATCTCTGCTGCTTATAATGAATTTTACTCTTTGGTCTGGCATTGTTTTGGTTGCAACTTAAATCTAAGCAGCAGATTTGTCAGGACCATCTGAGAATTTTGTTTATATCTCTGCTGCTTTTCTTAAACTAATTCCATTTGTTAAGGCCTATCAGGATCAGGACACCTGGAATTAACCTATATCTCTACAGCTTACTTAAGAACCAACCTACCTACCTGTAACCCATATCCATTATCCTGGGACAAAGCCCCATACCTGTGTACTACTACTACTCCTTCCTCCAGGTGTGGGGGTCACCCAGGGCCAACCCTCCAGGGGGGCACTAATACATGCGGCCACCACCTCCTGGGTCCCTCCAGGGTGGCCCCCACAGGAGGTGACGACAGTGTTATTAGCCTTGGTCTGGAAGCTAGGAGAATTAATTAAAACACTGGAGGGCTGATTAGCTCACATACCTGCCCATAGTGAGCATTACCTGAGTTCTACTAGGGGTTCACACACCCTGGAGGAGGATCACCATGACGACCAATAATGAAGATGAGGATCTGTCCATGCTCTATGATGATGACAAACTCATGGACTATATCTCGAATTATTACGGGATATCGTTTCCGGAGCGGGAGATCGCGAGCAATATGTATCTCTATGGATGTCCTACGCTTCTCGCGCTTGGGACGCTTGGGAATATTTTCAGTGCAATTATCATGTTTAAGATGTGTCAGAAGGTGCTGTCTACATGCTTGTACTTGTTTGTGGTAACCATGATTGATATGGTAGTGCTTTATGTCAAGGCAGGCAACGAATGGATGATACATTTGGCCAACACAGACATCAGGCACATAGCTATGTTCTCCTCTAATAGCATTTGTAAGATCTTCCCTTTTGTGTCAGACTTTGCTTTGCACCTTAGCATATGGCTTCTAGTCTGTATGGCAACAGAGACCACAATAGTGACTATGCGCAAGGAAAAGCTCCTCCGGGCATGCATGGTGGAGCGCGCACGAGCAGTCATACTGCTGATCATAGTTCTTCTTGTGTGCATCAACGCGCACTGTTTTTGGACTTTTGCCTTGGAAGCCGAGGAAAAAGGAGGACTTCCCGAGGAAATCATCTGTACGAATGCTCGCCAAGGTCATGTAAATGAGACTTTTCGTCGAATCGTGTGGCCTGTAATAGATATGGTAATATCAGACCTGTTCCCATTTTTCACCATTTTTGCCTGCACTGTCATCACCATAACTCGACGTGTGAGAGGCAAAGACTTCACCAGGGAAGAACAGAATGTCTGGAAGTCTTACAAATTTGATGCAGTTTCTGCCAAAGACTTTCAGACCACCATCCTCATCCTCTGTATTTTCTATTTAGTCCTCATGTTGCCCAAATTTGCATGTGATATTTTTCTTTTCTTAGTAGACCCCAATCAATTGAGCCTTGTAGAATGGTCCCTGGCTTTAGACTCTAAAACTGAGCTTGGACAGGCTGTGTGTTCTTTACTTCACTATACCTGTCTTAGTTTGAAATTCTTTGTATATCTTAGCTCTAGGAAATTTAGAGAGGAGCTGAAATTGTTACTCACTTGTAGACAGTGTCGGTCTAGTAGAGCAAAAACTCCATTACAGAAAAGGGTTAACAACAGGTGCCCTCTCTCGGACAAAAGCTCGCCTACGAGAAATCACGAGAATGCCCTAGAAAAAAAGCCTTTTGCTATAACCTCAGTATAATAATGACAGTATGATAATGTATTACAAGCAAGTTTTAAAAAAGTGTGGACATGGATAATGTCAGCTGGAGAACGTGAGAGATTGTAGTAATTGAACATCGTAAGGCGGCACGATAGAGAAAATGCAAGTTTCGTAATGTCACACGATATTGTTGTTTCTTATTGTGTGGTTGTGTGTGCAGATGGGCATTAGTCATATTTCAGAATCAGAGTACATAACTATCTATCCCCTTAGTATGAGAAAGTTCGTGGATAGATGTAGATGTGCACGAGTCTCCATGTTATTATGTTATATTGAATGGATCGATGTACAAGTTCGTGCCACCTCCCCGATATCCCAGAGGAATCTTCCGGTTATTAAATGTTTTAAAAAACACTGATCTTCATTTATGTTTGTGCGGTTATTAGTATTTGCGAGCGATAGTTTACTACATTTTAATCTTGGGAATGTATATAACGTATTACAATATGCTAGTGTTGGCTGCTAAAGTTTAATATAAACATATTTGAATGGAACAATGTTAAATGCAACTCATGAGGTATTAGGTAGACTTTGCTTTTATAGGCCCATGGTAAGTACACGCCAACAGTTCTATCTTATGGTAAGACTAATTGTTCTGTATACGCGATATGCTCGTTTAGAGCAGTATTGGTTTGAATTGGTTCCAATTTAGCATAGTTCTCAAGTGTATAATTTGAAAGAAATGACATAGATTAATTGCATCTTAGAATGATAAAAAGTCAATATCAATTGTGTGTACGAGGGATTTATCATATTCACAAGACAGAAAATGTCTAAAGTTACCTAGCTCTAGTGGGTCTTAAATGTTCTCAATGTTCATAGATGGGATTCTCGTCTCACATGACGAATAACACTTTAAGTGGGGATTCCACATGGACAAGTTTAGGAAGATTCATTGGTAAAACTGGAAAACTCTGATAAATTGGACAATTGCCCACTAAATAGTATTGCTCTGTTGAAGTGTTTTCATTAGATTTACCATGTTTGATTGCTTTTGTTGCTCGTAAGAACTAGGCGACACAAAATTGATGAACAAGTGATCAGCAACAATTCAGAAAGAATGGCCAGTTACTGTACTATTGCTGTGTTTTTGTTGCCACGTGCAAGGCCCCCTTATGCTGCTATATCCACAGACAAGTCACATAATTTCCTCATGTATGTGTAATCTCAGAAAGCGGCTTTTCACTTAATCTATTGTCTAAATCTCAGCTTCACTCTCCACCACAATAATTCCTCCTTGGGTTGACTGTAGCGACACAATCTACCGGGGGCCATACAATCTCCACCCTAGAGCGTTCCCACAGTGTTGATAGTCCCTCACTCTCCCTCCCAACAACGAGAGTTCCACTATCATTCCCCTCAATTTCCCTTCATCCGGGGCCTGGAAACGGCGCGCGAGACTTCCACGAGATCTCACGAGAGGGATGTTGACATTGGCGGCGGCCATATTGATTTGTCCCCCTGGCGGAGCGCGGGAGAATGAAGTGCTTGTCGTCTGCCATCGGGGCCCAATCAAATCCCGTTGACCCGACATAGATCTGGCAAAATTGCCGGATTTAATGTCACCAAGGGAATATCTGCAGGCGATTCGGGTGTGCTTAAACTACATCAGTCTTCTTTCAATGGTTACTAACCCCATTACTTTGCTTGAGCACGCATGACCCCCAGTTTGAACCCCCAATTCCGCTATTGTGGGTAGAAAATCATGCCATGCATTATGGAAGAGGTCTTGCCCTAACGATCAAACTGCTCTCGTAATTTATTGAATCGGTACAACAAGAATGATTGCACTTATTTTGATATTTCTCATACACAAAGGATATAGGATTTAATATTCCTCTCGGCTATCTATACGTAATAACTTGAACATTAACTCGAGGTTTTATGGCTAGTCTGACTCTCAGCATCATTAAATGTTGACTGTCGAGTGCACGAGATTCATACTAAAATTCTTCTTTTAAAGAATCAATGGTATTTACCTCACTTAACAAAGACATGCAGATTTCTTTTTATGTAAATAAGTGCAATCCATTAACCAAACAATGCAAACCATTTTTCATGATTATAAATGATCCGTTTCACATTAGTAGGCCCCTACCTATTGAAAACACTTAAGATTGTTATGCAATAATTTCCGTACAATTGAAATAAACTACCTTTTTCCAATATTGCATTAATCTAAGCCCGGTTTAAAAAGAGAAACTGATTGGAAAAAGATGACAGTAAAGAGATAAAAAGTCTTTTCCTCCTGAAGTTTTTGTTGAATTAATATCCGTATGCAGAGATGAAGCCATTCGCTAACCTCAAGGTCAATTTAAACAGAATGAGAAAATGTCAAGTTGTGACACCAATTCTCATCCGTTATTTTCTTAAAGCCAGTCTAACGGATCTATTACTCAGTTTTGTAATCATCTTCAATCTTAGATACAATTCTCTCCACCACGGAAAGCATTATTTCATATACTTTTAATACCTCCAGACTCTACCAGATCAAGTTGCCTGCTTGAAAATAATTTATGGCGACAAGTCACAAGTCATTAAATAAATTGTCATGGCTCATGGCATTATTTTTGGTTTAACATGTGTGAAAATAGCTTGGAGTCTTATTTCAGTTTGGATCTGTACACATTAACTATTTATCTAATTTACCAACTACAGATAGATTTATAACAATTGTTTATGAATCAAAACAAAGTGTTTCAAATGTCCTTGTCAACAGAATTGGTTCAAGTTAAACAGGATGTGCTTAGAATACTGTAAATAAGCTATCCGTGATAGGCAGAACTGAACTGCACTGCTGAATGAGGCTTTTTTGCTATGTATTATTCATGTCAAGGGCATTTCAAGAGACTAATCATACACTGCAAAGGCACCCGCAATATTAATGAATACCTCCCTTACCCTCTAAAGAAACGACAACCTAATCCACATATTTACATTGCTTTGCATATTAATCGATCTTCGAGGAAAATAAATTGAATTGAAATAGAAAACCATTGGTTAGAAAAGTTGCATAAAAAGATGCCTCCCCCTCCAGCGTCTTATACATCATAGTTACCATCTATCTCTATGTAAGGTAATACGTTACCCGTCACACTATCTTCCATTTTACTTCACAATGATGGATTAAGTGTGTGGATGTGGCAGTTCATTTTTGCTGGATGTACATCAATCTCTCTGCTGTAGATGCTTGATAAAAACACTTTTTGCTGTGATACTATATGTAAAGTTTGCCTTAATAAGTGAAGTTTTTATTTAGAGGCAATGCTAATCAGGTTACAATCGAATTTATCATGACAATGATATATTCGATTGACGCCAACGGAATTTGTACGTTACAGAAATACAATGTCATAATAACACCAACAAACATGTGTCAATAACAAAATCGATTTGATAGTTATACAACTTAAGCAGGAATTGAATAAGAGGGTGTTCTCCCGTTACATTGAATAGAAATCACCGTATAATGTCCAAAGTAAACTCTCGTAGATCCCTTTTAGAATAATAAAAAATCAGATGTTCCATTACTCTTACATCGTTCAAAAACATCCTCCCATATGGTCAAGCCTTTTTTTCTAGAGGCCAAGTCGCAGGGTTTTATCATTTCTCCTTCCCCTTAAAATTCCCTTATTCTAATAGGGATCTATGAGAGTTTACTTTGGACATTATACGGTGATTTCTATTCAAGGTAACGGGAGAAAACCCTCTTATTCAATTCCTGCTTAAGTAAATCTAAAAGTGAAATCAAGAAATATCTGAGTTTATAACTGTGATTATATGCTATTATATAATCGCATTCATGAGGTAATTGCGGTGCTTACTGCAATTACTCTTAATAGGTAGTTAATTGAACTCAGAATAGTCAAAATAAGTATGACTGCGGTGCTTACTGCGCTCATATGATCATAGAACTATGGAACTTTATTGATAAAATTGACTTTGATATAATATTGTTGTTAATAATGTAGCACTGAAAAATTGAAATTGATTGTAAATATCATCGACCATATGTTTCAATTGTATATATTCCATTATCATTGTTATATACCTAACTTTGTACCACTGGAAGATCTTATGTAGTCGTAGGAAGTGGACAATAACAATAAAAAAAATGTCAGGCGAATCTCGGGTGTATTTAGAAAAACCTAAAGAGAAATTTGCGAATGTTTATTGAGGGGTATCAATATTAATGTCATGACCAGGGAAGTGCGAGGTGATTTTTACAATGTACGTTCACAACTGAAAAAGTACTGAAGCCGCGAGTATAAAGACTGCGTTATGTATAATGCCATCTCAAGGATTGATAATGGGTCGCGTTAGAAAGCATTCCATTCACTTGTAACTAAGGTATTAATAGTGGTATCATTAATCAGAATGATTGCTTTAAAATAATATATTATTTCTGAAATTAAAGTCCATGGTAATTTGATCTAACATGCTTTACACTATCATTTCTCCATGAAGGCTAAGCACTGATATGCTTGGCTAATTGATATACAGGCTTGCAGTTAGATATAAACATATAAAATAGCATTTATCTATTACCTTTCAATGTACCCCTATCAGGTGATATATACAAATATATATATATATATATATACTATATATATATATACTATATCTATTTCAGAAATGGGTTAATCCAGATTTCAAACCTTGGTGTGCTAAGTAATTAACAAAGTTGTTAATGACATATCTACCTTGGGACTTAGCCTTTATAAAGCTGATTAATTGTCATCTGCTAGAACATGTTTCCTTTGATTCCCAGGTCCCCTTACCCTACTGCCCCCACGGCCTCCTCCTGATCCTTCTCTTCCTTTTCCCTTCCTTCCCCTCCTCCACCTCCATCCTCCTCTCCCCAAGAGTTCTCTGATGTATCCTTCTTTTTTCCCAGGTCATATATCCTGACGCCTATACTTACACCCTGCTGCTATGTTATTGGATATTTCTGTGGCTAATATTCCATTCCCCTTTGGATGTTATATATGTTTCCATCTGGTCCTGAGATGCCCAAATTGCGCGCTGTAGAGGTGCTGGGAAACATCTGAGGGTTAGAAATAAGTTTCGCCAAAACCCGCTTTTCTAGGGCTAAAGATATTACATGATACATAATAACATATATTAACATATTATTCTGCATTTCCGTTCAGAAAACTATGAGAATGCACATTTGAGTTCCCCTTTACATTTAGAACTAGGACATTCTTATGTTGACTGTAAGCTAGCTACAACTAGATAAACCCGACTGCTCTATTCAACCCTCAGCATTTTTGATTTCCATTTATTTTCTGCTTTTGCATTGCATACACAAGGCTTATTTCATATCTTAAAGCATTGTCATTTTGATTAGGTTTTGACAGTATTTTGTGGTTTCGGAGCATAGGGTTTATACTTAAAAAAAACTTTAATATTTTAGTCCTAGTTAAGTCTCATATTCTTGCTCAATGTTGCTGTGATTAAGCAATGAATCTGTTCATGAATAATTACTGTTCTTCTTTAACCATTGTCTTACCACCCACCTTTTTAATCTATTATCACTTATTTCCAATTCAATGGGATGTCTTTAATTCGAAATAATTACACATTTAAAAAAGAACACTGGGAAAAAACATAGTATGATTATCTACTTTAATGACAGTTATCACATCTCGGTGCCTGTCTGCCTGTCAAACCGTTACGACTCGTTAGCTGTTTCTAATTATAATGACTCCAATTAAGGAGCTCCTTAAATAATAATAAGATGCCAAGTTCCTGATGTGTTAAGGAATTGTGTAGTTTTATATGCGCGGTTGCCTCTCAATGGGAAAACTAAATGATTTATCGATGTTATTGCTTGTCAACTCGAAACTGGATGTAAAATGAACTGTAATAATATTGAATAGTGTTTTCAATGTTCACAGATCTTCGGCTTGACAGACCCAAATGAAACTACCAATTCATTTGCATCTAGTTGGCGATGGACTTTAATCATTTAATACCAATTGTCACCAGTATCCAGGACTGAGCAAATCAAATAAGATAACAGATACTGGGCTAATGAAAACTTGGTAGGACCGTCATAATGATGGAAGATATCATCTATAGATAATGTCTTCAAGGTGCAGTGGAATGGAAAGAACTTATCAGATAGGGACATAATTTTGGCTGGTTGCAGTTATTATTCATGGCTGGCGTGTGTGCAGCTTTATCCAAGAGGATATTATAATGAACAGTCGTCAAGGGGAGTTGGATGCAAAGAGAATTAAAAGTGACAGTATTTTTGAATTTTAATAACAAAAGAAATGCATTTCAAGAGTCTCAATAGAGCTATCATTGTGTTAAGTATTATCCAGGAAAACTATCTCGACCCTTATCAAAATTAATGATCATGATTTCATTTCGTTCTTTTGAGGTTCCTCATTTGTTTAGACGAACGACAGTAAACTTCTTCATGTATGCCTTTGTTTTTAAATGCCTATTTTTGATGCCTATATATTCCCATAGGCATGTGTTTTAGATGTATTAACACTACATTGAAACTGATTAATGATATCATTGAAGAGAAGTGGAGAGTGTCTTCGGCGGATCCGTTTTTGTCACACTGTGGCAATATTTTGTGGTTATTTGTGAGGGACAAACCGACCTTTAAAATGTTGAAATAACAAGACAAGGATTTCCTGAACCGTGTTTTAAAACTCATTTGGGAAAACAATAAGAAAACGGTTGAATTAGAATTATTCAATATTTGGAATGTTCAAATAGTTCTATGTCCAAATATTTCTATATAATCAACTAGTTTTTCTGTTATGCTTTTCTGTGTTTAATTCAATGAATTGCATTAAGAACGTTAACTATCAAAACGTAATGTTATCATTAAATTGCCTTTCGGAAACGTTTTTCATAGCGTAATTCTACATGCCACTTAATACCCTAGTAGTTCTTTAACTACATGAACCTTTGCCTCTTGTTGATAGAGTTATGAAATGCGATATTTCAATTACAGCATCAAGGATGTTGCACGTTTTTAACACCCCTTTGTACCTAAAATAAAACATTTCATTCCCGTGTCCACTATTGAGTCTCATTTAAAAAACAACTGTTACTTGGATGTTCTTAATAACTTGTTGATTCTGATCAGATTACTTTCACTTTTACCCCTGCAAATAAGAGTCACCTAATAGCATGAAGGTCAGAAACTAAATCCATATATTTTTTGCTAAAGCTGAAAACTCATGTAGTTTCCACACAGTATTTAAAAAGCAAAAAGGTCACCGATATTAACTTTCTATATTTCCTAGAAGTAAAAGTCATGCTGGTATTCCATTACTTGTAGTTCACTTCCTCTACACGTAAATGTTTCATACAACTCTTTATCTCATATCTTGCTGGTTTTCTATTTCAATTCCCGAAACTGTGTTTATCTCGATGTCAACAATGTCTTAGAACAGCCAGACAGACATTATATTCGAAGAAAAAAAGGTCAGAAATGTCAGACAGCATTGCGATTCTGTTTCTGTATTCCCAATGTGCAGTTAAGAATATTTCTATAATAATGCTTTACTGCAATTCTTATGATATACTTATATGATATCATAAATTGCCTTTATCAACTAATATGCTTGAAATAAGGCCTTAATATAATGATCTCCCCAAATTCCTGTCAGAGCAGTATCAGGTAGGGCTTTATACCTATGTGTCTTGAGGGATGTCGGTAATATTATTTCCTTTACTTACTAGTCAAGCATACTATAGACCCATGCTCTAAGAAAGGTTGACTTTTTCATCCTTAGACAGCCATTTATGAAGCATGTAAATCACCACATAGGTACTTTAGATTCATTTTTTTGGATACCTGAGGATGTAGAAGACATTTTTGTCTTTCCTTTAAGTGGTTATACAACATTGTGGTTCAATTTTTAATCATTTGAGGAGGAAAAGACCTTTCTCATTGCAAATTTTCACATTTACAACCGAATCCTATAGTAAATCCCCATAGAGAATCTCTGAAATCATCGATTTTTGCACTTTTTGGCCATTTTGAATTTTTGAAGATTTAGCTGTAAAATTATGAATATACATAAGAGACACTAACATTATACATCATTGTAATCTCCAAGTAAAGACAGATATGCCTAATACATTTTTTTTCACATATCACAAACATTACATTCTTTCTATAGAGGCTCAAATGAGATTGAAGGACTTAGTGGTAAAAGTTTTTTTCATTTTTCCGATTTTGGTTCTAAAAAGAACGTTTTCATTCTATGATATGTTTTACAAAACAAGTCTGGATGGATTGTCCAATTCATTCTGAATCCTATGGTATATGAAGTAATACTGTAGCTCATTTATGTAGAAAGTTGTGGTTGTTTGAAAAAAATGCCTTTTTCCATAACTTTTAAAGTCACCCTTTCTTGGTGCATAGGTCTATAGTCAAGCTGCAATATCATGTATGTAGGATAATGGAATATCATGTAACAAAGTTTTGAACAAGTTCGAAGATTTATGTATTAAAAGGTTTTCTATGCGGATAGGGCCTATAGTGGACCCAGAAAATACTGATTTAATATTTCATGCATGGAAAATTTTTGTTTGGGCGAACGACTTAACCCATAAACCCATCCACCTCAAATCAGCCAGCTGCAGGATAGTACATGAGATGTGTAAAACACTCAGGGCATGACCTCCCTGTACCACCCCTGCCAACTCTTACCTAACAACCCTGTACTCCCTAACCCCACTTTACTCTCCCTGAGTATCACTCAGTGACCCATCCCTGATATCATCTGCCCATTACCCCAATACTAACACCCCTACATAACCCCTCTAACCCTACACTGATAGGGCAGCAGGAGGTTACTATTGCTGGAAGTGGGCCAATCAACATCCTTACAACAACAAGCTGTTGCAACATTCCTTGGGACCTATCAATTAGGGGAGAGTAGAGCCTCACTCCCACTGGGGTGATATGTGGTCCATTGATCATTTTTTAGACTGAAAGCCCGTATTTAAATGTACTTTATTTTCTATCTGAGTGAATGCAGTAATTGGTGGATTTTTTTTAAAGAGATTCTACTTATGTGATTAGCCAATAAGCCCACGACACATTGTGAATGTCGTGGGGTCAGACAAGGGTTGGACAAACATATCATGTGAGACATCCCACTCTCAACAAGTTGGGTAACTGAAATAAATGACGATTTAGTATTTTAATATCCCCAACAAGGTGTAATACATCATGATTTCTTAAATTTGAAAAATTTACAGATTAATGCTGTACCTCCTATTGGGAAAAGGTTATTATATATGAATGCAATTGAACAAACTGATAACCAAATTGTTATTAATACTGTATCATGAAACTGCCTTTGGGAAATAAGCGAGAAGGTCATTTTGATAACCTTTTACGGTAAACATTAATATGGAGGTAAACTTGAATTGGCCTACTCATGTTCAAATTCAGCCTCAATCTCATTGTGAAACGCCAATCTTGTTAGCCTTGTTGTGCTCTTAACAGGCATTAAGTTAATCGTTATCCTGTTAATAACTGAAACCTGTTACCTTGCTTCCAGTATTAAGTAAGTAGATTCTTAGTAACAATAGACTACTTAATGGATCAGCTTTGGAAGAAGTGTAAGAACGGAAACCCAGATCATTAGATGCCTGGTTACAGACTCAATACAATCTATGAAGAAACTACTGAAACTATGGAGAACGGAAATGAGCAGGTTAGCAGGAGCAGGAAGTACCCCCTTGTTTCACCACCCACTGCTAATGTACTTCAACCCCCCCCCCCCACCCCCTCGCCCCCCTCCAACCCCCCCCCCCATCCATGCCCTGGAGGAAACCTCCTCTCAGAGGTCCACTTGGCTTCTAGTCTGTCGCATCAGACCCACTCTTTCCCAAAGTGAGTCTGTACACAAGTAACCATTTTAGGTGGGAATTCCCATCCAAATCCCAGCATGCTATTGGGCTGCTGGTTTATGGCAGGTAGAACCATAAACCAGTCAGCAGGCCAAGAACCATCAAAGGGGTTCCCCTCGCATTTGTAGAGGGCCAATAAAAAAATTCCTTGAAAATTTTAGGTAGCCACTATAGGTCTGCAGGGCAAGAAAGGACTGAAAAACTTGAAATATCTGGTCATTCTACCTGTCTTAAAAACGTGGCACCGTTAATAACGTTATAATAGAAATAAAAGTGGTATATTTAGATTCAGTATATTTTTTTCTATCATTCAATACCAAGATTGTTTGTCAGGCACAAGTATTTTAATAAGTCAGCAGGCCAAGAACCATCAAAGGGGTTCCCCTCGCATTTGCAGAGGGCCAATAAAAAAATTCCTTGAAAATTTTAGGTAGCCACTATAGGTCTGCAGGGCAAGAAAGGACTGAAAAACTTGAAATATCTGGTCATTCTACCTGTCTTAAAAACGTGGCACCGTTAATAACGTTATAATAGAAATAAAAGTGGTATATTTAGATTCAGTATATTTTTTTCTATCATTCAATACCAAGATTGTTTGTCAGGCACAAGTATTTTAATAAAGAAACGGGAGTAGAATCTGAAAAATATGGCACAAGTTTTCAAAATATGAGCATTCTCCTATATGACATTGCTAATGAATATAACAATTAATGGGAACAAAGGGAAAAAAATTATTATGTTCAGATGATAAATGGCCACAAATGACATGCAAAAGAATATTATGTTAAGAAAATTCAAAAAGTCATCAATTATTTACTCCCCCACCAGTAAACTTATGTGATTGATAAAAAAAAACTTACTACAAATCTTTTGAAAATAGAACTGGAAATAGAACTGAAAAACAAAACCAGCCCTTTCTTGCCCTGCAGACCTATAGTAGCCATGGACTCTTGTGGGTGTAAGAACCTATTAGCCAAGAGGTATCTAGGTCATGAAAGGTCTAACCTCCTCTCAGAGGTCCACTTGGCTTCAGGACCAGTACATCCAAACACCAGCGGCCGCTATCTCCGAAACAACACCGGCACGCCGGACCCAGCGGAGGTCACGTGGTTCTCTAGACTGTAGTTACGTCCAAGTCCACTAGGTGCTCAAAAAGGTTCTGCAAGAGGTATCTAGGTCATGAAAGGACTAGAAGTTCTCTTCCACTGGTTCCCGGAAAGCACCAGCTTCACCCCTCACTTGAGGCGGTGACCAGCGGAAGCAGGGCCAATTGGTCGAAAGCTGAGGCTGGGAGGTCTCATAAATATAGATTGGAGCCGTTCTACCTTACCCCCTGGTTGGCTGCAGCTCCTCCAGGGTCCCTGATTGCCGGTCTCCAGGGTCTATAAACCCAGTCAGAGGGGTAAAGAGATAATCCCAACGAGGTGGTTAGAGTGGAATGTGACTCAGAAATTTACACCTTCTGAGATGGTGTGAAATGCATCTATTTTAGAAAGTTAGGAGAAAGAGGCCAGTGATTTAAATTCTTAAATATAGTAAAGGGGCCTTCCATTATGTACGCATCAAGGGGGGGAGGGGGGGGACTTTTTTTAATGTGTGTACGTTTTGTATGAACTAAATGGAAGGCCCCAAACCTTACTACCTAGGTAACCACCACTCCATGAAAAATTGTATGCGTATGTCTACCATTAACTGTTACTGCTTAGCCTGCTTTCTAAAGTAAGCCTAGCTGTAAATTATAGAGAGTGGCACATGTACAAACCATTAGCAGCTTGTTTAAATAGAGATTGTGAAGGTGTGTGAAGTTAAAGCTGAACTAGTCTAAAACATTCTGACAAAGATGACATTTAGTATCCCTAGAAGTGTGTCTTATTGGGTCGCTGATGTAAACAACATAATCAATAATTCATTTCACAAAATTATAGTTTCAATGTGTCCTAATAAAAACACAACTAAAATATAAAAGGTCTACATCTAAAATGTTTGTTTGTACGAACTCACTTACAAATGTGTATTTCCATTGTTAGGTAGTAATGGGATTTCCTTTCTATAATGACAAAACTAGGTTTTTCATAAGAGAGAGTGATTATGTTTCCCTAAAACACACTAGGCATTCACTGTTCCCTTGCCTAAAGGGGCATATCCACCAGGCTGAATCGGTGCTTAAGGTGGTGCCGATTTCTACAAAAAGGATTGGCCGATATGAGTACCAATTCTGATCCCCAATGAGTGTGCGATATTGGAATGTACACGTTTGATGCAAATGAATGCTTAATTGGCTGATTATTGTGGTAGAATCGGCTAATTTTAGCACCGATCACTCGGCGGAATTGTTAGAATTACCAAGTAGGTTTAGGGCTTAAAGGAAACTAAAGCCCCATACCCACTAGGCCACTTTGACCAAAGTCAGCTGACTCATTGGTGCTAAAATCATCCAACTCTGCTAGAAGAGTCGGTCAATTTTAGCACGACTCACATCAAACATGTATTCCAATATTACATACTAACTTTTGATCTGAATCAGTGGTAAAATCAGTCAATACTAATAATCGGCTGATTTTAGCACCTACCAGTCTGCTGACTCAGTCAAAATCACCCTACTGGTAATGGGGTTTTGGTTAACTATCTCTGTACAGCAAAGTGGAGTGCAACTGTGTGAACTTTTCATGCAAACATTATCCTTCCTGGACACCTTAATCAGTCCCTGGTGAAATCTTTTTACAGGCATTTCCATAACCTTTACAGTGTTTATGGCAGTAGAAAACGTACAACATGATTCATATAGATGGAAAACATCTAGGTACATTACACACCACATAGTACTTCATTCCAAGGCAGCAGCCACTTAACCCAATTGACATGGCTGACTGCTTATTGCCAACCCATTATGAGCAATTCACTAATACAAAATGCATAGGTCTTTTTATATGCATCTCTTTAAAAGAATCCCTGTTTTGGCAAAAGAAATAAATGCAGCATGATTTGAAAAAATGGAAAGTAACAAACATAATACATAATACCTTGCACCTCATTCCAAGGCAACAGTATTACATATACATATTCATCACCTGGTTAAGTTACCTACTCCCCCATCACAGCAAATTTACTAAGACCCAAGTCTTTCAATAAGCATTTCTAAAAATGAATTCCAGTTCTTGTTACAATAGAAATAAGTACAGCATGATATGAAAAGATGGAAAGGGTGTGGATATATATCACATGTCGCCTTGCAATTCATTCCAAGGTGATTGCAATGAGTATTCACAACCAAACCTGATTGACATAGCTGTCAGAGCCTTACTCATATATTACAGGCCATGCTCTAAGACCATACGCTTAAGTTTCTTCATAAGCATTTTGTACAAAATTTCCATTTTTGCTGCAATAGAAATAAATGTAACATGGTTCAAATAGATGGAAAACATCTAGGCACATTACACAGCACCTTGTTTTTTATTCCACGGTAGCAGCAATATGTATTCATCACCTAACCCGATTGACATGGCCCACCACACTCTACTCACCTATAACAGGCCACTCTCTAAGAAGAAAGACTTAAATCTCTTTTAAAGCATTTCTACAGTATTTGCAGTTTTTTATGACAATAGAAATAAATACAACATATATGATTCAAATAGATGGAAAACATCTAGGTAAATTACACACCACTTAGTTCTTCATTTCAAGGCAGCAGCAATACGTATTCATCACCTAACCCGCATATTACCAGCCCATAATGAGCTGCTCACTAAGACAAAATGCTTAGGTCTCTTTATAGGCATCTCTTTTAAAGAAATCCCTGTTTCTTTGGCAATAGAAATAAATGCAACATGATTTGAAAAAAATAGGAAAGTACAAACATAATACACAATACCTTCACTGTTTAAAAAAACGTAACTTTGACAGTTATATACTATAAACCTCAACAGTATAATACCGTATTTTATTTTACGGTTATCTAGCATAATATCAATGCAATTTACAGTATATAAATTTTATTACTGAAATTAATACAGTTATTGATTGATTGTTGGCTATCCTAAACATCACAGTAATCAGGTTGGGGCTACGACGGGAAAAACGGGACGTCCCGTTTTTTCAGGACACAAGCCTTTATATCATTTCAAAACAATCCAATTTCATTTTTTCAATTTCAAATTTTGACTCTATATAACAAACAATTATTTGGTCAAATTAAAATCAAATCCCATTATTAAAAGAACTGTTTTAATGGTTTTTAAAGCTCTGCCTGAAAAAACAGGACATCCAGTAAAAACGGATCACAAAAACGTCCTGTTATTTCAGGATGGGCTGTTTTCTTGATATGATTTTTTTAACTTTTAAAAATCAAAAATCAATATAAAAAAAAAATGCAACGATAGAATGTGAAAATGCAACGATCATTTTGATGCAAAAGATGTGTACTTTCATAACAAATAATTTTTGAATTTAGCAAACTCCTCATTTTCTGAGCATTTTTATTTATGTAACAATATTAATTGTGAAATTCTTATTTATGTAATTGTCAAAATGGAAATTATTATCAAATTCATGTTGAATGCAAAATTTCATAATTTTTGCATTTTGCATATATGTAGAAGTTTTACATCATGTTTATTTTGTCTATTACTCATGTATAATTTCATCTGCAATAGTTAGATACTATACTTTTTCATAATTGCCTGTTTTTCCAGGACGTCCCGTTTTTCCAGGACGTCCCGTTTTTCTGTGGTAGCCCCAACCTGGTAATATACCGTATTTGGGAACTGTATACTGTATGGAAAAGAAAAATGGACACTTTGGGATTAGAACCCACATTCTCCACATTCAAGGTAGAAGCCTTACCAACTGACCTAACTTGGACTGCATGAGGTGTACACTGTCATAGTCAGCACCAATGAGTAGATTCAGTACTACTATACAGGTGTTCAACATTAGACAGACATTAAATCATTACTTTCATACCCCTGCTTATTCAGTTAAGTAGCAAAGCTGGGCTCTGTCTACCTACAGGCCTCTATAGCCCAGTGGTAGAGCACAGGCTTTATATGTGAGAGATCCCGGGTTCAAACCTCGGCTAGTCAGGTGTCATATTACTACTATGCGGTAATGGTACTATCAGTAGTAGTGGTTTTTAGCATGCCCTCTGTATTTTTGGCCATTATTAGCAAATTATCTTTTTCATACATTTAGGAATTTGGAACTTTGTGAGTTAAAATGTTAGATTTTTAGGTTTTTATATCGTTATTAAGATAATCACCTCATTGGCCTGATATTTTTGGTATGGCCAACCAACCAAAACACCCTAAAACATTTACAAGATGTTTTAAAACACCTTTTCAGTAGGATTAACATGTAGACACCTTTTTAGTACAAGAACTCAGCTATAGCCCTGTAGGTTTTACCTCCAACAATCAAACAACCCATGCAAGGCTAAACCAAGAGAAAGAGGATGTACTTGGTTATTGGCTAAATCATCCTGTAGTGTGATTACAGGAAAAATAAAACTTTCAATGCTGCTAAAATTACATCCAGTGTAAACTGTATGGCATTTTACCATAGTATGTATTACAGTATATTATTGTTGAACTTAAACAGTTTTGATCCATAAGAATGAAAGTCTGCCGTATGTATTACAGTATATTACTGTTGAACTGAAACGCTTTCGATCTGTAAGATCGAAAGTCCACTGTACATATTACGGTATATTACTGTTAAACTTAAATGGCGTTCACCTGTAAAAAATACGGTCACACAGAATTACGGTCACCCGTTAAATTTACGGTAAAAGTTCGGCAACATGGTTGCCAGTACTTTACCGTAAATTTGACGGGATTTTTTTAACAGTGTTGCACCTCATTCTAAGGCAACAGTATTACATTATACATATTCATCACCAGGTTAAGTGACCTACTCCCCCATCACAGCAAATTTAATAAGACCCAAACATTTAAATCTTTCAATAAGCATTTCTAAGAATAAATTCCAGTTCTTGTTGCAATAGAAATAAGTACAGTATGATAGGAAAAGATGGAAAGGGTATGGATATGATATTACATGAGGCATTGTAATTCATTCCAATTCATTGCAAAGCGTATTCACAACCCCACTATGCATTTGAGTTTCTTCATAAGCAATTTTGTATGATTTTTCCAATTTGACTACAATAGAAATAAATGCCACATGATTTAAATAGATCGAAAACATCTAGGTATATTACCCACCACCTAGTTTTTCATTCTTAGGCAGCAGCCATACGTATTCATTACCTAACCCGATTGACATGGCCGACCACACTCTACTCACCCATAACAGGCCACTCGCTAAGACGAAACACTTAAGTCTCTTCAAGGTTAAACCATAAAGCTCACTTCTCCTCCCATTTCCATGTTGCTGCCACATCCTACAAAGGCCCAGCTTGTCCCATAGGTTGTCTCCAGGGCCTGCAAAAAAGAGCCCCAGCGATAAGGTCTGAAAAGGAAACTGCCCAATAAATCTACATGATATCCTGCTGGGCTACTGCTGCTGGGGGACATAGGGAAGGCAGTACTTCTCCAGGGTGCTAGACAAGCTTAAGGTGGCCAGAATCATTTATCTTCATTTCAGAACTTTACGATTGTATGCGGAATTTTGTGTAACAGATCTTATTATCACAGACAGCATGTTGGAACTAGATTAAAAGTGATGAAGGGGAAAGAGTACTTTTCCATGAAGTATTTTAACAGATTTTAAAGCTTTGCCATTGCACTAGAAAAGTCAGTAAACAGATTCTGTTACAATAGAGAATATGTTGAGTCTGAGTTACAAACGATGAAAATGAAATCTTTCCATAATTCTATAAAAGATATGATGGTATTCCAGACATAGTTGCAGCTTTTATGTTTGTGCCAGATAGCAAAGGCAAATTCATAAATGTAATTCTGTACCTTTTCATTTATATATCATATATTTTCTTTGATTCTTTATATCTTACATGGCAAGGAATAATTTCAGACTCTATGTACTCAAAATAGTTTGCTTACCAATACAGTTTTGAATGTTGGTGCCTTTGTCCCTTAAAGGAAAGCTTGCACATAAATTCAAGAGGTGCTATTTTTTGTGAATTCAACTAAACTTACGTATTCTAAAAATATTTGAAAAGTAAAAACCTGAAAATGTCAAGATCTTAAGGAATTATTCAGGAAAGGAATTAATTTTTGGGAATTCCCTGAATGCTGGGCTGGTCAGTACTCCCCTTGCTACGTTACAGCTATGGGAATTCCTTCTAAAGTTATTTTGTGATTCCCTGATCAATGCATGGTTGTAGATGAATATATGTTTTGATTTATTATGAGTTGCATTAGGTCAAATATATATACTCTTGGTTACAGAGCATAACTCTTATTACAGATTCTACAGGAATGGGGATTCCCTTCTAAGGACAGATGGGATTCCCCAGGAACTCCCCTTGCTACGTCATACATTGGGGGATTTCCCTTAAAAATTCAATAAAATACAAGTTTTTTTCATGTTCCATAATTATGTCTAAACTCAATATTTTCCTTCCATTTTGCTCACATAAATAGTTCAAGTTGTGATTAACATGCTGAATTGAATTCATTGCAAAATATTTATCCTGCAGTTATGTGAAAGCTTTCCTTTAAGTGCAAGCCAGTCTACATTGTCAGTAATGGTTTATCTTTTTTTAGAATCCCATCCCATTAAAGCCTTTTTAGAGAGGAGTGATAAAACCTGTAATCCATTCATTATACATAGAGCCCAGTCCTTTCTCACCTCCAGTTGTAATACAATTTGATAGAGGTCCCTTTTTGCAAACCGTTTTTTTTAGTTTCTGCGGCCCGACCCCTCGTCACTTGTCACTTCACTACCTACCAATTACAAACAATGTGAAAAAAATACCACAATAGCTATAAAAAGGGGCACCGGATGAATCCCGATGCTGACGTCCAGTTACAAAAACATTGAGTGGGATGGTGAAAGGCTTGGTCAATATTAGTGATGTGGTGGCTCTGACAAAAGGTTGTCCCATAGTCCGATGGATATGAGAATTATTTTTCTTGATCTTTTGTGTTTTCTATTTTATGGCATTTCTTTCTGAATTCTGTCATTGTTTTTCATATTCCGATAATTAGGATCTATTTGCTAATCTTTGTTTGGAGCTAAAATCTTGATGCTTACCTATAGTAATAATATTATTATGCTTCACAATGATTCCCGATTTACTCAGAAAGTAACCTCAGGCTGATTCAAATCTCGTAAAAGGCTATTTGAAGTCCTCTTCCCATCTATTTAACTATCCGTTCCAAAAACATCAAAAATGGTTAAAACTCACCCATCTCTCCCTAGGCGAAGTGGATTTGGTCTACGTACACCCAAGGCTTTCAGTGAAATTGATGTCTGCCAGAAATTTGAAAACGCACAGAAAACGTCTATAGGATTAACCAGCCACCATTGAGTACTGAACAAGGATCCAATAGGCCCATCCCACATTTGGTACATCCCAGGGTTGGACAAGGGTCAAACAAAATTACAGTATATGCCATCCTTGTCTCCTACAGTTGAGGTTACTGTAAAAAGCAACAATTCTTTTTTTCTATATCACCAAGTGTTGCTAAAACAATATGATATCTTCAAATTTGCAGGTTTACCAGCCAAACAAATTACTGTATTTCAGTGCAAAATAGGGTTGGACATTATAGGCTGGGCTGACAGGCTTTAACATTAGTTCCTATGGGGAAAAGGCCAATGTATAAAGCTGCAATTTACCAATTTTAGGAGAAATCTGTCAACCAAACTGCTTTGGTTAATTTTATATTATGCAACTGTCTTCATGGAATACGCCCAGAAGCAATTTTAAAAATATTTCATAGTAAACTTTAATGTCAGTATATAAACTGAGATGGGCTTATAGCCCATTTGCACAACAAATACAATGTGAAAACCAAAAGTCCCAGAGAAACTTACAACACTCCCATTGCATGCAGGACAAGTGGGGGTCTAGTCTTCCCACACAGACGCCCCAGTGTGTCTATCTGTCACTGCCTCCGCCACTAAACGTCGACAAAAACGCACGGTTTGGTGCGTGACGCCGGGCCACTGTCACGCAACGCCTACAGGGCCCAAGCCTACAGAAGGCCAACAATGGGTGACAGCAAGGGTAGAAGGATGGCAATGTGGTGCGAAATATCAACTAAAACATTAATTTTCATCAGGTTTATTTTAGATAAGTACACATATATTGTCACAAATGGTTACGTTTTGGCTATGTTTTGAAATTCACAAAAGGCACTAAGTGACAAAATGTTGTCACTTGGTATTTTTTTTGTCACTCAACAATACCTCAAATGTGGGGGGGGGGGGGGGGCACAAATCCAATCCGAAATTTGTCCAAGGGGTTTGGTGGGCTGAGGTTTTTGAAAATTGCGTTGTACAATCTCATTGCTCCCTATAGGTCTGCCGCACATTGCACATCCCACGACTCTGGATAGCAGTTATCCCGGAGAGCCAGCTGTACAAATATATAAACTGAATTGTGGATATGCTACTTCTTAGAATAACAATTAAAAATAAGGGTGACTGCAATAACCCCTACTCTTAGGGAACTTTCTATGAAATCAGATACTGGTTTTCACATGTAGGCCTATACTTTTTGGGTGTTAAGCAGCTTAACACCTTTTTTTAATTCTCAAATTAATTGCTATGCTAATATACACTATTATCAGAGAGGAGTCGGCCAACTAATCAGTGCTAATTTATCAGCCAATTCTACCAAAATAATCAATTTGATGACCTGAAGCTGTGGTATGCAAATCGGCTGATTATGGCACAGACCAGATGTCACACTTATCAAAATCAACTATATTAGAATGGGTCCAGGGCTTTAGAATCTGTCAGATTGTGGGAAGTGTGCAAAACGGCCATCGTCTGAATAAAACTTCTTCAATGTGAAACGAGTCCTACGGTCAGTATCCAGCTCGGACGTAACTGTCTTTAGTAAATGAATGAAATTATTTTCAGCTTTCATCAAACTACATGTTTCACCGGCTGTTCACTGTACAAGAATTTTCAATGAATCCTTACAATATTTTCATAGTGGCAGAACTAGACAGTCCGCTGGCGATTTTCATCAAATTACCACACTACATTATAATTGTAAGGATGTCAGAAATGCATAGTGCTAGGAAGTTGAGTTCTTGTGGTATCTTCAACTGTGATAACATAATTATTTGCAGCAAGTTGCAAGAGCAACATCACTTAATGGGAAATAGCCTGAAATGGGATGCAAAAACAGATTTACAAAATGAAAAAAAAAAGAATTTTCATTGTCTGGCAACGGGCTTTGCCCGTACAGCAATGCAGAACAACCGGAAAGGCAGTCAGAGAACTGCAGGGGTTGGGGGAGGGGGGGGGGTGTAGGAGGGGGGGGGGGGTAATGTAGGTGAATAATGGATGGAGGTAGGGTGGACACAAAGAAGGCACGGGGTCCCCACATTGTCGACCACGGGGGGCCTGTACAACATGGGCTGGAGGATAACCACAGCCAAACTGGTGGCCAACAGTGGGGATAAAATATGGTACCATTAATAATGCTTTATCATAAAACAGAATCAGAAATGCCCGCGTGCATTATGTTTTTATCATATTTTGGTCGATGGGTAGATGGTCTAAAACATATTTTCCTATTTTTGAACACATTTGTGTGAGTTCTGAGTATAACAGGCTGCCACCAATGATGTTTTAGCATAAAAATGTCCAAGTGCTTTTCCCTCTTTCTATCACATTCTGCAAGATGAATAGATAGCCAACACCATGTGTTTTCCTATTGTTGAACACATTTGTTCTTAGTGGATTTATACTAATTCGCCTGCATATCGGCAATACTATCTTAATGTAAATGGCAATTTTTATATTCTCTAAAAGAATATAGACTACCTCAAATATTGTGTTCTTCTAATACACTTGTCTGGATTCTATGTGAATTTTGATTTTGATTTTCAATATTCTCAAAAACGAATAGCCTCCCTCCAATATATTATTGTTCCTATCTTAACAAATTTGTGTTCTAGGTGGATTTCACCTACATTTTGGCAATAGTATCCAACCATCAACGGCCATTTTTTATATTCTCTAAAAAGAATACATTGCCTCCAATATTTTGTTCCTATTTTTTAGCACACTTGTCTGGATTCCCCCAACATAACTGCCAGTTTTATCACCACTTGTACCCCCACTGAATAGAGGGACTGTGCTTTGGTATTGGTCGGAAGTGGATATTTATTTGACTCGCCAATGGCTGGTGACACTGATGGCTGGTGGCAACAAAGCTGCAATTGGTTTCTGGAATTGATGTGGCTGAATAGATGACAGGGTCTACATCTAACCCAGAGACCTCGAATGCCCTTTATGTTTGATTGGATGTTGAGTTTGGTGATGCAGAAGTTTCATGGTATGAAAGTTCAATTTACTGAAAAGTGTTTCTCGGAATCATATGAATTATACACACAAATTCTGAATTATGCATATTACTTTAGGATAAACAACATTAACACCTGTCACAATGACTCTTTAAAAACACTAATGGCCAGATAATGCTATACATGACATTATGATTCATTACCTCTCACCTATCTTATCCATTGACAAAGATTATTCATCTTTCAAAGACTTCTAAAGTCTTTCAACATGCTGAAGTCACAACCTTGAATATGGAATTATGTAATATGGAAATGTGAACAAAATATACCAAATGTCTAATGGCCAGTGATTAAGACATGAGTACTATACACTCTTTAAGCAGTTTCCACTTCCAAGTACTAATCCCTATCAAAATAGTTTTTTATTTAGCTCAGCTGTAAAGATTTCATGGAACCTCTTCATTTTAGATTTCCACAAAAAACTGACACATTCGTCCTTCTTAGCCTTAGTTCTATAACTCTGATTGGTTAACCTAACACCCTCAGGACGTAATATGGAGATCCCCATCAGCACATAGAACATCCAGATATCCTGGTGAAAAAGTAAATCCAGAAAAGGTATTTTTGATTAATCAGTTAAAGCTAGAGAGATGCCCACCACAGTCAAAGCTTCTTTTTTGCTTTTCCGGAAGTAATCCTAGAAGTCACACCATATCTGGTGATACCCGTTTCAACCATCCTATCCCAAGGAGGGAGGATTTCACCATAAGTATCGTCTTGTTATGGGACCTGCTTTTTGAAGCAGTTGCAACCTTGGCAGTTTCCCATCATTATAGATAGCACTGTAAGAGACTTCCACATGTCTATGCAGCATAAGAATTTCCAAGCATTTTTCTTCACTAGAGATAAGTGTGTCACAGCTGATATATTTACCATACATAAGTTAATTTTGACAATCTTTCCCCCTGTTTTGTGGAATTGAATACGAAATTTATGTACTAAAACATGCATGAACAATCTATTTGGATGTCCTTTTCCTTTGATGACTTAATTGACATTTTATCCTTTAGTGATTTCAGATCTTTTAATTATAATTCTAATATTTGTTGCTTGGTATTATTTGGCATCTTCAATGAGAAGTTCGATCCCAGCCAAATTGCGATGTAACAGAAATGTTCTGGAACCATGCTTTTTTTAAGTCAGTTTGTTACTTACTAAGATGGCATGTAACAATTATGTTATTGATTGTGAGGATGAAACCTCACCAAATCAGAAAGTTACCATAAAATTATATTTTGGTGAGGTTAGGAAGAAACCAAAACAGAGTGTTATAAGAATATTCTGTTCAGGTTGAAGAATACAACCAGTAAATAAGTCACAGTGCAGCATCACAGCAGTACATTGCAGCAACAATATTGGGAGCCATCATAATAACGTAACAAGAAGCAATGCAGAACTAGACAGAAAGTTGCTGTAACATTATAATAACATCACATGCTTGGCTGGGATTCGATGTCAGTACAGGTATGACAACAAATAGTGGCTATGTAGCTGGATAATGGAAATATTTCATAATAATATATTTATGAATAATCTATTAGCAAGTCCTTATATTCATTTAGACATTTATATACATAAAATGTTTATGCCTCCTCTTACTAACAAGCTAGAACATAAAGTCTGAAATGTTACTGCGGCAACGATGAGGGAGCAACTGATTGTGCTGGCCAGATTCTACATTAAAATGTCAATAAGCCAATGTAACTGCCTTCTCCAAAATAACTATTTTTGAAGTTCGGCTTTAAAAGATTCCATTAATCAGTTTTTTGAAGGAATGAGAAACAAAATAACTGAATTACCTGCTGTTGCTCATGGCCCATAGTTGTTAGCTGAAAATGCCTTTGGTTGAAACCAAGATTGATAGCTATCCTTTTAATGACCATATGCCCTTGTCCTCTATCTCCTAAAACATGGATCAATAAACATACACCCTGACACAATCTAATAATTTTACCCTATAAATTCAGATAGTATTCTGAGGTTGTCATTACGTCAAGGCTTGCTGTGTACTTTTTGTTAAGGCTTAATGGTTCTTTAACGAGGGAGGTGGCATAAAGGTTTAAATGATGGTCATTAATTATTCAGCATGGATTATATTCCTGACGAGAGATTTAGATAATGTTACTTATAGGCGTAATTATGTGCTTTATCAGTACCATTAAGTAAAGTCCATTATCGTTTTTGCAATCAGGTTATAAATACAAGTGATGCCTTTGCATCTTAATATCCAAATTATAGATGATGTCCGGTCTCTTGTTTTAGAGTTCAAATGGCTGACTCAGCTTTTTAATGATACATAAGTATATATTGATTTGCCTATGTACGATATATGAAGCGTGTCAGACGACGTTGAATAAAATTGTGATCAAAGTTATTATTACTAAGGTTGACATGCCAATGGAAGTATTCCCCGTTTCATGTCATCATATATTACAAAGGTTTATCCAGACACGTAAAGGTGAGGTACACTAATAATAATGGAGTTCATTACTCAAAAGTATGGTTTCATTCAATTAACTAGCACACAAGTAGAAGTTTCATAGAAACTTTCATAGTGTGTATGCATCTATTAAAAAGGTAGAAGACCTTAAATACATTATCCGAATCAAATCAAATTAATCATGCATCACAATATTAATAGCCCCCTATAAATGTTATCGGTTTTGCAATAACCTGTGATATCCATGGATCCCTCCGAAAGAAACCCCCCGCTGTGCACCCTTAATAATTCATGGTAGCACTCTATCTGCACCTCTTTACCCTCCCATGCACGTCCGCCGCCTAAATAGTCCCTAAACGGCGCTATATCACTCCGCCAATCTGTCGCTAATATAGAAAATCCATCTATTATCGCCCACTCCCAATCACAGGGCCACCTGGAGGCCGCCCTGGAGGCCGCCTAAGGCCACCCTGGTCCAGCTTTACGACTAGGGCCGACTATAAACAAAAGGTTAATGACTAGGGCCTCATATTCCCGCCAGATGATGTGAAACCCTGCGTCCCATCAGAGCAGACGACAATTATCTGAAGTAGAATATAGACCGTGCGCACAGACAACCACATGGCCAATTTTTGGTCACCACCTACCCTAAATAGATGTGGATCGTCAGTTTACATTTAGCTTAGCCGCTCTTTCGTAGAACTAAACCTTGGGGCTAAGAGCGTTACTCTTCAGGTGAAGAGTGTATAAGGGCAATGTCAGGGGACATATGTAAATACATGTAAGCTGTGACACTCTGCAGAGTGCTACTCATAGTCAATGGTTAAATACCCTGTAAAGATTGGTACTGGAGGCTAGGTTCTGTCATGGAATTTAAGCAGATAGACTGGTAGTTCGGCAGGACCATTGGCTGGGTGTGGTTGAGTGGACACTATCCTTTGGATTGTTCATTAACATTGGGAGTTCTTGTGACTGGTATTGCACATTGGACTTAATAAACTTATTCCTTTTACATGAGTGTTATGTCCTTCATGATACGGAGCTACATTATGGATTGGACTTGCAGTCTGAATGGAGTTATACTGCCATTGGAGCTAATTAATATCTATAGGAACTTAATCATGAGCAAAGCATAAATATTATAGTAAACTAACATCAAATGGATATTAAACCTCTATTGTTCATTGGGCAGGAACAATCAGTTATTTGGAGGCTGGATACCGACCATAATTTGTCTGTGTATCACACCGGGAATCAGTGGCAGAGCAGGTTCTTTGAGTGCAAACTGATAAACTATAACTGGTATGAAGCTGTCCACGAAAGTAATCTTTTCCTCATTAACATTTCGCAAACGGTCAACGCATTCCCATTATTGTATCCAGTCCATTTTGTTGAAATTAATTTAAAGACATGTTACAGGCAGGGATCATTTAGCAAAATATTGTAGTGGTGCCAATATATATAACCAATGCATGAAAAGAATGAGATATGGTTCAATTGACAGTTATATCATTTACCGCTTGCTAGCTTGGGAAAGGTATATTTTTGTAAGGGGAATAATTTCTTTGAATGAAAAGAAAGAAAGAAAACAACAATGACCAACAACAACAAAACAACAACAACAACAACAAAACGGATGCACACATGTCATAGCATTTGCTGTGATTAAGTCCCTATTCATGGCTTTCATCAAGGCGGCATATGTTTTGCTGGTGAAATATAACATGGCAGCGACACCGTCCCCACCGCAACGGTTTTCTGTAAAACGTATTCATATATTCCTGGATTAACAACATTCCCTTGCAGAACAGCGATATTTGAACATACAGCTAGCACGAGGGCAGGCAAGGAAAGGTAACTTGATAAGCTATGTTCCCTTATATTAAACCACGATGTACAGAAGATATTAGTTCGTTGTCAAAGTTTCCAATACTGTCATATGATATTCCCTTCCAGACTTCGTCCTGTATATTAACTTTGGAAGAACACTGAAAGTTGGCATAGTAAACATACATACTTTCGTGCATCAACTAGTGAGGCAACAGCACAAATCAATAAGTTACAAATAAGGAGTGTTAATTGGAAGCCCCTTTAATGAATAATTCCTGACTATAATTAAATTCTCGACATTCAAATGTTTCGATCTCAATAATATCAGACATTATATAACTATTACATTGTTTGGTTGAATTTTGAAATATGTACTTAGATATCTCTAAAGAACTGTTCCTTACAATGTTGTTTTCTTTAATTTCAACCGTAAATCTAAATTGATACCGCAATTCAAATTATGATATACTCATGTCGTTCATGACTGCAAACATAAAATACTTGTAGATCTAATAACTAATGCATCGTATGCAAAATACTTGGCATGACTCACACATCCGGACTGGAGCAAATCCAAGAGGTGAGGTTGGGAGCTGTAGTAGTTCTGATGATTATAACTTTTCATTTTTGACAAGTCTAATCCCTAATGCCCTTCAAACCTTTGCGTAGTTGTAATCTAAAAGGATAGATTTCCTATGGGTCTTAGAGGTCTTAGATAGTCACATCCACACTGTAATTGTATTTTGCTATTTTGCTATCAATGACGAAAAGTTTTTGGTTTCAATAGACTTTATTTCGGAGATCTATTCCCATTGCATATGTTTTGACTCTGTAACTTATACATGAAGTTTAACATTTGCGAGGGTCTTGAATATCACTTTAATAGCTCTGTGCAGTTATTAAAGGCTATATTCCACTATGCGTTCCACTGCATTTGTGTTTACTACAGGTACGAAATGCAAGTTTCTTGTGCTGCAGATACCAACATGTTGCAAATACCAACATGTACCAACATGTTGATATCTGAACGCAAATAAACTTGCATTTCCTAGTTAGAAGGAGTGAAAGTAGCATTGAATGCATAGTGGAATGTAGTCTTAATATAGAAATATACTTACACAAATATTCAACCTATAGCTTTGAAATTTTGTGTATATCTTCCTGAGATACATATGGAGGGAACCATGCCTCAGATTCTTGATATAGGCTTTATTTTTATTTTTATGAAATGTAGAAAATGGTGTCACAAAAAAATCTAAAAAAGTTGCCCGTTTTTTGCCGTTTTTGATCATAAAATAAAATCTAAGGCCTCAATCAAAAATCTGAGACACGGTTCCCTCCATATACATGTTGTTAACATGTGTGTAAAATATTATGCATGCCAGTCTAATATTAACCAAGATATCGCTGTTCAAAAAATAAAAGTAAAATAATCAGTTTTTATTTGATAAAATCCAGAATTCTGAATATATTGTATCCTTATATATATCAGTAGATAGAGAAAAATCCAAGCTTCAACATGATATATAATAGTTCATAATCAGAGCAGTAGTAAGAAAAACATTAATGCTTTCCTGAATTGGCCGCCCATCACTGGGGTCTATCCTTAAGCAAATCCTAGAAATGCAAGCAAATCCTAGAAATGCTTGCGTTTGCTTGCGTTTCACTTGTGTTCATATTAACAAACGCAAGTAAAATGACGGACACTAGTGCATGGACGCATAGTGGAATACAGTCTTAAGTCTCATCGTTTTGCAAAATGACTCCTCTAAAGATCAAACTCTCGCCATGTCTCGTCCTGTTCGGGGCATGTCTGCAGACGACATTTTGTCGTTACAAAAACCAACTCTATGAGTTCAAAGCTTCATATTTTCTACAGTGGTTCTTCTTGTGCTTCTCATAAAGTTAATTGAGATCATCCAGCTTGGCTGAAGTGATTTAATACTTGCTTCTCAGCTGCTAAGCCATTAATGTCTAATTTATATGCAAAGAAAGAATGAGTCCAGACTGGCTTTTAAAGAATCGCTCATGCCTACATAATCTTCCCCAGTGGGGACGAGGATTATTTATTCATTATTAAATTATATTTAACTGCACCCTGGAGGAATGAGCTGTCGTCTCCTCCGGTATATCGCCTCTTCTGTAATCATATATTTGTCTGTGGAGAATGTGATATTTACACTATAGCGCCACGTGCTCACAATTCGTCTTTTTTTGTTGGTTTTGAATTGATTTTAGAATGCAGCTTATATCTGTAGTCCGCTCTGCGCATGCCGTTCGCGCAGCTTAGGTCACGTGACCGCCCGAAGCTTATTCTGATTGGCCAGCTGTCCGCAGCCTCGTATTGAGTCTAGCCTCGTTCCGTAGACAGTTTCCTTGTTTGACCGCCAGGCGGCCACTACCCAAGGCACGCTCTCCCAACAGAGGCATGCAGTCAGTAAGTGTAAAAACTGCCGCCCCCGTCACGTTCTCCATACACAGGTTGGATGCTTGCAGACCGTGCAAGCCATACGTACCTTTAGGTTGGGTATAGACCCTTAAAATCGACAGGGTGACATGGCCAATTCTTAAATTCGACATGCGACATAGTCATTAGTCAGGGACGTATCCAGAGATTTTAGAAAGAGTGTAAAATGTTTATGTAATGGCTGGGGGATGCAGCGGTGCGTATTGTGCCATTTCGAACGAAATAAGCACCGCTGCACCCGAGGTAAATATATCCTGAGTTATACGCACCTCGGGCCGTTCCTAGATCACGTGACCACCGTTTCCATGGTTTTGGCCAATCAACGTCGAGAATTATGTCAACAAACAAGATGTCGACATCGCCGTCGCTACGAAAACATCGCCGTTGGCACTACGACATCGCCGTTTTTGTCCAATAAACTATGTTTTACAGGTCTGAATCCATTACAGAAGATATAGAAAACTATTATAATAGTATTTGGTGGGTTAGAAACGGCCTTTGCATCCTAGAAATTAGGTAAAAACGAGTAAAAACGGCACTGTGACACGGCCGTCGGCACTGTGACATGGCTGTCGGCACTGTGACATCTCTGATTGACAACTATTTTCATTAATTGGAACATTCTGATGTTATTTTCTCGTTTGTAGCCATCACATAAAATAAAGAAGACACACTTATGTCGTATTCGGTGGGATATATTCACCTCACGGCAATTTCGGACCTTGGCCTGACGGCCGCGGTCCGAAATTGCCGTGAGGTGAATATATCCCACCTCATACTCCATAATAGTGTCTTCTTATTATAGTATGTAAAATTTTGAGGGCCCCCCTTTGGGGGGGGGGACTAGAGTTTTACATCAAAAATCTAAATTTGGCCAAAATTAGGGGGGGGGGGCCCTCAGTCCCCCCCCCCTAAGTCCGTCACTAAAGATGACAGGAGGACATGGAAAGTTCTTAAAATTGACATGATATACAAAAAAACATGTAGGGCCTAGTGACATGCGACATGCCCATATCTTAACTTCGACATGCGACATAGGGACCCCCACCTACACCCCTCTTAGGAGATGGAACCTCGAAAGCATCCGTTGGCTTGACTTGGATGACGACCAGCTTCCTTTTTTCATTTGCATTTTCTTTTTACATCACCAGAAGCGTAAGGCACTTAATATTGTGGTGGCTTTCCTTAGTGCGTCGTGCCAAAGTCACCCTGAAAACATGAACGTCTTCTGAGGCACTTCTAAGGCATGCCCCTGGGTGCGTTTTAGTGTAAATTTCTCTTTCATAACAGTGCCAACATTGCCCATGAACAGTAAAGTCCCATACACACTAGGCGATTTTGCTTGAGTCAGCCGATTAGAATTGGCCGATTATTCTCTCACAGAATCGGCCGATTCTAGCACCAATTAAATTATTCAGATAACCAGTCAGTATGGTATACTAAGATAATTATACATGTTTGATACAAGTCGCCCAAGGATCGGCCGATTCTTCAAGTAGAATTGGCCGATTTTATCAGTGATGAGTCGGCCGACTTTGAGGAAAATCGCCTAGTGGGTATGGGGCTTAAAGACGATAAAAGTGAAGCCGTCAGCAATTTGTGACGAACGGAAGTTCAAAGGCTCAGCCGTTCAATGCACGGCAACTAAAAACAAATTCCCTATCGGCATTCAATTGTGACAAATTAGTATTGCTAAAGGGGAAACGCGGTCATTATTGCATGTCTTGGAGAATATTTTGAATAAAACAAAAAACAAAAAGAGAATACACACAAGACATCATGAATGAAGTATAAATGCACCACTATTGATACTTGTATGTTCGGTTTACTGTAATAAGTCTGTGGGAAACAGAGGCGAAAACAAGATTTTGAAAGGAGGGGTGGGGTCACCATATAAGCTAAGTACTAAAACTACATGCATTCACGTGCAGGGACGCACTTCCCCTCTTTTTTGCAGTTTGGGGGTCCATCAAAAGGGGGGTGGGGTCCTGAAGGGGAGGGAGGGGGAGGGCGGTCAGGACCCCCTTGGTCCGCTCCATTGGATATCAAGCAATGTTCACATTTCCGAATATAGCCCGACCGTTACAATATTAATGTAAGCTACAAACCATTCAAAATGACATAGAGGGATGCAGACTTTAGGATATATCAAAGCTGTCTCGATCCCATTGTTCAAAGCTACCGCTGAAGTCCTTTAATATCAAATGGGTCCATAATTATATTATTCAGTTCCAAATAAGATATTGACTTAAAAGTAGACCACTGTGCTCGGTTATCACGACAAACGACTCTTTCTATACTTACAATTCTGCATTATTCATCCTTTTCTTGCTACGAAAATCCCAAAGGCACGATGCAAAGATTCCCAAATGATGCATTGTCTAAATGCCTCCCATAAAACCTGGCTAGCGGGGACATCCATCAAGTGCGCGACGTAACTGTCACCCAAAAGATTTAATAGGTGAGTCGTCGAGAAAAAGAAAAAAGGTTTTTATGGTGTGCATACAAAGTTCTCCATATATTACAGTCATCATAGTTGAGCTTATGTAGATAGATCAGCTTTTTCTGAGAAAGGTTCTTCACATTTGATATCACCATAAATAGATTATTGTTATAGATTACTATCTGCCAGAATGGGTGTCTATGTTATCAAGGTTAATATTAAATTTTATGTTATTGTGCCTCGTTAATTAAAATCCCTGGTTACTCAAAATGAACCTTATATGGACATTTGGCAACTATTAACATTGGCAAATATCAACACTAAAAACAATAAAAACTCATTGAAATGGCAAGGAGAACTTTTACTTCACAAGTCATAAAAAGTTTATTTTTGGAACAAAAGTTTCAAAATTACAGTTTACCACAGTCTAGTAGTGTTGTCAATCCCATAAAACTTTATTTGGCGTATGAGACTTACAATTACAGTTTACGAGCAAAAGCAAATAAGCAGCTAGCTAGCCAGAACAACTTTCAGAAATTCTATTTTGAGATTTAAATGTGAACTTGTATACATACCAGTTTCTAGTACTAGTAGTCCTGGTGATAGTGAAAACTGTTAATTATACTGATTATACTGCATGGGCTAAACAAACATACTTTGCCCTTGGAACACTTATAATCTGTTGATCTCTGAATCATTGTAAAACTTTTTTTGTTTCTAAATGTTTGTATGGAACATAGTGATATCTCTGATGCTGTAATCGAATAAGTTATGGCTGGAGATTGGGGGAAGACAGAAGAAATCCAACCCAACCCCAGTAAATAAATCTGTTAAAAAAGAAAAAAAGAAACATCAGTTGACTATACCTGGAGCTCGACAAAATAACATATATTGCATATGTTCGCCATCATGCAGAAACAACAATGTGAAGGGCCAGATCGGGCAACAACCTTTAGGATATTAACATACTCTTCCAGTATATATTTCCTAAAGGTCAATATCCTTATACTTGGTGATTGTCAAGTTACAAAATGGTGAAGGATAAGATGAATTTCTAGCTCCTTGTGAGAGTGTAAATCTCATTGTGTATGATTATGTAACAAGTCACCTTGTGCTTATCACATTAGACTGCTATTATTTTGCATCTGCTATCAAAAAAAGTAAATCGACGACTCAAGACTCAAGAAGAAATGTGTTGATAGAAAATAAATGTCTGGCACTTTTTAGTATTGTTTTCTTTATTACTAGCTGAGACGAGACACCTTATTGACACATTACAGTCATAATCAAAGGGCATGTTACTACCTGCTTGTAGATGGGATTATACCCGGATTATCAAGTTCTATAATGTGTCAGTGTGATTGCATCTTGTTACACAAGTAAAAGCTTGACGTGTTCTCATCACCTGTTTTGATGTATAATACTGAAATGACACTTGAATAATTTCCAGGTGAATGCAAAAGAAGTTAACCATTTCCTCACAAACGTGCAATTGCGTAGATATCTTAACAGTATCCAGCTGGGAAATGGACATCAATGTGAATGGGGACCATATACTCTCACAAATGAAAGAAGAGGATTGAAAAGAAAACCTTACATCTAACTTTTGTTTTCAACATTGCTTCAGACATGATTCTTAGAACACAGATATAATGATTCGATATTGTATTTATATATTATATACTGATCTATTAAAGCAGACAAATCCCATTCCCATTGCACACTGCAAGTCATTCAAATGTTAAATCCCCAGCTCAGAATGTCTATAGATCTGCATAAGGTACATAACTTTATCAGGGTATGTACCAACGAACTAGAGTTACTCAGATATAAAGCTGCACATTGCTATAATTATAGTGTTGTATTTATCATGCTCTTGTATTTAACCCTATACTCTAGACTGAAACACTGCACCAATTGCCGATTACTGTAAATATAGTGGCCTTATGTTTGTTGGGATCCAATTCAAAGAAATACATTTCATCAAAGCTCCTTAAGACTGATACCCACAAGGATGATTTCCAGTCTGTCCGTTGTGTTGGAGAGTGATCGCCTTTGAGTATATTTGTGATATTGGAATATACATGTAATTGTTTAATCTCAATTCCTGTAATAATCAGGAAATGTTTATAAGTAATTTTCCTGATAATTCACTGATTTATCTGCGAATTGAACGCAGACAGTGAGTATGGGGTTTTATTGGTGATCCTAAAAACATGATGGGCATGGCACAAATAGCCCTTTTACATAGGGAGACACCAACTTGATGGTCATAGCCCTTGTGGGTATAGCATGGAGCCTTATAAGGAGCTGTCAAGATTAAAGGAGATCACTTTAATCTGTCTGAAACCCTTTACATGAGGAATCCCCAGTCACATTATACTACTTACAAAGTGTCTCTGGTTGATGGGAATCCATTCACAACTAATACATGTCTCAGCCATATCCTTCCTTATGCCTTCCGGGAAATTTCAGGAATACACGGAGAAGGCTTTATCTGATAACTCTTTAAGACAAGATAGAAGTAGCTTAACCCTTTTGCACCTCCTTACAGATGCCTCAAGGCATTCGAATGGGCTAAATGACCAATGCTTTAAGGACCGTCCTTGGTCTATATCCAAAATTCCTTGAGGCATTATTTCATTCTTAACCTTGAATGGATATTTAATCAAAATATTGTATAGAATTCTTTTTAATGTAGGAAGACACAATCATTTCACTGTCAATTTTCAATTGACATAAGGTTTTTGGATACTATGGTAACTTACTTAAGTGAAAGTAATGTCCACTATCATGTAAAGGATCCCAGGCAAGCAGGGACGCAATTAGCCTGTTCTGCGACCATACTTTTTTGGTTAGTCAGTAACCTGCATATTTTTCACGTAGCAGTTACATTCTTTTAGGTAAATTTGGGACTTACTGAAAAAGAATGTGACAATACCTTTATATTTCAGTAACGTTGAGACCTTACTAATAAAGAATGTTACACTAAAGTTATTATAATGCGAAAGAATGTTACAAGAACGTCACAATAATATTACAGTGTGACGTTGCAATGCTAGATTCTAAAGATGTTTTTGGGTGCCATCAAAATAGTGCAACAAGAACCAAAGCAGAACTAAACAGAATGTTGCAGCAACGTTATAATGACGTCTTATTCTTGCTTGGGATATATGGGGAACTCAATTGTGTTAATCATATCACCACTTACAGCTTTAGAGGATCTGAACCGGCGTCAGTATAGGGTTAAGTCGCATACCCATGTAGTGATCTCCTCCATTAGGCAGCAATACAGTTGGCCGATCAAAGATATCTCTCTAACGATTGTTACCATATTAACTTTATTTTCTTAAAAGGAACACATTTACATGGTAATGCACGTGGTCTTAAAAATACCTATATAACTGCTTGCAATCACACCTTAATGCCTTCCACAGCACGTAATTGGCTTAAATGAAGCCTCCCAAATACATCAGACCTGTCTTTAAGCGATCCGAAATATAAATCTTCCCATTGCAAATCATAGAACGATATTGAATTTACAGCATTTTGAAGTTTAATCTGAAATAGGAACATTTCAATTTGCACCTGAATACATACACTTTCGCCTGTAGTTCATATACATGTTTTGGTTATACAACTCTGGCAGTTGTATTGTGAAAACCAGTAAAAGGATATGTTATGTACAATAGTCTTAGATGTTCTCCAATCTTTATATCCTTACAATGTAAGAAAAAATAATAGGAATGCAGTACAATAGCCTTATGGAGCCATACCTCCCTACTTTGATATATCTGTAGGTTGAATATCTAGAAGCTTGGTACCCAGTACTACCAAATTTGTTTTCACTCTTCATTTCGATTTACGTAGGTAGTGATTTAAAAAAGAGAGGTGTACATTTTCTCTGCTATTCTGCTATTCTTGAAAGCGATACCGTTTGCATAGTCTTGATACGTTTCAATTATCAACAATATATAAATGCTGTCTGATATGATTCACGATATGACGGCATGCCCTAATCCTCAATACATACAAAATATTGGTAAGACGTTTTGGGAAGCCTTTACTTATGTCTATGTATACTTATTTCACTTGCACATTGCTCATAGCTATAATTCATTATGGTTTGTATATACATATATAAAATACAAAATGACTACCTTTGTGGTACATTCATCATTACACTGATCATTTAGAACGAGATCTAGACCCAATGAGCCCTGAAATAGGCAAGTCTACAGAGATTAGAGAGCTAATAAGCCAATACGGAATAAGTTTCCTTGATCTTCCAACCAAATGAAAGGAACGGACAATTACAACACAGGCAGCTTGAAGAATAGAAAAGGAAAAAAAGGATTCATTATAGAATTAAGAGATATAAGATTCACTATACAAATGTTTTTAAAGAGACAAAGCAATATGGAAGAAGAAGTAGAGAAAACAATTAAGACAGCACAAACATTCTGATATTAACAAAAGTAATTGTAAAAGTTAGTGTACTTTGATTGTGCTTTATAGTTGTGCTATAGTTAGGTTAATTAGCGTTTGTGAATTATCAACGAAATTATATACAGGGTTAACATGTATGTTACTAGAAAACAAAGAACTGTTTTGAAACTCAAGATCACATCCACGAAAATGTGATTTATGACTCTAATCCGCGAAAACCTATAGCATCTAGCAATCAATGACATTTTCGCGACAGTAAATATTCACGCATGTTGTAGTGAATTCCATTCATTCAAAGAATTCTTTTTCAAACACACATCATAATTATTTTTGCACATTTATACGAAATATGTAAAAGTAATGCACGCACTAATGCGTTCATAGCAATTGTAACCTTCAGATGACCTTTTTTAAAACTCACAATATATTTTTGGGCATTAAGACAATGTGCGAAATGCGCAAAAGTAATGCACACATTAATGCGTTCATAGCAATTGTAACCTTCAGATGACTTTTTAAAAAAAAAAAAACTCACATCATATTGTTGCGCATTGTTAAAGACCGTGCGCGAAATGCGCAAAATTAATGCGCGAATCAATGCGTTTATATAGCAATTACTACTAGATTCTTCATACTACGGAGGCAGGTTTCTCGATGACGACGGGCGGGGGCAGCTGGGCGTGCCGGCGGCGGGTGAGGTGGAGGCGGCAGGTGAGGGCGGCCAGGGCGGCGAGCAGCACGAAGATGACCACCATGCCGGCCGAGTACACCGAGTGAGTCGCTCGGAGCTTCTCTACCGCTGAACGACGGGCGAACCGAGTGTCGCCCTCTGCGGGAGCACAATGGAATTGGTGTTTAAACTTTTTTTGTATATCTATTTTGTAATATTTGTTGTGTGTCTGTGATGCTGAGTGTGTCCCAGCTAAGCTGCGACCTTTTTTTGTTAGTCTGGTACTTCCTAAGATGGCACGTAACAATTGCATTATCTATGGTTAGGTCAAAACCCCACAAAATCAGAATGTTATCAAAACATTGTTTTTTTGGAGAGGTAAGGATGAAACCAAAACAGAATGTTATAAAAACATTCTGTTTAGGTTGAATAACGTAACCAGAATGCCATAATAACATCGCAGTGCAACAATCATCACAGCAGTACGTTGCAGCCATGTTATTGGAGCCATCAAAATAACATAACAAGAAACCATATAGAACCAAACAGAATGTTGCTGCAATGCTATGATAACGTCACATGCTTGGCTGGGTGTCTTCCAATGTGTCTGCATGTCTGTATTAGGGCATGGGTCTGAATGTCAGTGTATATAATGTGTTTAACTTCACGGTTGCCGTTTGGAGGATGTAGGAGCCTTTCGTTTTCAACAATGTGTTTAAGTTAAGTGTGCCTGTGGTTTTTTGCCTTTGTTTTTTCTGTTCCTTGGTTCATCCTTCTCTTTTAATAATTTGATATTATGCTAATGATAAGATGATACAATTGTAGTTTCTTTTCTTAAATAATACCATCAATTCCAACTCCTTAGTCTCCCACATGCTAGCTTTAGTTTCTAAAGATGCATGCACCTCTGCAACTATACTCCAGAGAGTCTTCTTAATTCATACCGAATTTGAGATTTCATTCATATTATTTATACAATTTACGCATAGCTTGTCATAATTGTGAAAATTAATAAATTTTGCTTATAACTTGAATTCAATAGAGGAAGTTTTAATATACAAAGGATTGTAAGCTTATCAACAATAACCCTTAGAATTAGGGTCCAAGGGCAGCCTGAGTAGATAGTAGAGAAAAACAATATTCAAAATTAGTTGATACAAATTTATACCACTTCTTTGCTATTTTGAAACATGTTTGCAAATCATCGCCTATTCTAAAATGGACACACTTTTCAAAGGGAAAGGTGATTTTTTTTTGTTTCTCAATGGCTCTCTGACAGCACTTCAGAAAGTGGAAAATCTAAATTCCGCCTCCACCACAATCCTTTGAAGTGGCACCTGACAACTTGCTCCATTGGGGCTCTTGACCCTTACATTAGACAGCGAGGTGTACATGGCCTTTCTCTTTTTCTTAAATTGACATGGCGACATGAGCGTCAGTGCTAGCAATTTGAGGATTAAAGGGAGCCAAAAGCAATGTTCAGTTAAAATTTGACAAAATTTTGCAAACTCAAAAGACTACACAAATACATTCTATGAGTCTAAATTTTTTTTTTTTTTTTTTTCTGAGGCAATCTTCAGGGGTAACCCCCCTGGTCTTCCAGATCAAATTAAGCTACAGGTATAGTATAAAGTAAGAAAATTAACTTTAACTTCACTTGAATGCCAAAAAACCCACGATATATCAGCTTTTAGACAGCATTGTTTGTAAACAAACCTATTTTGGGGGGTGATCAAAATTGAACAAGGACAAGTGTGAATATGATATTATTTCATGAAGTTTCAGCAATTTTTCATCGTCCATACTTTACTTTAAATTATGGCCATAGAATGTATTTCAATTGTTGACAGAATTTTCAAAAGTTTGGACCTTGTATTGCTGTAATGATGACATGGGACATGGCCATTTCATAAATTTGACATGTATGCAACGTGTGGATTTCAATGTGACAAAGACATATTAGTATTTTTAAGAATCCACATGTGACATCGAATCCATCCTCCATCGTGGGTCCCATCCCTTCACCAAAAGACCCACAAACTATCACAGTCCATAATCATAGTTCAAACGAATATGACCTATATCCAACAAAAACCGCAACCTAAAAAGATGATATTGCAATATGAGATCGTTTGATGTCCCTCCCTATTTGGCAGAATCTCCACAGGCAAATGTGACTGCATCTTTTCTATTGTGGATTTCTGTACGATCAAAGAGATGGTTTTTACGAAACGAACGTCATTGGGTTCGACGGACTGAGAGTATGAAACTGTATTTTACAAAGGTTTGTGACTTTACCTTTCAGTGCTAAGGCAGCTAGACGTTTGTTCCCCTTCCATTCTTCATTAAGTGCCGAAGGAGCTCCTGTCAAGTTAATAAAGAGTAAGGTTTCATTGAATAGAGTTGGGGATAAAACATGACCGTGCATTAAAGTATAAGTCTGGCAATTTGTTTTAATCATAAATGAAGGAACGGGCTACTTTCCAGTAGAGAAAACCGGATAGTCTTTGCTGTTTCAAAAGCTAAAGAACAATATATTATGTAGGGTACATGTTATATGAATCAGTAATCAAACCGCAATCAACAAATCTGGCACAGACCAATCGAGGTAAATAGAGTCTATAGATTTTCTATTCTAGGAACCATGCTCAAAATGTTCATGTTTTTTGATAGGCCTTCCTGGCTTACTTGCTTTTATAAGTAAAGACCAAATGAAACCATTCATGGCATGCAATGATTATGCTTTTCAATGAAAAGTATTCTCGTATCTTTAAATTCTGTAACTTACCAAAGACACAAGTGTGGTCCTTCTTAGATATATCATGTCTTAAATCCTGTAGCTTAACAAGACACAGATGTGATTCTTCTAAGATAATGTGTCTTAAATCATATAGTTACCAAAGTCATAAGTGTGGTCCTTTTTTAATGTGTGCAAAATTCTGAAACTTACCAACAACGCAGGGTGGTCATTCTAAGATAATGAGCTCAAACCCTGTCACTTACCAAAGAAACCTGTGTGGTCCCTCTTAGATAATAATAACATTAATAATCTTAGAAGGACCACAGTTGTGCCTTTGGTAAGTTACAAAATGTAAGATATGTTATATCTTACATTTTGTAGCTGTAAGTTACAAAATGTAAGATACAAAATGTAAGTTACAAAATGTAAGATATATTATATCTTACATTTTGTAACTTACCAAAGGCACAACTGTGGTCCTTCTAAGATTATTAATGTGTATCAATATATATCCTTGACCTTTCCACAGGCACAGGTATGGTCCTTCTCAGATAATCCTGTAACTTACCAATGACAAAGGCGTGTCCTTCTTAGATAACAATTAATATGTTTTAAATCCTGTAACTTACCAAAGACACATGTGTGGTCCTTCCAAGGAAATGTATCTTAATTTTAATTCTGTAACTTATCAGAGACACAGATATGGTCCCTTTTAGATAATGCATCTTAAATCCTGTGACTTAGCAATTACAAAGGCGCTGTCCTTCTTAGAAAAAATGTCTTAAATCCTGTAACTTACTAAATACACAGGTGTGGTCCTTCTAAATAATGACATCGTGTCGCAAATCAAGTAACTTAACGAAGACACAGGTGTGGTCCTTCTCAATAATGCGTCATAAATCAAGTAACTTACCAAAGACACAAATGTATATAGATAACATGTCTTAAATCCTGTGACTTACCAAAGACACAGGTGTGGTCCTTCTTACACTCTGGGCCGTATGTCACAAACCGTCTCCCGGAGTAACACGTGTGTTCCATGTCTCCCCCGTAGATGGCGCCACAGGTGATGAACTGCCAGCAGTGTAAGGGGTGGGCGTAGGCACCTGAGGGTCGGCCCATACAGTAGGCTGAAAGAAAAGAGGACAGATGTTTAGAAATTTGATCAAATTGATTGATCACTATAATATGGTGGAAAGTACAGTAGTCTGAATGCCTAGCTAGATACTCCTGAGGCCCAGATATTTGGAACAATTTGGAACTATCATAATTGCATCCTATAGTTGCTATTGAAATATGGAAAGAGGTTGCTGTTTGTTGGTTTGAAACACCAGACTCAGTGGTTCTGGAGCACTAGGTGATTTCACCCTTGCTCTTGGAGGACAGAGGTTTGATACCTGGAGTAAAAGTACTAAGGATAGGAATGGATATGGATGCTTTCTACATTGTTATATATATTCATTTTGTATCCTGTTAGAGGAATATCGAAGGAATGGAAAGTTTAGCTGTATGGGAGAAACTAGTAATTTTGTAATAAGATAGATCCCTTTGACCAACCTGCGCTATGACCATACAATTTTAAACTTTACCTATCATTGAAAAGGTTCAATAATATTGGCAAACCTACCTGTTGCATTAACAAAGATGGTCTTCCTGTTCCAGCCATAGGCTCCCCCTCTCATTGTACTGGCTTTCTGAAGGGCCTCATTGGACGGTACTGGCCCGGGGGGTCCGGGGGGTCCTGTCCTCCCACGAAGACCTGAGGACCCCCGGTCACCCTTGGACCCAGTCAGCCCGTCCATACCAGGAGTACCGGGTATACCATTCTTACCATCACGGCCTGACTGTCCTACAGGGATTCAAGTAAAATGATGAAATCATTTAATTAGAATTAATGAAAAGTATATTTTCATGGACACGTAATTATTTTCATGGACTTGTGATTATTTTCTTATGAATGCAATGTGAAAGTTAGCTTCAGTGAAACTTTAAACTGTTATATTTCAACATAGTATCAAGATTTACCATGCAGAGGACTTCTTCTTTCCCCTGTTTTATATCAAAGTACTACATGATCAAAATAATATAAATACGTTTCCAGACAAAGGAGAGTATGCCAATATCGCCATTCCATAATGACCATCTGGTCAAAACAAATTTAAACAATGAAGTTACCAGCAAAGAATATCGATAATGATCATATCTTGCTTAAAGTTTTCTGCACAGTACCAGTACAGTTGAAAGCACCACTTACCTTTTGGTCCCTGTGGTCCTACAGGACCCATAGCTCCAGGTATCCCAGGCATCCCATCATATCCAGGTTCTCCAGGCATCCCAGGCTCCCCATCTGCCCCATCCCACCCCTTCTCCCCATCCTTCCCTGAGTCCCCCTTCCCCCCTTTATCCCCTTTAACCCCTGGGATACCGGTCAAACCCTGCACACCGGTCGGACCCCGCAGACCCCTCTCCCCGTTCGCACCAGTTGGGCCCTCGGGCCCCAGAACACCGGCGGTCCCTTGGTCCCCCTTCTCCCCTTGGTCCCCCTTGGGACCGGTCTGACCAGTAAGACCCCTGGGACCGGACCGGCCAGTTTGTCCAGGGGCCCCTGTAGGACCCACAGGGCCTGTGAAACCACGTGGTCCTAGATAAAAACAAATATTGATCATTGTTAATGCAGCATCACATAAAGATATGTATTAATTTTGTGCTATACTATTCTTTTATGTGTCTTTCATTGAAAAGAAATTTACTTAATTCATATATCTCATTTTCTATGATGATATTTATTATTAATAGAATTATATAGGATGAATTGTAACCATAAATCATTATAACATTAGCATAATAATTTATGGTAATCCTCGCACTTTGTAATTGTAATGATTATGTTAAATATATTGATGATTAATTATAATGTAGTTGACATTGGTTGGGTCAATATAATGAACAGTAGTAATGTTAAATCATCTAGTAATGTAGAAATGTTGCCTCGGTCCTACCTTGTTGGCCTGTCATTCCAGTCATGCCTCGGTCCCCCTTGGGTCCTTGTGGCCCAGTGGGACCAGACGGTCCAGTCAGTCCTCTATGACCTAAAACAAGACATGTTTATTAATTAAGCTGATTCTGTCAACCATGAATTGAGGGACCGAATGCATTGATAATGTCAATTCCCTAAAAGAAGGTATATATCCTTGCTCAATGGACCACGCTTACAATTTCCTATTATGAATCAGTAGAGCATACCTCGCAATTTTATATTAATTTCTATAGTGCAACGTGAGAGTTTAACCTGCAACTACAAGAGTGTAGTGAGGGCTCCCACCTGGTGGAATATTATTGAACCATTAAAGTCCTGGAGCAACTTTATCTAATTGCCTTTGAGGGTGAAATCTGGTTTATGGTTTAATGTGAATAGTGTTATCTCGCGTGAGATAGTTGTCTCTCCCCACACACATCCCCTTTACTTTCTCTTTGCTACGGTCCCTTGTATAATCTCTGCATCCTTACCTTTTTCACCCCACCATGTAATAATATTCTTTTTCGTTGTTGCCGCTTCCTGTTTCAGCTGTACATATCATTGCTGCCCTCTACCCCTTCCCCCACCCAACACCCTTACTTTCCCTGTCCTCGCACCCCTTGTATCATCTCACTCATGTATCCTCTCCTTCCTCTATCCAACCAAATCCAATACATAAACACCCCCTCCACCTGGTACCTTTACTTTCTTCTACCCCCAAACCCTCAGTTTCAGCTGATTATCCTTTAACTTTCTCTATCCTCCTATAACCAACAACTATACTTTCTATCTTCATATCCCCTGTTTTATATATGTATCCTTACCTTTCTCTAGCCCCCTACCCTCCCACCTAACACCTTTACCTTCTCTGTGCACACACTCCCTATTTCAGCTGTTTATCCTTACATCCCTCTACCCTCCCCCCCCCCCCCGCCCACCAAACACCTTTTGATACTTTCCGTCTTCACACCCCCTCTTTCAGCTGTGTTTTTTTACTTGTCTCTATCCTTACACCCAACATATAGACCTATCTAAATTCTGCACAAGTTATATGTGAATCCTTACCTTTCTCCCCCTCCGGCCCCTGGGGCCCCGTGCCCCCGTCCCGCCCTGGAGGTCCTGGTTCTCCAGGTGCCCCGTTAGGCCCGATCAGGGTGTCCATCACCTGGATCATGCCCGGAGGTCCGTGGGGACCCACCTCTCCAGGGACTCCCGCGTCGCCTTTATCTCCTGTGAGAAATTACAGCAAAAACTGATTAATTTTGATTAATCAAATTAGTTTCTGTAAAGAGATTACAAATTATTTTCTGTGATAACCGAGTGCAGTGGAATAAAAAAATGTATGTTTAAAGGGGCCTTCCATAAAGTATGTACGCATCAAGGGGGGGGGGGGGGGGGGTACTCTGGTACCCACGCCAGCCGCTACTATATGGCAATTTAAGCAGCCACGGTGAAGGAGTGTAGGGGGTGGGGGGTCTGAAATTTTTGAAAATTTGCGTACGTCCCTGTACAAATCTAATGCGTATTTTAGTCAAAGGGGGGGTGGGGGGGGTCTACAATTTTCGAAATTTTGCGTACGTACTAAATGGAAGGCCAATACCAAAGTACGGTACTAAATGGTATGTTGCTTTAACGAGTCATTTATGTGTACAGTTGTATGGACTTTTTCTTTATAACTTTTACACATCTTTGTCCAACTGATTGTGAATTTGTTGATTATGTTACTGGAAATCACCAGCGGATCTAGGCATTTAAATGGGTGTTTTTTTTTGTTTTTTTTTAAAGGAGGGCTTGATAGATCGAGTCTTCCATTAGAAATGCAAATAATGCAACAATGCATTCCTCTAAATCCGCTACCATGCATTATCATATATTATTAGAAACACAGATACTGTGTCTATGTTGATCTACTTCATTAGGTCCAATCTGTGTGACATAATATCAAGAAGGAGGGAATAGAGAAAAAGTACTTGACAAAGGAATACATTTTATTGATCTTGATGTATATAGTTATAAGTTATACTTAAAATATTTATGTACTACAATCTATACGCATTGTTATATCACCGAAAAACAGGGGCAACCCTGAAGTGAATTACTAATAGAATAAAATTAAATTTAAAAAAAATGTAAACTGTAGGACTATTAAATTCCTATTCAAGTTAGCACAACAGTACCAGCGTCAAGAAATTTAACATCTCAAAAACATGTCAAATCCTCACCTTTCACTCCAGGCAGACCGTCGCGTCCCGCCTCCCCAGCCGGTCCTCTCTCCCCCCTCTCTCCAGGTGATCCTGTGACTCCAGGGTGTCCTCTGTCCCCCTTGACCCCCGGCTCTCCAGGCGGCCCCGACGACCCGGCCAGCCCCAGGATCCTCGTCACCCGCCGTCCGCCCTCCGTGTCCACCGGCTGGGAGGGGTGCAGGGCTGAGCGAAGCAGATCTTTTTAAAGGTTTTATTTAGTATAAAATCAAGTGTTTTTCTTGGATTTTATGATATTCCATATTATATGTGATGAATTCAGTACATGTGTAGACTTTGTGCACTATATATGATCTTACACTGCCTATAGTGCAAACTGAAACTTATAGATCGAAATTTATGCCAACTTCAATGGTCTCATCAAGACAGTAATAATTGCCTCCTTCTTCTTTCCTTTTTCCTTACTTAAATTTTGTATAACTCGGACATATTTCGTAGTCACATAGTTTTGTGAATAACCAAAAAAGTGGAGACATGAGCACATCTGCACAAGGTCTATACACCATAAGATAAACTCGAGAATAATATATAGTTTGACTCTCTATGCAATGACATAGATCCATATTTAGTTTAAAACGATTAAAGAATGGTCAATCGACATTCCAACATTCCAAGCAGTCTAAAAATAGGAGCATGGCACATCTTGTTCATAAGGATTTGAAAATGATTTGATGGCATCATTTGGAAAAGGACATTCTGTGTAGGCTGGAAAAACTTGCACCTTCCCCAGGCGCCATCTGATATGGAAACGGAGAACCAGGAGGAGAACCATTTGTTTATGATTTCAAAATACAAACGTACTTTAGAATAGTAATTTCTCTAATACGAATAACTGGACGGTATATCATGTTCTACCTTGGTTTATCATACAAGCAAAACACAACTATGTATCCAAAGGCCATTCCGTGGCAATCAATCTTCAAAGTTGGTCCACTCAAACCGCTACAAGGCTCATCCAAAACCGCTTTACCAGCCGGACATGGAGAGATAAGGTACGTCGTTAAACACGTTTTGGGTAGAGACCAAAGTACTACTTAACCTTCTCACAGATTCTAGGGAAGGGGGAGCTACTTGTGTTTCTGACAGATGTATGCAAAGAGTTCACTTCAAGTTGTGTTCGGGGTACCGTACTATATATTGGCAGATCCAGCAATTTGAAAAGAGGTGGGGGGCGCGCTTGAAAAAAAACCTTTAATAGATTTTTAGCCAAATCTTACATAAAAATACGAATTTTCTGGCAAAAGGGAGCCCCCCCCCCCTTGATCCACCCAATCATGACCTCATTTAAAATGATGACTAGTATAAAGCTTGCTTTCCTTTGCGTTTCTCATAAAGGTGGGCATATGGCTCGGACATGTGTTAAGCATTACAAGAATAGTTGTTTCTCACAGATAAATCATAGACCTACAGCTGGCATACTTCTTCTAATTCTACTTTCAAATGTAGGCACAACTACTTTACCTCGTCTATGTCTGAAACACTTTTTCATTCACTTCTTATTTCAATCGCTACTCATGATATAGATGAGAGGCCCAGCACAAGAACTACAAGTCGTCAAAAAGGTTGTTCATGTTTCTCAAATAAAGAGCGCAGGGCTCAATCCAATTACTGTACCTCAACTAAAATTCTACTTCTGTTTCTGTATAACTGCTATACCTAATCTAAAGCACTACCTATGTTTTTAAACAACTATGAGCCTATGACTCGGTACAACGTGTGTACCATGTCCAAAACCGTACATATGTTTTCAACAGATATAGACTTGGGACTCTATAACTAAAGAACCTCATCTAAAACGTCATACTCCCGTTTCTCAGAGATATAGCCATATGTTCCTTTTCTACTTGTGCACGTTGTCCTCATCTAAAAACTACTCATGTTTTTCATAGATGTAAGCATAAGGCTTGGTACAACTGGTGTACCTCATCTAAAAACTACTCACGTTTTTCACAGATGTAAGCATAGGGCTCGGTACAACTGGTGTACCGTGTCCAGTCGTTCTGTACATCTAACCAGGCCTTGTTGCCATGGGCCACCACGTAGTTCTCCTCAGGAGCACGGGGGTTGAGGGGGATGAATGACGTCGGCTCACCTAAGTAACGATACATTAATAAAATTACTGCTCTTTTTTATTAGTTGCAAAGGGTTTTAAACACACTGCGGATGCACATGAAAATCTGATCAATTAGCCAAAACATTTAGATCAAGTTCTAGAAGTTTTGAAATATACATGTGTAAGTTTCTCATATAAATTTGAACTGTTAATATTTTGTATGTGGTCTTTTGAAAACAGCATAGTCCGAGGACTTTACATAACTTCGCAATAGATTTTGATCTATGATTATGACACATGTACACAAGGATCGAAATTCATAAGAAGACAGCTTCTTTACATTCTGTAGAAACCTTTTGTTGAAATGTATATTAAGGATTCCAATATGGAATCAGAAAGACCTATTTGGACTGCTTACAAGGCGTAATGTCGATTTTCTAAATCATTACGACCGTATTCCACATACCGGAAGTGTGTTGTGGATTTGATGCCAATACAATTTCGCTACTGCCGATATAAAAAAATCTATGAACATGTTGGTAAATTTTTCCTTCCAATTATGCATGCTCTGGTTGCAGACATGGCACTTTTGGCTGCTGATATGTCACTTTCAGCTGCCAATATGTCACTTTCGGCTGCCGATATGTCACCTTCACCAGCCGAAATTCTGCCAAAAGTTTATGGTCCCAATATAGAACGTTTCCATGGATTGGCTCAATTTCGGCAGCACACAAAGATTATAATGTTACTGTTTAATCCACTTGTTTCTGGCTGGGAAACTAGTACTCACCAATCTTCCACCTGGAGAAGGTGACGTTGGAGCCGTCCACCCAGCGGAAGGCCCCCTCCACCTGGGCGTCCTGCAGCCCCACCCAGTAGTAGTGGGTGTCGTCCACACCTGCGTTCTGAGGATGTATTGAGAATTATTGAAAAAAAATGAGAAAATTTGAGAAAATAAAAGTTCCTATTCAGTTTCCAGGTCAAAATTAATATAGAATGATATTTTTTGTATAAGGCCTAAAGGGAAATACGACAGCTTTTATGCGGTGTTTGCCCCTGGCAGTATGATGCACTCTGATTTTGCCTGGGGCAAAAACCTTAAAGACACTACTACGTGTTCATATTTATTCGTGGCCCTACTATATACTGGATATATTATATACACTATACACTTGCTTTAGGGTTAATTATAGATGCGAAAATGGTCTTGTTATTTCTGAGAGATTTCCTAAAAAAAAGTCTTAATCAAGATTAAACAAGACACTATAATGATATGTGGCCAAGACAAGTTGTTTTTATGTTTTAAATCCAAACATGCAAAATCACAACTGAAATAAGGGTCTTCCAACTACTGCCCCAAAATAGACCTTTACTCACCTTTGACTTTTGTAAATGGGGCCATTAAAATACATCAAAAGTAATGGACTCTTCAAGGTCTTGTAAAGTCTTGTAAAGGTGACCTTTCCTTTACTTTAATAAACATGTAATACACTTTAATGAATAATAAATATGCAATCAAAGTGATCCCTTCACACAAGGTGCCTGTTTCCCACATGTCAATCCCAGCACAACTTATAACTAACAAGGAAGAAAAAAAAAGAAAGGACATCTATTTCAATCCCACACCCCTTTGCAGGAAAATGCATTTAAACTTATGATTGGCTTCGTAAAATGCTAAAATGACGTACCCTTCTGATATTGTCGACCTGGTAGGCCTCCACCTCTGAGTTAATGGACACTAGGTCAGACCCGAGCACCATACACCTCAGCCGGGCCTGCTTCCAACTCCTGTCGTGGGAGGGCGCCTCGGTGAAGAGGGTGGCTCTGACGTCATAGATGTGGTCAAAGAGGAACACTTTGTAACAGCTATCTCCTGACTCGGACCACGTGTCCGGGCAATGGGCTACATGAAAGAAAAGTCATTTTTAGTTTAGCAATTGCCAAAATGTCAGTTTGATCAACAGATCAATGTTTTTTTGAGTTTAACCTCACAGTCAATCAATTTTTAGATGAATTCATCTGATACTACGTGAAACATAATCCTATGAATACATTTAAATCTAAATTGAGTTTGATGTGATTTGATTTGATTTTGATGAAATAAGTAAGTAATTTCTAAGTAACTGATATTGAGGTAATTAACTAGTTGCCCGTGCTGCAGCTAGAGTAAAAGAAATTTCATAGTCTCAGTAGGCTTATAGTTTAAGATTGAATTAGACATGTTTGCTGTGAAATAGTATTATTGAAATTATTAGATCTCAAGAGATGTGATTCCAGTACATCTCCCGATAAACTACAAGGGGAAAACAACTATATTTCTGCACTGTTTGTGGGAATAATGAAACAAAGAAGTAAAGCATCATAGAGTAAATTTCAACCTTCCCTTATTAATCATTAGATAAAAATTGGTGCATGGTATACTTACTGGAGGACTGTGTGACGGTGTTGAGGGACCAGGAGGAGGTGAGTAGAGGTAGAAGGGTGGTGAAAAGGGGCAGGAGGAGGCTTATTCCTGGCGACATGTTTGCAGGTTATTATAACAGGAGTGCAGATCAAATATCCAGTTGAAATCCTAGGTTCAGAGTTTTGTCACCAAAGATTTATGTGCAAACTTCAAAAATATCTCATGACTTCCAGGGTTACAATACCTCTCTTGGTGTAAGTTCTTTTTTCAGTTTCCTTTACAATTGATGCAACAAATACATTATGGCTTTGTAGATAATAATTAATTATGCTTTGTAGCAATAATTAATGTTTCTGGTGGTAAAACTGTAGATACTACAGGTAATACCACAGTTTTTAGAGAAGTGTTGAACTACCTAGCAGTGTGATATAAATTTGTTCTTCAAAAACTAATGTTCCATGTATGTCAAACTGCCATTCTTAACGTCCCTAGTAATCCTGTCTTGAATACATTAAACCATCAATAGCCAGCAAGTCTTCAGCAGTTCTATAATGTATTTTGCAAAACTGGCCGGAATCCAATCATCCGAATCTTTCTGGGAGGCTTCAACGATTATAAAATCCATGTATATAAGTCCTTCTATTGGTCCCAAAGTTGCTCCAGCTCCCAACCAGTCTACTGCATGACCATCCTATCCTGGAGGTAACTGAAAATGATTAGTATAAATTATGAAGTCATATACTTTATAAGTATCTCTTAAAGCAGTGCATCCCGCATCCTGGGTAATTCCTCATGTAATGACTGGCTGTTCCTGGTGCCATTCCTATAACAGAGCTGTAATGTCTACACATTAATTCCTATGGCCTTTCCCTGGTCACGCTATGGTCATTTCAGCCATGACCATTATGGTAAACCAAGTGTAAAACCAAGTCATAAAACATTCTTTTAAAAAAACTACCCTGTATCAATCTGTCATCATTTACTATTATTTACTGTAACATTACTATGTGCACAGAGTGTCGTGATGGTTAGCTAACCCTCCTTAAAATCCAGTGATATATACTTTACAGTTTCTTGAGTATATAGAATTATCATTATTTATACTGTTTTCACATTAAGGTCAATGAAATATCATACGAATAGGGAGCATTGTAGACCTGCCTACTAAAGGACAGAATTTTGTTTTTTGAATGGGTTAAGAGAGTTTGCAATAATTTTGTTCTCCTGAAATAGTAAATGTTATTAAAACAGGCACAACATGGTTTGTATGGACTGCCATTCTACAACACACCGTGTAGATGCCGTGTAAAAATTTTCAGTTTTCATGAGGATTAATTATCTGCATGCTGATGAATACCAAACAAAAAACCATAAGCACTAGAATAATTATTGGATGTGGACTACCATTGACTTGAGCTGCATGAAAAGTCTTGTATGTAACAATTCTCATTAAAATTTCCTGAATTCTGAGTGGTCTGACATACCAACCATCCTAGAAACAAAAGCATCTACCGTCACGTGTTTTTCACAGAATAAAAACAAGTTGGATGCATTTTATTCTGTAGACCTTATTTCTCCATGTTTTTACACTTTTAGTTTCTTTAGGTTAAAACCCCCATGAATACCTGTGTAAAACATAAGTTTAACACTAAATCAAAACCCATGCATGTTATAAGGCCATAGTTTTACTGGGGTAAACTTGTAGTTTGACAATAAAACCATGGCCAATTTTTACAAGTAAAACACGTGTTGAATTGAAAGAAAACACCAGCCCAGTTTGCTGGGCGTCCACTCGGCCCCTCCTCGACCTGTCCCTCCTCCAGTGCCGCAGACCACCCTACAGCCATGGGTTCCCAGGCCCTGGAACCACAGGTACGGAGCCCCCCGCCATCCGGGCTGACAGTTACACCTGCCTCCAGGCCAGGCCCCCTGGGAAAAACTACAGTTACCTTTATTACTACCGTAAACCCATTTGGCACCTAGATAGGACACTGGCCTTTCTGAGAGCGAGATGTGCAAAATTAAAAATTATTACAAACAGATAATAATTTAATTCATGTGTCCAGTAATATACATGTGGACTGTTCATCATGAACCAGCTATATAAACATTTGTCTGTGGAATATTTAGGTATATTTCTCCGTATCCCATATAATTTGTCTATAGTTAAGTATGCCATTACATAATATTAGTGTAGAATTTGCAATCGCATGGTTTTTGATGAATAAATATGCCTAATGTATGCATAAGTGATTTTATGAAGAACACCAAGTTTTATAAATCCTCTAATGTTGATCACACAAACAAATTCTGGTAGATTGATTAATTGAGACAATTTGTATCTTTTCACTCTATAGACATGTGTGTATAATAAATTCCCAGTCATAAATCTCGTCAATGAGTTCATTATTGTATGATTTTACGGTATTAACAAGTCCTCAATTCGTGCACACATATAGAATGTTTAGGACCATAGGACATAGGATCGATGGGACAATTCCATGTTGAGGGGGAATTGGAGATGTCACTACCTTGATTCCAATCTAGTAATTTGAGTTTTACTTGGTGGTCCAGGTCTTTTGCCGATCATCACAAATTATTGCAATCAAAGTATTATTATACTAAAACATTAATCAACGGGAGGGACTGTAATGTTCGTGATAGTAGCCACGTGCACCAATTTGCACGGTTCTGTAACTGTTTCTCTCTTTTGATATTAACGCCCATAATTAGATATAGTCAAATATCATGCATATTGATAAGAGAATTCTTTGTATAAACTACAATGAACGAACACATTACACATAATTATTACAGATGTTCTTTTTTAAATATCTTCAGATGGATCTGTTCTTCCAGATATCTTTCACAATGATAGAAATTTCATTTCTTATACTATACAATCATGTGTTATCAATACTTCCTGATAGAAATGATGATGACATAAAATATACAATGAATTAGATGAGTAAATGAATGGAAGATCATATGGGATCTCTCCCTGTTGACTATTCGTATGAGGTATAACTATATATATAAAACAGATACTCTGATTATTGAAATTATGATAATTCATGATCAATTGGTGCTCATGTGAACACTAAATAGGTTGCACATGTAAATTGCCTTTATACCCCTAAAACTGTCCCTTATGATAACTATTATGTTATTAGCATAGACTAATTCTAAATGTATGAAAGATTATAATTACTTTGAAGAGCCTGTTTGTAATAGTAATTCGAAATTATGCAGCAACCAAAAAAGGAATAGAGAGTCAAAAAGTAAAGTTCCGTGTTGTTATTACCAAACATCATTTGTTTTTTATTTCCAACTATTTTCCTGAATCATATTAAATATTTTTCAAGGTATTTCAAGGTAATAAAGTCCTCTCTTTTTGTAGGGGGTACACCAAAAGTGTGTGTGTGTTGCCCCTGAGGAAGACTAACGGTAAATAACTGTTACATGCAAGAGACGGATTTGTAGGTCTGTGTTGCCAGGCACTACCACACCAAGTGTCAGTTACACTTAGAAGTTGCCAACAGTAACCCGCTTGACAATCCAGGTTTGTGTAGCAACCTTGGTTGTGACATCATCAAAATTGGATGTGAATCAGGAAATGTTGTGCTCCAGGGATCAGCATTGTTGTGTTGTTTCCCCGGTGATCCAAAAAGATGGAGTCAGCACATGAATTTATTTTAATGTTGGTATTGGGTGGTTTCACCATAAAAGGATCATCAGGTGCGAATGTGTGGGCGATCTTATAGAATAAATTCCATTGAAGATTCCCAAATGAATTTTTAAGAAAATACAATAAAAGTTTTGAATCTAAATGAATTTTAGAGATTTGTCGTGTTAGCAGGTCCATCCCAATATTCAAGTAATATTGGTTAATTCCCCCATTTTTAATCCATGCTTTAAATGAGATTTAGTAATGGTTAGGGGGAGATGGAAGTTGGTCAAAAGTGGTAGGACTATGTCCATACACTGCTGAAGCAGTGTGTAATGTCACTGGTAAATACGGTATGGTCAAGGATGGAATTTATTTTGAACGGAGTTAGACCATATGGTATTTACCTGGAATTAATCCATTAAATTAAGACCCAGTGGGACAACGGATGATAAGCGTTGCATCCATCGTCTTTCTTCTCTATCTCTCTCTGACTGTGCTTTGGCAGAGTCAGGTGGTGAGGAAATGAAGGAGAGGACTGAGATGTTAAAACCTTTGGTCAGCTTTGGTTGGTCAGCTGGGCATTGATTAAAATGCCTAGCTACCGTGGTGTCATGGTTGTGATTAATGTCATGAAAGTGGCCTTGGAACCGCGTCAAGATTCGGTTTTTCGTTTGTCCCACATATTGAATACCGCAATGGTTGCAGGTAATTAAGTAGACTAAATTGCTACTTTGACAGTTTATTTTAAATAATGGGGTGAACGAACGGCCATCGTGTTTAGAAATTATTGGTAAATAACTGTTACATGTACTTTTAAGTGAGGTGCACTGCAGGTAACCAAACTGTACCTTTGCTAAATTTTAGCCCTGACCACACCCACCCCCACTTTTGGTGTACCCCTAACCTACAAAAAGAGAGGAAGATGCCGCATGCATGTGCGCAAATGCATGCCGTTTTAGTGCTTAACCTATATGCTGACCTCCCAATCCCCTTTTGGAAATCCCGGATCTGCCCCTGTCCCTCATCGGCAGTTAAAGAGTTTGGTATCGTCTGTCCGCCCAAAAATGTTCTTCCGAGCAATTCTGTATTAGCATGTCCATCTTAAGTAGGCCCCTCTATCCATTATCAGTATACTGGTACCTCGAAATCTAGGGGCGGATCCATGATTTGAAAGGGCACCCATATAATATAGATTAAGTGCTAAAAGCCTTGAATCCGCGCGCTTCCCCTACTTAAATAGAATCCCTGAAACATTGCACCCACCAAAAGGAGGGCGGAGCCATGACCCTCTGGACCACTCTACATCCACCCCTGAAACCTAGCTAAAAACTAGAAAGGAAATTATTTAATATCCCAATAAAAAGTAAATGTTTTAGTCCCTAAGAACAAACCTTTCAACTATCTTTATCATTCCCTGGGCCATCTTGTACAATCTTTAAACACCCATAAATAATTTTATATCAAGGACATAAAGTTCTTCCATCACGCCCTTTCTGGGTCAAGACGTTCCTTTTTAATGTTCAAGTATTCCACAAGAGTGGCGACTTAAGCTTTCATGTATCTCCATACCTTCAGTCTAGAGGGCGACACTGTTTTGAGGCGTACCTGCCGCGCGGCACGTCGCGTCGAAGTAAACAACGGGCGGCGCGTTGTGACGCGGCAAATGTCCTCGCGCGTCAACAATTAGGTGGTAAACGCCTGAGGTGCCAAATGGGAGAAGTGGACATGTATTGAGCGTATTACTGGAAACTGCTACGGATTGATAGGCCATTTGTTAACTAAAGTATTTTAATCGAGACTTGTATTATGTTTCCTCATTCCTTCTAGGTGATATTGCTATCAAAATGTTATATTCATTTAGCTGTTTAGAGCATATTCGTATGGTATTTCATGACTGATACTATATAAAAGTTAGGATATTATCATTTACTTGTTCCTGAAATATTACCTAGTGCTTTCCTGAATGTTAAATGCGATCTTCCTAAACTTTGACGACTTTAGATCCAAACGTTAACGCAAAAATAAAATTGATCCCCCCTCCCCTGGATCCGCCACTGTTTATGATACTTCTCTTCACTCTGTTTCTTTAACATTGACGTTTTTTCTACGTAGCAACTCAGCATAAAGGAACTTAATATGAAGTTTTTCGTAATGGAGTATTCAGAAGCAGATCCAGGAGGCGATTGCATAGTCCGCAAATAAGCTAGGCACTAAAGGTTCCCATATTGTTTCACAAGACACAGTGTATTATCACCCAACTATTCACTTATTCTTCTATTTATTCTTTTACTTATTTATTTAATTACCTGACTATTCATCTATGTATTAATCATTATTTGCGTAGTTACTACTTGAGAAACTCGAATTTCTTCCAAACAATATATAAAACCTATACTGCTTTGCACATAAACCACAGAAAGACAGAAAATCACACAGAATAATGGGCTATTTTGCATAATATTTTAGACACAAACCGCGCCCCATAGAAGATCCCAGCGCCTGTCCCAGGCCACAGCTCCTACCACCACCACCACCACTACCACCACCTTGGCACCACTCCTGCGCCTCCACTCCTAGCTGGTTCTGACAGCTCCAACCGCCTACAAACGACGTAGTGACCCGCCTACGTGCTGGGGTACTCGTCTTTCACCTTGGTGAACTGGGCAGGTAAACATCCCACTGTCACCAGTCAGAACCAAGACTACATCTGATCAAACCAACAGACCATAGAGTGCGTTCAAAGGGAGCAACAGTGGAGTAGTATTGGATACAGAGAGGTTGGGATCGAGGAACCAATTGAGCTGCATCTGGCTGAGTTGCATTGGAAGTTGATGGAGGCATTGGGAGGTGCACTGGATAGTGGTGTGCATTGGATAGTGCAAAGTGCATTGGATAGTTTGCAGCTTTTCAAAGGATAGTTGACTGAGATTTTCTGGACGGCTGGAAAAGACAAAGGTACCTGGACACTGGTCAGTATTGGTTGGTTAGGAGCTAGTGGACAGCTACGCTGTGTAGATTGGAGCCCTATTAGGACAATTGCATTGCACATCAGTAAACAGTGTTCGAGGTTGAGTGGCAGTGCATTAAAAAGTGGCGGATATACACTATAAAGTAATACAGCGCGCTAACCTGTAGTGCTATACACTAACAATTACACATTACACTGAACACTCCTGTTCACCAGTCTCATTAGAGTGGTCAGTACCCACAGGTCATATTGGGTCATCCCCAGTGGTCAGCACCAGTCAACACCAGTGGTCAACATCAGTGGTCAACACCAATAATCAACACCAATAATCAACACCAGTGACGAACACCAGTGGCCATCCCCAGTGGCCATCCCCAGTGGCCATCCCCAGTGGTCAACACCAGTGGTCAACATCAGTGAACAACGTCAGTGGCTAAAACAATTAGTCGACACCAGTGGTCAACACCAATTCTCATCCCCTCATCCTTAGTGGTCAACACCAGTGGTCAACACCAGTGGTCAACACCAGTGACTAAAACCAGTGGTCAACACCAGTGGCCATTCCCAGTGGTCAGTAGCCATCCCCAGTGGCCATCCCCAGTGACCATCCCCAGTGGTCAACACCAGTGGCCATCCCCAGTGACCATCCCCAGTGGTCAACACCAGTGGCCATCCCCAGTGACCATCCCCAGTGGTCAACACCAGTGGCCATCCCAAGTGGCCATCCCCAGTGGCCATCCCCAGTGGCCATCCCCAGTGGTCATCCCTGCTGGTCATCCCCAGTAGCCATCCCCAGTGGTCAGTGAGCGGTCAGCAGGATGAGCCTGGAGGTGGTGGAGGAGGAGGTGCCCCGGTCACCGCGGTCAGTCCCTCCGGCCACTGTTGACCAGCTGAACGGGGGCCAATGTCCCCCGGGCGGGGACGTCATCGTCATCGCCATCGACGCCAACGTCCAGTCCGAGGAGGCCTTTAAATGTGAGTAGGGCATTGCGTGCGAGTATGAGATATATCATATCAATTACTGTCTGAATCCTGGCTCTTGATGTGACCTATAATAGCCAGTGGATATTGAGGGGGCATGGGGACGTGGGGGCCTGTGCCCTTTCTTTCTATCTTTCTTTCTTTCATTCTTTCTTTTTTCCCACTTTTTTTTGATGGGCTGGGGAAATCTTGCGTTTTCTTCAATATAAAGTCATTAAGAGAAGGGCTCAACACGCACACCCTTTTTTAAGCCTTAGATTCTCCCCTGATAGCAATGTCGGTATTAATGTCTCCACTCCAAATAAATGAATCAAATAATAGCCAGAATTATTGAAGTTGTGTGCGTTACAAAACAATTGTAAAAAAAGGGATGGTCACTTTTCAAAATTCTAAAAGAATTTAGAGTACATATTCATGGCAAAGTTATGTAAAACAAACGTATTGAATTCCGATATCGGACTCTCAAAACTTTCTTAATTTACTAGCCATGTGGTTATGGTCATGCTTCTTGGAATCTTAGGAATGTTATAAGGAATCTTAGAAGCTTGCATTGGGGGAAATAACATAGACTTACGACAGTGATAACATTAAATTTTATCCGCACCCTAGTTGCGTCATTGGCTTTGTATCGGAGTATATTAAAACTTTTTTGTCCAATGACACTATGGTTTCTGCAAATTGGATTCTTGTTTGCTTACCTTTTCGAGTTTGGCACCGACGTCATAATATATACATGATTTTGTGTCGGAAAGTCGTCTCCAGTTTAAATCTTGGTAATTTAATGTCGATTTACTCCTAATTTACATGCTGGTAGAGTCTTTACAACGTTTTTCATCATTTCAGTACCTTTGTCTCTTATGGAAATTACCTGAGTTTTTAATCTCCTAGCCCGTGCGTCCGTCACTTAGTGACGCACCTAGAATAGGATGGCAGTCGATATCATCAAACAACTTTTTATTCAGTCACATTTTGTTTTATTTGGCTAGATCCACATGCCTTGTATTTCTGTAGTTATACGAAGTTCCTAGTATCGTTAAAATATAGTGAGGGATGATTTATACGCCCTATATACCAGGCATATTTTATCCTAACAAAAGTCAACCATGTGTCATCGGTGAATCAGAAGTTTTAGAAATGGTTAAAAACCACCTTTTTTGGTATAATGATATGATCAAACTTGACAAAGGGAGAATATCAAACATTATGTAGGTGCATACGAACACTCAATCTTTAAGTACTACGCCTATAAGTATGTGGCCCTTCCCCCCTCCATTTCCGAAATCCTGTATCCACCCCAACAGCGTCAGAAAATGTGTTATACTTCAGTCATAGAACTTGGTAAAATAAACTGGATAGACTCTGGGACACTCTCAAATTTTAGATGGTTTATTTGTTTACTCTAGGTATAGAAATCATGTATGTCTATGCTCTAGGTGCTCGGTAGAATCGATAGGATCAAAAGGCAAATTGTTTGCCCCAATGGCGGATCCAGGATTTTGAAAAAAAGAAAAGGAAAAAAAGGGGGGGGGGTGCTATTGCAAAAAATCTTCCTTAATAACTTTTTGGCAGAAGTTTACATTTAAAAAGTCTAGAATTGGCCCAAACAAAAGGAGCCTCTAAATCTGCCAATGTTCCCTGTGTAATGATACGAGGTAAACAATACTAAGCTCATAGAAAAAATACAATATTTTACAAGTATGTAGAATATGACTATCATTGGTATTATCTGGATTGGGAAAATGCTCTTTACTGTTTGTGAATTCTGGTAAGTCCCCTCTCCAGCCTCACTAATAAAAACTACTTTAATCTCTTAAAGGTCAAGTGATCTCAAACATCAAAGTACACATTTTTGTCTGCACCCATTTTCTCTCTCACTATGGCTTACCACCACAGCAACCTATTTTTAAGATTAGCTCAACAAAGCTTAATACGTTGTATTCATTATACTTCGCAGGCACTCTTCTATATGGTTTGCTCTTTTAATTTTCTTTTAAGTTTTCTCATTTGAATGATCTCTAGAGGCATATTATTACAGCTCCAGACTCGAGCATGAAATAGTGAGAATGTAGTGAGGAAATAACGTCGTGTTGTGATTGTCTATAATTTATTTCTTAATCATAATGTTATCGGACTTCGGACTATTAAGTTTGATGAGACTATGATAATACCATAACCTTTGCTTCAAACATATCTAAATCATGTCTGGGGCAAAGGCTATTGTTTTTACCTTCATAATGGAAGCAAGTGACAATAAAATAAGACAAGGTACAGCACATAAACATGAAATTCAAATTGTGATGTAGATAATATCAACTTTGTTTAGGGCACTTTACCCATGGTGGACTCAAAGGTCAACCGTTTTAATAGCATGACATGTCATGAATATGACTTTTACCAGGAACCTTTATTAGATTCACAAAAAAAGCAGTGGAAGCATTGTTGGGTCCTAGGAGACAATGGAGCCACTGGGAGACAACCACTAATTAATTGATTAATTTGCCTCTTCTTGTGGCCTAGTTTGACCAAGGAGTCAACTGGTTTCTGTGGGTTATTACCTATTTTAGGCCACTGCCTTTGTTGCTAGCCGCCAAGGCCAAATTAAGACTTATACAAAGGAACTAATTTGATTGAAATCATTCCTATTCAACACATTTGATTCATTTTGGAAACTAATTTGATTGAAATTGCTCTTATTCAACACATTTGATTCATTTTGGAAACAAGTCAATCTAGAATGGCTGTTTAACTGTACTGATTTTGCCCTAGATTTATAATATGATATAAAAATTGTGTTTTTCTTAATTTTCCAGGGTACATGGAGCACTTACATCGGCCTAAGAATTCTGTCATACTTGTTCATGCACAAGATTCACCTGCAATGCCCACAAGAGATTGTAAGTGTTGTTTTTTTGTGTTTTTTGGCGTTTTTATAAAAGCATTTTGAAAAAAGTTCCTCAAAATACTTTGTTTAAAGAACACCATCAAAGCAACTCCTTGGATTCTCTCTAATCATAATCAAGCGCAGGAGGTGCAAAGCACGTTTGAAATAACAAGTCTGCATGTTTATGATTTGATGAGGCAATCAAATGAAGTTTTTTGAGTGTAATAATCTCCTAATGACTTAAGATGTGCTTATGGGTGAATGTTTTTAAATGATTTTTTTAAAAATGTTTCTTTTAATATGTTTTTTTAATAAATTGAATTCTCTTGAGATGTGTCTAGCGTGTTTGCTCTTTTTAAATGAAATTTGCTCTTCCAAGGGTTACCATCCGCAAAACGAATATTCGTAGGCCTACTGCAAAAGCAAAAACTTACATATTCCCTCAGGTCACTGCAGTTATAACTGGAGTGATTTAATCCACCAACTGTTCACTATGTGACTTTAATTGTTAAGTTAATACCTATGACTTATAAAATTGTAGATAGCTATTAGAAATATCACGAGGATTGTAATGATAAAATATGAAGCCCAATGTAACCCTTTGAAATATATCATGAGAACTATCCAAATATCACATTTCCACCATTTGAAATTGGACCATCACAAAGTAATGTTTTTGACATTCAAAATTCGCCTTCCTGATTACAAGTTGATATTTGAGTGGTTGGTAGGAAAGATGTGGCGTGATGTGGAGTCTAGTAAACAAGGTCTCCTCAAACCCTTTGAGTAGCTCTGAGTGGCTCCAACTCTCACGGAGTCAGGAACATGTGAGCTGCTCGTGAGCTGCTCTTTAGACCTTCCCCTCAGGCTGGCATTTCAGAAATAGAGCTCTGGTTCTTTTGTGTCTGATGCAGAAGCAGTAAATGCGATTTGCATATGGACAGAGATGCAAACTTGGGAACAATAGCAAGATCTGGTCTCTTTGTTTACATAAACACCTAGTTAAAGTCCTGTTATCCCATAGGCCTCTTCCAAAGAACCTCATCTGAAAACCAAAATCACACTCTTTTGTTGTCATATTATCACTGATTGATAAATGATAATACAGTATATTGTATCTTTCCTCTTCAGCCTGGGAGTCTCAAATATCAAGTGGTGCTGCAAAAAGACAAGAAATTGTTGACAAGTACAACCTCAAGTTCAAGGAGCTCGGGGTAAATTGAGTAGGCTCCTTCTTTTGACAACAAATAAAGTAGTACTTCAATATCTATCATTGTACAATATCAACAAATATTAAATGTTTTGATATAAATGATATAACATATTTATACAACAATGTAATCATTTCATTGCATTTCAAAATTAAGTGCAACCCTTAAGTGAAACCAAACTTTTGCTTTGAATATTGTTAATTATCTAATCTGCTACCCTTAAATGAGGTAACAATAATAAGTGACATATAATTCATGATTAAAATAATCACATTTTCTTTGACTTCCAGCTCCAAGGTCGCTGTGTAGTAGACATGGAGAAGCCAGGGCCACTAGTCATTGATGTCGCAAAACAGGAGCGGGCTTCGTACATCGTAATGGGTACGCGGGGTCTGGGCAAGATACGCCGAACCATCATGGGGTCTGTGTCCGACTATGTAATCCACCATGCCCAGTGCCCTGTGATTGTCTGTAGACACTAAACTACATATGTTATCACCCATTACTGCAGTCTAAAACATTGCTGTAGACATACACCTTTGTTCTGGGCAAGAAAATGAAATCACTGCAACCCTTCCAAATCATGTCATCTCCTACATTTTCATTGTTTGTAGAAAGAAACATTAATTAATTACTTCTATACTTGTATGATTATTATGGTCTGGGCCTTAAGCCCCATACCCACTAGGCGAATATGACTGGATTGGCCGACTAGAATCGGCCGATTATTTAATAAAATCGGCCAACTTTAGCACCAATTCAGATTACCAGTCAGTATGTCATATTGAAATATATATGTTTGATATGAGTCAGCGCTAAAATCGGCCAACTCCACTACTAGAGTCAGCCAATTTTAGCACCAGTGAATTGGCCGACTCAAAATGGCCTGGAGGGTATGGGGTTTTAGTCTTCAAGCTCTATTAAGACTTTGCTTTACCAGATCATTAAAGGCCCTCAGGGTAGCCATGTACCAGATCCAAAAGCTTTATTTTTTAGGGATCATCACATTAAACCCATTCCTGTCATATTATGTCTATTCTTTTCCTGGCAGCAGCAACAACAATTGTAATAACAGGGGTCCAGGGTACTCAAGAAAGGGGAAAATGTTGTGGCTTGTGCTAACAAATGGTCGAAGTTTTACAACTTTGCCTACTTATATTGACCCCCCCCCATTTTTCTTAAAGCATGGATCTGCCTCTCACTATCCATTGACAAGTTCATTTCTATACAATCCATCGTAATGTTTCTGTTCTTATGTTTTTGTCGTTATCAAGCACTGTATGGGAGCATATATCATGACAGATTGATTGCGTCTTTACAAGGTCTCGCACTCAGCAATTAACTACGTATACACCTTAGTCAAAATAAGTGACCGAAATAATTTGCAGCCACCTGCATGTGTAACCTACTTTGCAAACACGTGTACTAATTGCTCTTTCTTTATAAGTCCACCAAGGGCCTTACATATATAATGTGTACCCGAAATATAATGTTATTTGCTAAGTCATACATCCAATTGCTGGAGCCTCCTTTTCGATTGGTGTTGGTTTATTGTATTATATCCATTCAATTTTCAGTGTTCTTGAACTCACAATTCCTTTCAAGGAATTATCAACATTACTGGTAATGTGATCATACATTTTTCTGTTTGTGTATATAATTATGTTCCTTGCCATAGTGGTATTTCTGTTGGCATTACAAAGTGCCTACTGCTGTTGAAATGTAGAATATATTGTTAGATTTGCATTTTCTTTATGTAATAGTTCCGCGGTATTCATTACTGAGCTAAGATATAGACCCAAATGTTTCAATATTATGGTTATTAGAATAGCCTGTTTGTGACCTAGGTTGTTTTGTCTTACTTTGATGAAGCATCTTATGATAAGAATATGATAAAGCGCACTTCTGAGTTGGCGATAATATTATGATTATGTGTACTAATGAGTAATGTACTTGGAGACCATTAGCTATTGATTAGGTGGCAACGTTAACGGATGTCTTGCTGGATATTTTAGGGATGCTCACTGTTAAGGCCGTATTCCACTACATGATGTTTGGCTCATGGTTCATGATCACTTCAATTCTGCCGATGTTTGGTAAAATCTCAAAGGTCACGAGGTATTCCTGATTTTGGTGGTACATCTTGATATGTAATATACCTGAGAAAACTCCCGATCTTTGACCCCTTTAAAATACTGAAAGTTACCAACATGTTCGTAACTATCGGGAGTGCCTACTCACGATCTTTCCTACCTGAAATTGACACACTCGCGATCTTTAGCCCCAAAACCTCCAGATTTTAGGCAGTTTTGTCTACCACGTAGTGGAATACAGCCTTTTGGCATACATGTGTAACAAACAAGCCTATAATATCAAGCCTAAATACAGTATTAGTCTGCACCCACGTGCTGCATCATCCAATCCTGGCCAAGCCAGAGGAGACATCTGGCTTATGCTACACACCCCTGATACTAGCTCATGGAACAGTCTGTGCCAGTAATCGAACTGAGTTTCAACCTTTTTGTATGAATGACTATTCTACCTGTTTGTGGAGATATGGTCACACCATTCTTGTTTCTGTTACTGCCAATTGCAGAATAAATTAGATTGTCATGTTACATATGAAGTGTTTATTTGAATGTAAAGGTATCAACGTACCTCTGACATTCAGATGCCTGTATTATTGAAATAGTTATGTTCCAGTAAATGTTTTGTTGAATAAATATACTTCATTTACACCTACTCTTTGTCATCTTTTTAGGGAAACCTTTTATGTCACACGTTTTATTACAATTAGGCGTATTAAGTTATATTTTTGTACATTATGATTCATCACCACATCTCATTCATTCTCATACATATATGTTAACAACATACGTCTCAAACCATTATGTTATCATATCACATGTATCTCCACTGTTACCACAAACCGCCATATTGTAAAAACCAACTGGCTGGGCGGGGCCGGAAACCAGTTGCTTAAACTGAAACCTGTCCAGTATAATATACATGTTTCAAAAAATAAAAATACAATTATTGCTGGGTTCTAAACTAACTACTAGTAAATTGCCTTACATGAAACTCACAAACTATGTAGCATTTATTGAAAGCGCCGCGTAGATTGTACAAAATTTGGAGATGCATTTTTGTAATCATTTCTCCCTATGTCCAAAATAACAAAAACAGTATAGCGCATATAGAAATTATCACAGTTGTCTATCTCGATAATACAATGTTCCCTTAATTATACTAGGCAAATGATCTGTCGCTATGCCTTTGTTCCGGCTAAATCCAACTGAAGCTCGACCTGTAATTAAATCTATTGAATAATTGTATTTGTGACAATAATTATTTGCCTTTCCATCTAAACTACAAGTATTTCAAAATGGCAAATGATTCAATTGAAGCCACAGCCATCGTTCCAAAACAAGAACAGTCACTAAACCGTGATAACTTCAAATGCACAATGCTGCTTGAAATAGATATATTCCCATTTTAAAAATCCTTTCAAAACCAGCCATTACCCCATATAAAGCTAAAAAGCTCCCACATAGAATCTGGGTGGAGAGTGTTGTAAATCGGGCAGCACTGGCGCCGCCTGGTGAAAGTCCGTAAAGCTCCAAGCAGAGACGCCAACCGATCAATAATCGCTTGCGAGCAGCTCATCAGCCTGGGGATTACCGAGGGCCGGACGGATCCACAACCAGCCGAGCTGCTCACCACAGCCACCCTGAGCAATATGTGAGATTCCCATCTGCATACAGAACAGTCGGAGCTGTCCTAAATACGAGGAATATTCAAAGACAAGGCAATGGGATGACGCATGGAGCTGGGACATAGGCTGGTGCCGAGAGGGGTGACGCCATCTCATGAGCTGCTCGTCTGGTAGGTTGTTGTTATTGAGCTGCTCAGGCACTCAGAGATGTTGGGTGTACTGTAAGAGGTGTCACTCCCGCGGTGTGATGTGATAATTTTACCATGGCTCCACCTAGGTGAGAAGCTGATGGACCAATTATGCAGCTATTGTTCATGTGTTAATGTAATTTGCAATGATATAATTACATGTAGCCATAGAGCGGTAGACAGGTTTGCATTTAGCAGATGGTAGCTTTTAGAATAAGGCACAATACTGTTGGCTTTATACAAAGGACTAATTGTTAATTGTTTTACACTTGACAAAATGACCTATTTCTGGTTCCTTATTTCCAGCATTTGAGAAAACATCGGGTAACAATTGCAAATAAAATAAGTCAGGAGACGGCGCAGGTCGTAAAAGACAGTGATGAAGACGAAAGATGAATCAAGCAAAAAGCTAAACAAAATGGTAAATCCCCTTGAAATTGATTTTAATACGTGTTTACTCTGCATATAATTATTACGTTTTGAGACGTGGATCTAGCTGATTAATGCACCAAAATAACAAAATCAGTTAAATGATTATTATTGCCCAGTTTCAGAACAATCACGTCAATCACAATTACTTTCAATAATAGGCTATTGAAATTGCTACTTTAAGATTATTTAAAAGTTAACGATAACCAGTATAGCATATGAACCATTTCAAAACAATATCAAACCTTCCACACATAGAATGCATTGTAAATAATAGGCCTACTATCTACTTTTCTAGACGGTATCACTGCTTCACATTGCTGCCGCTAGGGGATATGCAAATGAGGTCAGGCAGTTACTGCGCATGTCTAACTGCGACGTCAACACGGTGGACGAGGAGGGGAGAACCCCTTTAATGGTGGCTGCCGACAAACGTCATCATGACGTCATGAGACTGCTGATTGAGACGGGTTGTGACGTCAACACCAGAGATTGCCATGGTAACAGTGTGCTTATGGCGGCTGTACAAGAGGGGGCGGATGTGGCTGTGAAGGTGAATTTGGTGTATTGCTGTTTTTGTTATATTAGTCACCATATCCAATTTACATGTCATTGATTTTCAGTATAGTTTATGTTGGAGGTATTGCAGTAACGACATAAGGAAGACTCTATATGTTTAACAAACAGAGTATCTACCATAATTGTTCCCACATGGTTAATCATGACATATGTCATGTACCACATGCTGTAAGTGTTTATTTTTAACCGAAACTTACCATTTAACTTTTTTAGATGATTCTATCAGGGTTCCATAAAAAAAAAAAAGGTTCCTGTATAGCATTTCTGATATTAGACTCACATGTCAGGCGTTTTGGTGATTATTCCACTAATATACATCATAGTCTAAATATCTCTTTTACAATGCACATGGTTTAATGAAACAAAAATATTGTCTCAGTCCAAGCAAGGCTAACCATGTACATGGTTTAATGAATAACAATACTAATTGTCTCAGTCCAAGCAAGGCTTCACCCTAACCATATCTGAGCTACCTGTTTTGAAGAGGAATGCCTTGACAAAAGTGATCCATTATGTCTTTTGTATAGAACCCTTGCATTATCTCAATTGACTCTTATTTCTGGCAATACCTGTGCAGCTCCTTCTATCCCATGACGTTGACGTCAACATACGGGACTCTCGGCTCCGTACGCCCCTCCATCTGGCGACACTAAAAGGAAGTATTCTGATAGTGAGGTTACTGGTGGAGGCAGGGTGCCATCGTAACGTTCAGGTAGGTGATAAAGAGTTTACATAGGCCCTATATGTATATTCTTATAAGGTATAGCACAATATGTAATGCAATAATGGCATCATTAGAACGATACAAATGTAGGCTACATGTATTCGGATATGGCCTAATTGATTGATAATGACATAGAGATAGGCCTACATAATGTTATGTATATCTTTGATAATGGTGAAATCTTAGTGTAATGATGCAGATATATGATTGCTTAGAATAATTGATTATTGGCTATCAATATGCGTAGTCTTGAGATGGCTTTCCTTTATCTACCTATCCTAGACCAGGATATACCTCTCTTAGTCCTAGTGTAAATATGTAGTGCATGAAATATCTAGCTGCTCTGTATAACAACAGTGTATAATACATCTTTTTATCTTTTTTGTCAGGATGAGGATGGCTACACCCCTCTTTTCCTGGCTGCCTGGGACCCCTTCAACAAACAACTTCTTCCCGTTCTCAGAACACTCTTGTACGCAGGCGCAAACCCTGACGTGTGTGACGTCACCAACAAGGCACCAATCACAGCAGCCTGGAGCAAGTGGCGCCACCTTGTGTGTCTTGTACAAAGCGGATGTGACGTCAACAACGTCAGAATGAATGGCTACAGCCTCCTTCTGGTGGCATGTTTTGAGAATGACGTCACAAAACTGAACCTGTTAAAAATGGCAGGAGCAAGGATGGATTATTCAGTACTTGAGTCAGCTGCTGTGAAAGGGCACACAGCCAGATATGAACTTTTAAGGGAAATTGTGTCTAATCCTTTGTCCTTGCAAGCATTATCCAGAGTAAGGGCCAGAGCTTTGATCCATAGACCTTTCATGGCTAATGTTGACAAATTGGCCCTGCCTCTGTATATAAAGTCTTATCTAAAAATGGAAGAGTTCTACCCAAACTTGACAAATGGATCCTGATAAGAGAGTCTGGTGTTTTCTAGCTAGTTAAGTAAGAAGTAAATCGTGGACACCTGTTGGATATTTATAGTTGTTTATGTCATACGTGCACCTGGGAAGATTATTATTAGTAGCTGGACAGGAGCACAGAAGACGCCTGGCCTGACAAGTTTCATTTTCAAATCAGACCTTTAGTAATGTATAATAGTACTACCAACGACAACGTTACACCGGATCCCAACCAATTCATAGAGGTTCATATAATAGTTCTCATTAATAAGTAGGAGGTAAGGAGACACTTTCTTCAGGCATATTGCTAAACATATAATTATGTGAGTATTGTGTGGATCAGATTCTTGATCAGATTGTATTTCATGTTTCTCTCGAGATACATGTATTTATGCCACACCATACTAGCTGTCCATATGATCTTGAATGATAATCTGCTAATGTATTGCTTTATTTTATTATGTGAAACTATTACATTCTCAATAGGTATTAATAGAAATAACAAATGCCAGCTTGTTTGCCCATTTGAGCAGGAGTCAACTAGTATTCATTTGGAAATTTGGGGTTGTTATAACCTTATCTTCATACTTTCCATCTTTTTTTACCTTTAGCAGTTGTATCAATGGAGCAACCCCAAAAACGAAAATGCGCCTTCAAGAACAGCAGAGGGAAGGTCTGTGGTACAGATCTCCCCAATCATCTCAAATTCTGTCTCAACTGTGGCGGCCATGTTGGATCTGAGCAGTGCAAGGGTTGTCAGGCATGGCTCCACCCCAGGGGCAAATACTGTGGCAACTGTGGGCTAATTACAGTAGTGCTGGACCTAGCAAGAGCCAGGGTAGCCCAGAAACCAGCAGATGATTCCATGAGCGCCGCCATGACAGTTGCCCTGCAGAAAGCGACAACGACAGCAGAACCGCAAAAAGAAACAGAACCAGATGTGAAGTGTGACGTCACGTCATGTGGTTGGGTGGTGCCACCTGGAGTGAGGGAGGCAAACAAGGAGCTGGCAGTGAAGGCAGCAAAGAAAGCCCAGGAGATGGTGAGGGTTGGCTTGGCTGAGTCTTCAATGGGCGGAGAAAATGAGACGTTGGGCGGAGAAACCGAGTCAGTGGGCGTGCAGACATATCAGATGGAAGGCGATGACCACCAGGGTGCCCCGCTTAGTCATCGTCATGCAATTCGTCGCACCTCTGCGCCCTCAGGATCTCAAGAGTCATCACAAGTGGATAAACCTGAGGTGGCATCACCAATTGCCAAAAATCCCAAGTTTTTCTAATCTGTGAGAAGGATCCTTTCCATTTCTCTCTACAAAAGATATATTTATGTCAAAAATGACTTGGCATGGTACTACTGTAGCTGAAAGACTAAAATTAGACTTGGTGCTACAAGCTATATGTCTTACCAATTGCTGATCAACACTGATAATGCTTCTTGCTACTAGAGTGAAATTTCCAAAAATGAGAGGGTTTTTAGAAGTTATTCCAGCCAGGCAGAGTTAGATTTAGGTAACCTAGAGATGTTTTATTTAGTGCATGGTATCTTTGCAGCCAGATCAGTTTGGCAAAGACATAATTATATACATGCAAGAAAATGTAGAATCTTTACAGTGAGGCCATAAGACGCAACCTTCAGTCTTGCTGCTATTCAGGCTTTAAAATGAGACAAAGATGATGGGCAAGTAGCCTACTAGAAGCCATGTCAAATGGTTTGTAAAGATATACATATCAGGGTTGTGAATCCATTTCAGTTAAGCCTTTCAAGATATACAGTACAATATGTGACCAAAGGAATGATTAGGTCATACCCGAAAGTATTGTGTTCAGACTGCTAATGGACAGGAAGTACAATGCATTGTGTCAGACAAATCATTCTAGAAAGTAAGAATTGTTGCAGAAGTGTATGAAGGAAATCATTAATGTTCAAAACTGTTATCTGACGATAATCTGAGTCCCTTAGTTATGCGTGTATATAAAGTCCCAAGTAAAAGGTTTGACCTATCTACCCTAGTTTCTTGACCAATAATATGCGTCTCTGTTTAGCTGATATCCCTTATAAAAGGCCAGATGATATATAATGTTTAGCAGTCTATACCAGTTTTTTAAATGATAATTTTGTCTTCACATAGTAGATACATGCAGTATTCTCTATGATATCCATATGTTCAATCTAGAATAGAATAGAAATGAAATGAAACATATAGAGTAAGTGGATGTGTCCTCACAAACTATAGATTACTGTGATGGACCTTCTTTTTCAAGTTGCAATTGTCAATGTAGGCTTATGATTATGTCGGTTGTTACACGTTGAAATTCCTATTTGCCTTTAGTTCATTTAGTCGGGACAGTATTATGTATTCATTATATTAGGGAATATTAGCCTCATGTACTCCTTAATTTATCGTTTACGCTCTGTTTCTAATACTATATAACATGAAGCGAATTGAATTGATCTTTATGTCTCAGACAGATTAGAAAATTAAGGATATGTCTATTTGTCGGGAGGCATAGACCGTCGTTCTTATTGATATTGTGTTACCACACGTATACCTATTGATGTTGGTATGGGTGTTAGAAAGTCATTGTCTTCCTAATATCTTATAAGAAGTATTTATGCAGGTAGGACCAAAATGTCTACTGTAAGTAAATATTTAAAAAATGGTTTTCCGGATACTCTATAGCCTACTGATTCTTTCAGAGATATACACGAGATTCTATGGATCCTATTTGTTGTGTTTCCCCATTGCATATTTCTACAATTTTTTAGAGTTTTAGACTACTGATAATATCTACATACAAAACACCAGTTAAACAATGACCTGAAACATATGCTATAAATATAAAGTTTTCTTAAGCTAGCGGAACTGTTGGTTTTCTCATTGAATCAGTTTATAGCCAACCAAACACGTGTGAAAGTGAAAGTAAACACAGCTGCTTTTACTTAAGGAGGCTGTTTGGTAGAAAGTAACTAATGGCAGTCATACATTAAGCGAGATTCAAAAGATGGAGAGAGATTAGCTTACAAATGTTCAACTATTATGATCATATCTCGTTGAGTAATTTACCATGTTTAATGAAGAATAAAGTACCACTGTCTATGACAGTGGCGCATAGAATTTCAAATAATATTGTCACAATGAATATGTTGTTTGTTTTCCTTGATTGATCAATCTTTTCACGATGCTTTTTAAATTAGCAAACGTCAATATTGTTATGAGTATCAGCAACCAGTAGATAATTACCTACTGGCTGCTGAAACTATAAATTTAAACCAATTTTAGAACCTGCAGGGTTTATGATTATTAGAAACCTTCAGAGTAATGGATAACGAATAGAGAAGATTAACCTACAGAGGTGAACGATGAGTTAGGCTTATTGGATATTTTCTTTGGTGCTATTTACCTTACCTAAGAAACAAGTAATTTCATATTCTTGAAGAAATTTAAATAATCTTGGATGAGCTGGATTTCTCCAGCAGTTTTCTCTCACCTTCAGCCATAACATGAAACCTATGTTTCATAGTTCATATGCTCCATTTTCTAAAGAGGGCAGTTGATAAAAAAAACTACCAGCTATAGAGAATTCTATCAAGAGAATCAAATCATGTCAAAGCACGGACGACAGATAGACGAGAAATAGATGTAGGGCCTATAGCATAGGGGCCGTCCATACCCAGCAAACAAAATCACGTTGCTACAACGTTGTCACAACGTTGCAGCTTGGTTGTGACAACGTTGCAATTTTTTGTTGTCACTACGTAAAAATGTAGACTCCCAGAAACGTTGTGACAACGCTGTAAATTACGTTACACACAACCTCCTCACAACCAATATACAACGTTGTGAATGGCCTGTTACCACAACGTAATTATCTTACGTTGCCACAACGTAAAAATGTAGACTCCCAGCCACGTTGTCACAACGTTGTTGTCACAACATTGCACTAACAGCCCTCATACAACAGGAAAATACAGAACTTTATTGATTTTGTGTTGTATGTTCAAGCATTGTGTCCATAGAATTGGTTGGGGGCATCACCTGTAAACAAGTAAAAAAAAAACATATCAGATAGGATGCAAGAACAAAGAAACACATCAAGAATACAAACATTAAACATTAAAAATGTGCCAAAGTAATCAAAACCAACATGTAGTTATGTCCCACACCCATGGACAGGCCTACAGGACTGATCAGATACAACAATAAAAAGGGATAGAATATCAATTAGTCTTATCAGGGTGGTGCAGAAATATGGGACGTCCAGTTTAATCAAAATGTTTAGCCTTATCAATGTGTCATGCCTTGTAAGTTACTTATACAATGCTTATAAATGATATACATATATATAGTATTCATTCAAACTTACCTGAAGTATTGATGTGTCCTGTACTGATGAGCTGACTTAAATTGTGCCCTTTCTCCTCAAGGTGTCTTATCCTACTGACCCACTACTCACAAGTACAATAAGCCTACTAAGGCCACCCTCAGACTAACTGCCCCAAACTGTATCTAGGTCAGGCTAGGCGAGGCTAATCCCCTGACACTTTAAACATAGCCAGGATGTTGTGTAATAATATCCTGTCATAAAATAATACGTTGCTACAATGTTGCTACACAATGCTAAATTACGTTGCAAATACCAACTCATACAATGTGTTTACAACGTCTTATTTGGTGGTTGTATTCACGTTGCATCACAACGTTGTACTCGGAGGTTGTAGCAACGTTGTTGATACGTTATTTCACAACATTACCAAACTGCAACCAAAAGCCAACGTTGTATTTACGTAGTGTGTTTGCTGGGTAGATGACGTCATGCGCCCGGGAGTGGGGGGGGGGGGGTCCAGTCCCCTATACATTCCTATAGTAAAAGCATGACGAAGGGGGGAGGGGGGGGGGGATCAAAAATGGTCAAAAATAGCATGACGTCATTTATGGACGGCCCCATAGACATACATATTATAGCCCAAGGCCTATGTATGGTCTTAGTATAGCCCTGTGGAAAGGCTCGGTCTCGCCACCTGGTGACTGCTACCAAAACTAAAACTCTGTACTGCAGCGCCCCCTGCGGGGAAAACGCGTCAAACTCTCATATTATCGCCCAAGGTTGTCATCATAACAAAGTAGCGGCTTCAGCCATCTCTCACCGATTTTTGCAGAAATAAGAACATTGTTTGCACCCTGAATCAAAAGCCATGCCAGTTACAGGGCTGCCGACGGCTGTGGAGTTCCTCCTCAAAGGTTTGCTGGCCAACGGTGAGTTGTTGTCGTGGGATTCCCACGGATCTGACACTGAGGTGGTCGTCACTTTGAAGTTTGCTGCGACGTCTTCAGACACTGATGCTAAAGCAGCCGGGGATGAGGTAGAAAAAAAGCCAGCAGATCGACCTGAATCCTCGGGAAATAAAGAGGCGGGGACAGAGAAACGTGGCAAAGACAAAGGACAAGGGAAGTCACAACAGGAGAAGGAGAATTCCAAACAGCAACAGCATGAGCAGAAACAGAAAAAATATGAGCAGAAAAAACAGCAGCAGCAGCAGCAGCAACAACATCAGCAGCAACAACAACATTCTGGTATGCAACATCATCACCAGCAACAACACCATAATCAACAGCAACACCATAATCAACAGCAACACCATAATCAACAGCAACATCATAATCAACAACAACATTTCCAGCATCATCACCAACAGCAACATCATGGGCATCAACAGCCACACATGCCACCAATGGGAATGCATATGCCACCGATGCATATGATGCACCACGGCATGCTTGGCATGCCGAACATGAACAAACAGCAGTACGGTGGCCACCACTATGGAGTCGCAGTCTACAGCAAGAAGTACAAAGCAGGAACCAAGCAAGGACAAATGTGGCAAGACAGGCGAGACCAGCGGCCGAATTCTGCCGGACCCAGTGGCAACAATAATCGACCCAACTCTGGTGCCAACAAACAGGGAAAAGGCAACAAGCAACAACAGCAACAGAAGCAGAAACAACAGGGACAGCAGCAGAATAAACAACAGGGGCAACAGCAACAACAGAATAAACAGCCCAACAAACAGAAGCAAAATAAAAACAAGAAAAAACAACAACAGCAGCAGCAGCAACAACAACCTGAACAATCTGATGAATATGAGGAGAATAATTCAGGGGAGGATACCAACAATGGGGGATCAGGGGGTGATTGCGAGACATCTGATTGGTCAGAACAAATGGACGCTAAGAACCCGCTATCTCTAACCCAGGATACCGATACAGTGACAAGCACCGATACCGATCATACTGCCAGAGAGGATGAAAGTAGTGAGCCCCAAGAATCAGTAGAAGAAGAGGTCAAATACAAGGACCCTTGTCTGGTGAAAAGGACCTACAGGGGTGCCATAGCCGTGCCCTGTATGGTCAGGGAGCTCAGCTCCAACCAATGCTCCAACATGATTGACCCTGATGATGATTATTTCAAGTGTGAGGACTGTGGTAAAACTTACTGTGAGGAATGTGCCAAGCGTGGGCTTGAGAACCCCAGGAGTGGAGTCCCTGCAATATTGTTCCCTTGTTTCAAGGGACATCAGGTCCATTAGTTATGTTTTCATAATCACACACTTTGAACTGATATAATATGAAATATTTATCTATGGGTGTGCCCAGTCTGTTCCTATTGCGCAAACCTCTTCTGTAGGGTGAAGTTTTGAGGACTTTGCACCTGGGCCCATATCTTCGTAACTAATTTGGCTGATCACGGAAAATGTTATCAGGTTCCCATGATCAGTGATTTTGCCTTTTACCAAAATCTATTGTGTTATTGTAAAATAGTGTCAAAGAGGAATTATTATTTATAAAATGTATTCGTTGTAGACAGAATTTCTGATCATGGGACCCTGATCAAATTTTCCCTGATCCGCCAAATTAGTTACGAAGATATGGGCCCTGATGTGCATGCGTTATGATAGTGTAACATACATGCATTTGTATAGAAAAATGTGCAAGTGCATGAATTAAAAATGAATGCACTCATTTGACACAGAAATTAATCCCATTTTCAGGCACTAGCAAAGCACCTAGTTTTTGTTTTTATTTTTGTGAAAGTTACTGTGATTAGTTAAGTTGTATGATGTCTCATGCATATATTATTATTTACACGTTGAAACAGAAGAATAAGAAGAAGCAAGTATGATTAGGGAATCATCAGTAATATTATAAGGTGAACGTTCTTCAGCCATTCTGACATAATTAAGAATATATTCACTCACACATATTCAATAACCACCCAGTTACCTCGATGTAGAAGTTTAAAAGTGAAGCCCTTGTCTGTATATATAACTTTCTGTACTGGATCGGATATATTGATGTGTAAAATAGTAGAAAACACTACATGTATTCAAATCTAAGTCGTACATACTGTGATATTATAGAGCATTATCTAGAAGTAGCACAAAACGGTAAAGTCACCATTTGCATAAGTGTACAGTTGAATTTTATCAGTAATAAGCCCTAATTATACTACGCGTCGGGTACCCGTTCGCGTTGGGCAATATTAGCCAACGCGAACAATTCGCGTTCAGGCTATATTACACTACGCGTTTTACCCAACGCGTAATATATTATACTAGGCGTTTTTGGACGCGTTTGGGGTCGCGTTGGGTCGCGTTGGGCAATTGGTTTGTTTTTTTATATATTACACTTCGCATTGGGCAATAAAATTCGCGTTTGCTATTAGCGTTGGCAAAAACGCGTTTGAAACGGCAAAAATATAATACGGCCTATAGTGTTGCACATCGTCCTTCTACATACACTTAGAAGTGAAAATTGGATATATCCAAAAAATGTATACTGAATGACAATATTACACTGAAGTTCATCTATAGGCCTGTGATTGAACTGTAGTTTGAAAGGTGATATTGGTCTGAAGGTTTCAGTGCAGTAAAAATGTACATGTTAAAGCGTTGTACATAATTGTCTCAGAATAATACAAATTACTTTGTATCGTGATAATTTCTTGAAGATAAGGTTTATGATGCACTCACTTTTTAATTGCCATCACCAGCAAGCAACTGATATCAACTGACTGGTAATAAATTATGTCGAGCATTTAATAAATTTGTTAAGTTTAATGTGTTTTGCCTTAAGGATAGACACCAGTGATCTACCTAGGAAAAAGCTCATCAACTAAATAATAGTCGCTCTGATCCTAACATGTAACGTGTCATTTCAAAGCTCAAACCCATCTCTTTCTACTCAGGGGCGGATCCAGTATCTGTCTCTTGGGGGGGGGGGGGGCAAGATATCTGCCCCCACCCCCCATGAATTACCTTGCAAAATTTCTCCTCGGTTTGTCAAAACTACGAGAGTTCAATTTTGGTCTAGAGGGGGCAATTGCCCCTTCCCCCCCCCCTGGACCCGCCACTGCTACTGATATAGATATTTATATCCATTTAACGTGTGTCAATGGATAGGCATCCTATATTAGGAAATTCTGTTTGACCTGAATGTGCATCGTAAAAATCGTTCAAGGATAGTATTTTAATCAAGATATGAAAAGATAATGATCCAAGCAATTGTAGGTATTAGTATATTGGCGTGTCCCTTAATCCTTTCACTTCGCCAGTTGCATTTAGTCATCATTTTAGGTTGGTTGGTTGGTTATTGGGGTTTTACGCCGTATCAACATCTAACGTTATATCACGGCGAGAACATGATTTTGACAATCCTGTCCTTGAAGATCGTATCTATGGAATGATCGAATCTATGAAAAGATAGAGACCATACCCCTACACATTTACCGAGGCAGGTGTTCTTTAATGTGCAGGGTCCCAGCTCACCCCAGCCCAGGATTGAACCCGGGCCGCCTGCGCAACAGACGGACACTCTAACCACTACTCCACCCCACACGCCATATCATTTTAGGTGAACTATGATACATACCTCAACAGGGCCCCACGAAATACTGGGTGTACATGCCCCTTATCTCTTATAGTTATATTCATATAACAGGTCATCTTCCATTTAATGGTATATACTCCAATATATATACTTCGGTGGTGAATTGCATACTTGTGGTAATACTTTACACCTTTCTCAATAAAGTGGCGCCCCCTGGTGAATTGTCCCCGGTAGTGTCAACGAAACGCATATTATGCTTTTTATTGTAAATACCCCTTACATATTATCGAAGCAGCTTATCTTATGACAGCACCTCTCAATTCTTTACACCTTTAGTTTATCTAGGGAGAACCATCGTTCACGCATGAAGGGAACTTTTATAGCTATACTTCTTTTTGTTTCTTAATTTTTCTGAGAATCATTGTAGCCATACCAAACGGTTCGTTTCAGTTCTATTAATTTGATGCTTTGTCCTTTCTAATTTGTAAATTGTTAATCCTCGGTGTTTTGGGTAATCCTGATATTGCCACATATGAATTAGTCTCAGTAAAACAATGATCAATCATTGCGGATATTTCTTTTCATAGAACTTAACCGACTCCATATCTAATTACCAGTGTCCATAGAACCCCTTGATATTGACACCCGATCCCCAACATACAAACTACGTAATACAGGATTTGTCAGTTGGAACAAATCAGCATATTAGTTTGTAGAATTTATATTAACAAACTAGGGTTGTTTTTGCTAATTAGATAGACGGAAAAAAGTGAATTGTACATATGCAAGTTGATAAGCCAGGCATGTTCATTTTAGAGGCTTGCGCAACCTTGAGATCCTAGACTTTATCAATAATATAATACAGACTTTCTCATGCAGCTTTTAACACTCAATGGACTAGGCATGTCATGCTTCAATAAATCCCCAGGGAAATAAGTTTCTTTCCATGTGCCTAGTGATGAATGGTTACCTGGGTACATTATTTTTTCATGTCTCGTCAATCATAAACTTGGTGTCGTTAACGTTATTCTATATAGGAAAGTTGGCTTTAAAAGCATACTACAGAAGCAGTTATTTATTATTCATTTTGTCCATTTTAAAAAGGAATTTCCATAACATGAAGTACCATTATATGATATAATATAATGGTACTCCGTGTTTTTTTTTTGAAATATTATTATTCGACATGTGATGGTGAGAAGAATATGGGTACTGAAGATAATGTCGCCATTGCGTTTTACAGGACATTCAATGTTAGCAGGTGATGATCAAAAGGTCTGTTTTGATATTGTATTCTTTCTTTTTTGATAATATTTTTATTTTTCATCTTCATATGATATATGCTCTTCCAGATGTTACAATTAGATCTTCTTAATTATAGTTCATTTACAATATTATCGGTTTTGTTATATAGTATGATATTTACAATGAAGCATGAAAATATTTAATCAAGTTCATTTAACTAATGGTATTACAGGTGTTACGGACAGACAATCATTTAACAGCCTGAGCTCTTCGATTTACTTGAACCGATTGTCTAATTGATACATTGATATACTCAAACTAGTTGAATAGTTCGCACATCTTTATTGGATCTAATACTAAACAAAAATCTTTACCAAACGCTAAACCTATATCGGAAGACAAATTCTTTCAAAGAAATTGAATAATTGGAGCTCTTCAGTTTCTCAAACCGATCGTTTATATGGGTGTAGACCCTTAAAATCGACAGGGCGACATGGCCTTTTCTTAGATTTGACATGTGACATGAAGCTTAGTGACATGAAGAAAAAAATAAACGACATGACATAGGCCATTCCTTAAATTCGACATGCGACATGAGGGCTTCTTAAAATCGACATGAATATTCAAAAGATAGTGACAGGCGACATGCCCATTTCTTAAATTCGACATCCGACATAGGGACCCCCCATCTACACCCCCGTTTATGCTAAGCATCAATAGCCTCGATCTTGTTCCAGAATTGGAATGCGCAAACCATGCTCTTCATGTCTATGTAGATTTGTTTTACCTAAATCAAGATGTCCTAATGAATTAATCATCCCTGACATTATTCATGGCATAATAGTGTCATTGTTTGCCTACATGTTTGCCCATTTTGTAACCAAATGCAGCAGCCATGGCTAAATGGAAATGGTGTCATTTTTCAGATCAACTTCTATGTCAGTATTTATTCTGGAGAAATGATGAGAGACCTCCAGCTTTAACCCCTTTGGCCCAAATATGGCCAAAACCACGTGTTGGTGTGCCCCTTCTCCTCCCAAATCCAACATTATCCACCTGGAAGACAGGACCAGACAGACCAGCCAAGGGGAAAGGGTGCTCCGAGGTTTCTATATTTGCCATCCTAAACCTAATATCTAAGGAGATATGAGTAGGTTTATGAAAAACAGTGATAATTTTGTCTTAAACCAACCTTTTGTGAATAATTCATTTACCATACTTAAAACATTCCATCATGAAGGAATCTCACCATATTTGGAATGTCGATGGAATGTTTTAATGTGGGTAATTCATTTAATTCATTCTATTTGGTTGCCATGGAAACTAAAATTCATGAGATTTTCCTAAAATTGAATTTACTATGAAAACTATCATTTTCTGGTCTCTACATTGAAAACAGAATACTTTTATCATTTCTGGTCCAAAAATAATGAGTAGAATTGGGTTTTTGAATATTTACTCACAATTATGATAATTAATGATAATTTACACAAAATCTCAATAAATACAAAAAAAATTAGCTTTTCCTCAGAGTGTTAGATTTAAGGGGCCACAACTTCCTTAATAATCATCGGATTTGGACATATTTGACATCATCTGAAAGCTAATGACATGCTCTACAACATCAATTTAATGTCAAATCCCGCACGGAGCACCCTTTCCCCTCAACTGGTCACTCTCTGGTGATTTTCTATTCTGCATTTTTCTACTCAATCAACTGGAATGCTATACATGTCTTTTAATAAAAGCTGATATAACTGCATGTGCAATGCAAAGAAACGTAATAATAATTTATATCTTCAACATGATTATTTGTTAACTTCAGTAGATTTATATTTGAACTTCATCAGTTTAATTTCCAAAGTGTTGAAGTTTTTTTAAAGTTCTAGGGTAATAGGGCACTTTTTTTCCGTTTTGTTATAGTGGTACATGTTCACTATAATGGACTCGCCCATACCATAAACTCCATGTTCAGTTCGTCCAAGCTTGTAGCTGTAGAGTATGGATGTCTGTTGAGGAGCTCAAGGAAGAAGGCCAGACTAGTTTGGAAAGCTTCCTCTATAATAAAATTTGTTAAAAGACAACCTTGATCATATAAACCCCTTTATGTTGTGAGAACTACATAGTTGTTGTTAATGACCAGGATGAGTCTGGCCACTCCTGTGCTCAACACTGAAATATGAATTTTATCTTTTATTTTAACAGAATGGTGTTGAAACAAAGTTTCCTCTGGAAAATAAGCAAGCCAGTATGAGGGAAATAGTCATAATATTATGGAACAAAGTTATTTTGTTGCTTGGCTACAGCAAGGACAAGAGGTACAAGCTAATGTTTGGTGCTGACAGTAATAAATATTGATATGGACGGTAGCCCACCTTAACAAAAAGTGGGTCCCCTATTTATGTCTATGTGCCAAGTGTTCATTTATTCATTCCATGCAATATCCCTTAATGTATCTTGTGATTTGCAAATAATGGTGTTGGATGTATCAAACAACATTTGTGCGTCATGCTGTAGAAATAATTCATATGTGGCTGGGAGTCTGAAAGTAGAAGTTCAGCTTAGTTCTGCATCAGGAACCAAACAGAATGGGAGGTGCTCTCAACAGGTCTGCCATTGGACAGAACCTTTTATATTTCACTAGCATTACCCAGAGAAAGTAACAATTAGGAAATTCACTTCAGTTCTTCACTTTGGATTAGGATTATAAGCTTATCCCAAGATACACAGTAATTGTTGTAATGCAATTATAATCACTACAATTATACCTCATCAACCGGTTAACTAGTTCAGATACTGGCTTTACAAGTTTTCATGTTATTAAGGTGGGTTAATGGTTTAGTTACTTTGTACTTTATGTAAACTAATTTGAACAAGTTTCCAGTTTATCTAGTTATTTTACCAAGTTATGGCTTTTTAACCATCACAGTCATAATACAATGGGGACCTTTGTTCTTTAAAAAATGTGGGTATAAATCAAAGTATATACAATTATTAATTACAGTATGATTGACAGGGTTAATCATAACTGCTTAATATCATACAAATACAATCATTTTTACTTGCTTGTTACATACAAAGATAGTTATTAACCACATTTACATAATCATAAATTAGGGGGTGCAGGGTGGTGAAGTGGTGAGAGCATTAGCTTGGCATGCTGGAGAAGTGGGTTCGATCCTCAATTAGGCTGGACAGGGCTGCTACACCTCTCTGCATTTCCCCCAGTGACAACAACTTGGTTATCAAAGACTCCTAGAGAGCCATCGGCTGTTGTCTGTATGGTCCTGTCTATGGGACCATGCACATTAAAGAACACCTGCCTCGGTAAAAGTGTAGGGGTATGGTCTCTACCTCCTCATAGATACAATCATTCCATGGGTATGGTCATCAAAAAGACAGAATTGTCAGAACCTTGTTCTCGCCATGATATAACTATAGATGTTGATACAGCGTTAAACCCCAATAACCGACCAACCAATCTAATCATAAATCATAATATAATTATGTTACAATAGTGAGGTTCTGCAGATCATAAGTTGCTTTAAATATACCTTGCATGCAATGTATTTTGTTAAGATGTCCATTAAAACCTATATATTATATTTCATAATACAGTGACTTTAATATTCCTTGTCCATTTGATTATCCTTACAGATTTTGACATCATAAAAACATAGACACATTTTCAGGAAATGATGGAGGGAGCTGTGAAAAATATCTCATACACTTCTTTAACACTTGAAGCTAGAGACAAACTGGACTCTTCTCAGTGGGCAGGTGAAATACAAAAGGCAGTAAAACGGGCACTGAAAGCAAAGACAACTTATCTGGACGGTGAGGTATTTTCCCAGTGGTATAGAATAATAGAATTCAACCAAATTGAGAGATTTGATGAGGTGATTTCACTATGCACAAATGAAGAAGTTCATCTTCTACTGACTGGGACTTTAGTTTTTCAAAAGGTTGAGGACTCTCCCAAATGCAGATTGTTTTGTTTTTCCATTGATGACCAGTCTTCTGAGCAATTCAAGATTCAAAAGCCATTTATTCTTGCAGCTAGCTTTGGGTCTGAGGATATTTTCAAGAGAATGTCTTCTCTGATACCTGAAAATGATATGATATCTGTTGATTGTGATGACATCAATGTTATTCATGTTCTTGCACTTGCAATGGCCAAAAGGGAGAAACTAGGTAACCTTGATAATGTCCATCCATATATCAACATCTATAGGGAAGTCATGACAAATGTTTCTCATGAGGGAAAAATGTCCTTGCTGATGCAAAGCAACAGCAAAGGGTTCAGGCCACTGGAACTGGCTGCTCATCTAGCACAGACTGAGTTGTTCATGACAATCTTTAAGGAAGATGGTATCTACAGATTTCCACAGCAGAAGATTGGTATGATGACTTGTGTTCTGTATGATGTAACAGATTATGAAGCTTGGGACAGGAACAGTTCAAGGGCTCTCATCTCACCTTTGCGCCAGTTCAAAGCATGGAAGTCAGAAACTCCTACAGATGAACAACCATTTCGTAGTCAGCTTGTCAAGGAACCTGTCATGCAGATCTGGATGAGAACCAAATTTAGGATGAACATACCATTTGTTTTCCTGCAGTTGCTGCTTAGGACAGGTCTGTGGCTTTCTATTTTGCTGGCCACACCTGGCTTGGAAGATGTGAACACTGCAGAATTTAATACTGACGGCCCTATCCAAACCTGTGACCAAGTCATCAAGCAAATACCTTCATATGAACTTACAACTGGCAGTTGTGTTGTGTCCGTCATTTGGATGATATGGGAGGTCATACTAATGATAACCGGCCTTGTGCTATCTAACAAAAAGTCATATAGTAGGGCCATTGTGTTAAAACCTGAACTTACTCAAGAATTCACTTTTCATAAGATGTCATTTTGGCTAATAGCAATTTATGCAGTCCTAGGACCAGCTTTCAGGTTCCTGGACGTTGTTGAGTCTCATAACAGTGTGATCCTCCTCCATAGTGTAGTAAGTGCAACTGGTGTCTTGTCCACAACCTATGTCCTTCAAACTGTACCAGTTATTGGGATATATGTTATTTGTGTTATCGACATGATCTTAGTTATGGCTTCATTCCTTCCGCTTTTCTTTTTGTTCTTCGCTTCGCTTACAGCTTCTTTTATGATGACTTCTCTGACTGTCCACTACTGCAGTGAATATTTTCCCAATTTTATTGTAGCTATTTACAACACCTTTCGCATAATGCTGAATCTACTGGATCCATCCACGTTCATCACAGATACACCTGATCCTCTCTACTTTTTGCATGTGCTCTTTATTTTACTTGTACCAATCCTTCTGCTAAATTTCCTCATTGGAATTATGTCCAATGCTGTGAACAATGTTATGGCTATGTCTGATCTGCTTTTCCTATTTAAGAGAACGCAGGTTGCAATAACTGCAGAAAATGACACATCCTTGCTATTGCGCTGGTTATTTGCTTTCCGTGCACGTTATTTCTTTTTACCTAAAAAGGGTAGGTTATACATAAAATGTTTTGAAGTAGAAGCTTTTCAACATCACAAATGAAAATTGTTATTACATGCACTACACCACTATTTTGCTTCTCTCTTAATCGCTCCATCACGTACAGATTTGTATAGTAGAACATTAGATATAATTACATTGAGTATCGCCTATTGTGAACCGGCTATTCAGGCAACGTCGTCTAAGTGATGTCATTGATATTTGTGAGAGAGTGAAGACAATGCTCGGTAGGATGTTATATCTCCTGAAAGCTTGCAAGTTTCAAATTTCCATTCCGGTGTGCTTAGAACTAATAGGCCCTATAATCCCTAATTAGGCATATCACATACAAAGTGCATCATATGCGAACAATACGACCATCTATAAATTCCCATTTCCATATACTAGTTACATGTCACATAGGCCTATATAATAGAATCATTCCAGACAACAGTGTTGTGTATATTATAAAACTTGGCGACGTTGTCCATGCATAACTGTAGGCTGTAGAGTGTAGGCAACACAAGTTGCAATAGCTAGGTAACATGCTTCGAATTCCTATTTCTACATGATAACTTACATCACTATGAATAATATAATCATGTATATAATTATCATAAATTCAATTCACACGATATGACACCTAAATTTTGGAGCTTACTGTGGCGATATCGTCCCTGCCCAGGCAAGAATATGACGTTATTATAACGTTATTATAACGTTCTACTCAGTTCTGGTTTGGTTCTTGTTACGTTTTTTATGGCACCCAAAAACGTCTTTAGAACCTAACATTGTGACGTCGCACTGTGTCGTAATTGTGACATTCTTGTAATGTTATTTCATGTTATAATAACATTATTATAACATTCTTAAGTAGTTAGGTGTCAACATTACCAAAATATAAGGTTATTATAACATTCTTTTTTAATAAGTCTTAACTCCACCTAAAATAACGTTTTTGTTACGTAACAACTGGGCAGGTTTCAGACCAACCAAAAAAGTACAGTCACAGAACGTTCTTGTTACGTCACTGCTTGCCTGGGTGCAATACATATAGACGACAAGTCCAACATTGGATCATATGAAAAAGACGTGAACATGTAGGCCTATACATTCCCAAGTCCATATACTACTAGCATTATGCGTGTATAAAAGAATACTATTAATAGGCCCTACAGGTCACAATGTAGCGGGAATTTGCCTACAGAAGCGTAGGCCTAGGCTACGGTGGATTATGTAACCATCCATAAATTCCCATTTCCATGTACTACTAACGTGTCGCTTGTATAATGGAATCTATCTACGCGACAGTGTCGCTTAAGCTCCATTCGCCCTGTGCAATTTTCCATTGCGATCTGAGATAGCCTAATTGCAGTTTTCTTGTATACAAAGTTATCATTTGTGGAAAATATATAGGCCTATGTATTGCATAGGAGTTTAGTATATCAGTGTACAATATTATGAGATTATTTGGTCAAAATTTATTGTTTCATGCTTATGGTTATAAGGTCGCAGTGAAATATTGCCATTGGCAAATGGTTCTTTAAGTCCTACATTTTGAAACATATTTTCCATATTGATATGGCGTGCATAGGCAGTGCCATATGTAGTATGCTTATGGCGCACTCTGGCACCCTTTAGAAAATTGATTCGCAATGCCCAATTGCCCAATATCATCAGCATAACTCGTGACATAACCTCTTATGAATAGGTATGATGCTTTGGAAGTTCTATGGACCTTGTGTAGTGGTAACGTTAACACTTTTTGGTAAGCCTAACAGGTTAGAGCAATGTTCGATACAGGTATCATGCATGATGAAGAACATGTAGACTAATTATGCATAGGGATTCTGTATTGATAATTTGGATCATTAGGGCTAATCAACGCATCTCTAATGTACATAGCCAATTAGTTCTAACTAGGCCATGCGGGTTGTGATGGACTAACTAAAAGTTATTCTTTTAGGTTCTATGCCTATACTATATAATAGCATATGAAGGCCAAATTGGTTTTCAATAAAAGTCATATATATATGCATAATTATATAGGCCTATAGCTATTAAGCCTAGTTATCATCATGTTTAGCCTATGTTCTTATGCCTTTGTAAATCCTTGTAATTTGTATAGACAATCAGTATGTTGTTCTGATAGGCCTAGGCCTACATGATTAGAACATAGCATAGCATTTCTTATGCCAGAAATTTCCCTTAAGATGTAGTATTAGAAGCAAATATCTGAGAGTGACAAATCCATGCTGCGTCCTATTTCACTGCTGCCACCTGCCAAGTGTCACACAAACTACAAAACCGGAAATACCTAGATGTAACTTGTTTCCCAAAGACCAGCAAAGGACCAGCGGCGCCCTACACCGGAAGCACATGTGCATCGGGCATTTGTTTACAAACATTGCTGCATTTTCCACACACAAACCAACCTCACAGAACAAAAACAGCTCAGCAATGTGGCCACCAGTTTCCTAAATGCTTAGATACACTACACGTACAGTAAAGCCGTAGAATGACTCTGTTACTTCGGAACGTGCAGAAGTTGGTCCCGGTCAGCCTGCCCCGTGTTCGGGCCGACCTGGGCCTACTGAGAGAGGCGGCGGGGCTCTCGGCCTACGACCTCGGCGTGATGTGTGTGGACGACGGGCGGATGAGGGAGATGAACCGGGACTACCGAGGGGTGGACGCCCCCACCGACGTCCTGTCGTTTCCTTACCATCAGGTGAGTTAATATGATTATGATAATCGAGACAGTTAGACTGTTATTTTCGCTAGGCTAAATTAAAGGAGCCCTTACAAGTTAGAAAAGGGAAAAAGATGAATGGCATGCAACATAATAACTTTGAAGATAGATAGGCCTACCAGATGTCATGATAACTGATTTTCCATTGTTTTCCCATGGTTGCCTATCGATTACCGACTAATTGCTCCGTTAGGCCTATACCCAATCCTTTATCAGTTCTTTTATATACCATAAGTCTAAAGAATTTAAGTTAAGAAATACCCTTTCTATCAATGCAAACAAAGAAATAGCAGAAGAATACAAGGGATTTGACAAACGTTTTACCTTTTTTTGTACAAGGTAAGTATAATCTTCATGATCTCCTCTTTCAATGACATTATGTGTTAGGCGATTCTGGTGGTCACATCACTACCCTATATCCTCCTTCAATTGATCCTTATCATATAATATATTATCATACATATCCACTGCATATTAAAATTACATTGGATATCTACCCCAATACAGCTCCGTCCAGGAGAACTGCCAGCCCCTGTGCTCGAAGAAGACTACAATATCGGGGATATTTTTCTGGGATTTCCATACGTTTCTGAGCAGGCACGCCGAGATGAAATAGACCTCCACAATATGATTACAGTACGTAGGACGGAGACTAGGGTGCATCTCCAAGAGGAGACTAAACCCAGGCACTGAGTGCATTTTGTGATTTTGCATATCTGTGTATCATATCTCCAACTTAAGGAACAATATTCCACAGGAAAATTCCAACAAAAATTTTTATTGTCATCATTTTCTTAGATCAAATAACCATGTTAATACATTATAGTGGCCTGACTCTTGCACATTGTACAATCTGAAACTGAAATTCTTATCAAGTGGAAGCTAGTAGTACTTAACCAGCACTGACCACAGTTTTGCCAATTATATTGCTATTGGGTCATTACATGAGTTAGGGAACAAATAAATATATATATATACTTTTTTTCTTTGAATCAATTACATGAATCAATCAATGGTTTATTTTGCAGATCCTGCTGGCCCATGGCTTGTGCCACCTTTTAGGTCATGACCACGAGGACCATGAGTCATGGCAGAGAATGATCAATAAGGAAATGGACATTTTGGGGCAGTACAATAAACTGACTGAGAGGAGTTTGACTCCTATGACGGTATGCCCTGAAATTGAAGAACCATCATAAAACCAGGAAATATCTATGCACCTAAGATATTAATACCCATACAATGTGAATATATAAGGGCAGCATCCTGAGCTGAGGAAATGTATTGTCTTCAATAATTGACTTTTCAAAGATTTCATGTTATAAAGTTATGACCCGGGTAACCAGGGAAAAAAACTACAATTCTTTGTTAAGAAAAAATGGACAGTTTTAAAAGATGTCCAGAACCAAGAAAAACACATTTTCATGTGATATATATTTTATAGATGATTAAAATAGTTATATAGGTGTTTCTTAAGAAAAATGTATTGTTTTTATTACAATACTAATTTTGATTTGTCCTTTATCGGATACACTATATACTAATTTTATATTCTACAGGAAAGACCACAGAACAATTATATAATCAAAGTAAAACTGAAAAATCAAGATAGATCTATCTGCCATGAAGATTAAAACCCTCTATTCCCCAGGGGATCCCTCATAGCTGGAAAACACCCATATCTATTCACTAAATAGTTACAGTTTATTGCAAATCACATCAGCTTCTCATGACTTAAAGTTACGTTTATTATTAATGACCATGCCATAGTCAAATATACTTGGCTGGTACTGTTATGGGCACCTTGGAGGTGATCAAACAGCCATACAAAACCACACTTCATTGTGTATTTAGTCTATAAAGGTTTAAATTGATGTGCTTCATTAAGGAACCTGACATGGAAACATGGTTGTTTTTGTTGTATCACAGACAAAGCAGAGTTCATTCCAGAAGTCCTATTCCGAAAATAGATATGAACTGGAAACATAAAATTCTGCAATTGTTTTCATGAGTACATGATGTATACCTCTAGTATTGCTTGATCCCAATTGCATGAATCTTCCAGAGATCAAGTGCATTGGTAAACCTTCAACAAGAATCAGCTATTAACTAATAATCTACATACACACATCAGGGGAACTAATCAAATAAGCACAAAGCAGGTCTTCACTCATCTTCATTTGGTTGAACTGTTACTATTGTCCTCTTTCAAGGTATCTACCTGTGGTTCACTGATAAGTAAAGACAGATTTTGAAAATGGTCCTTTGTGCTATATGGACATAAAGTAGTTGAGCAAAGAGAACTGCATTGATGCAGCATGTTCTGGCCATGCATTACTGGAAATCATATCCTAACTGGATATACTTGTGTCCTAAAAGGGGTCCACTGTAGCATAAGCTAAGCGCATTCCTAGCTTACTAGGTCAGTTTGTAGCATGTAAACAGCACACTTCCTAGAATGTGGTACAATGAACATCAATTCAATGTGATTCACATCATTTTGGTCCTGTAGTCAGAAAAAAGACATGATGAAAAATGTACTCCAGTTTGTATCTGCTACCATAATGCTCTCATCGGATTGGACTGTATTTTGCCACTTCCTCAAGGCATATTTAATTGGTTTATTGTCCATTCAATCAAGGAAACATAAAATTTAATGTTTGTGCTGTATGGACATTACAGTTAGGGTTCAGTACAGAATATCCACTGCATTAACAGCCAAATATTAATTGTAATAACCAGTGTCGCATTCACTTGAGGATGTTGCACCATAGTTGCATGCATATGTCTCTTAGTAGATAAACAATGATCAAAAGTTATCTATTACTCAATACTGATGACGTCTACAAAAGTTAGTTTTCACCCTCAAGTTGTATTCACCCTCATTCATACAACCAAATCTACTCACCAATTTAGTTTTTCTCTGAAGAATAATAAATTCATGCCAGATGGGAAACTGTTCCAACTCATTCATTACTCTTCCCTGCCCTGTCTAGATCTGAGGCAGTCTCCAATTTGAGCACATTCCTCTCTATGTTATCAGCTAGTCTATTTTCATTAAGTTCTCTCAGGGTGTCACACAGCACCAGTACTGACACCTTCCTCCCACAGTGACCATACCACTGGACCAGAGCCTGTAAGGCCTGTTCCTTGAGCTGGCCTTGGTTTTCATATTCTATGGCTCTGATTTCATTGTTTATTTCAATGAGTTCCTTTGCTGGGGAGTAGGGTAATGATCTGGCCAGATCCTTCCATCCATGTCCAATACTGTTTTTGACGAGTCTGAAAGCCTTATTTAGATCTGAAAACAAGATTCATTTTGTTTTAGAACTGATTGAATGTCATGCTGCAATTGAGATAATAGCTGTCTAAATTAAACCTAGGAAAACAAAACCTTAATTCACTGATCAGTATAAGTCTTATATTTTAGACGAAATGCAGTGGTGGATCAAAGGGGGGGGGGGGGCGGCAATTGCCCCCCTAGACTGAGTGGATTTTTTTCTGAATAATCTACATTTGTGGATTTGTACAAATCTGACATTATTTATTTTCACCTTTTTATAGGGGGGTTGGTTTGCCCCCCCCCCCCCCCTAGATGAATGACTCTGGATCCGCCCCTGGAAATGTGCAATATAATCATATGGCTTTCTAAAATTTTATATATGAATAAAGAAAGGTTTATTATATATATATATGTGAAATAATATCAATTTTTATTTTTCAATTATACTCTTCTTCTATTTTTATATCATTGAACTCATATTATGTTCTTTATCAATAATAGCATAATCAATAGATATACTACTTACCAGCTGATCGCTTTGACTTCCCATGGCCACTTCTACGTGAGTTATTGGGCATGTGTAACTTGGTAAGTTTATATTTGGATCCTAGAACCTTTGTATGTTTTGGACTCTCTGCCTTCTGTCTAATGGTAGACCCAGGCCTTAGTCTAGCTCTGAGCAGCTGCTCCAATACATTGATCCTACTTCGGAGAGAATGTGACTGTTTCGTAAGTTTCGATCGACTCCTTGCAGCATCCCTCAACCTCCTACCTAACTGTTGGAGCTCAGTCTCAGTGCTTTCATGCTTCATCAAATATGACTTTTTTCCCTCAATTGTCTTGCACAACTTCTTCCTTTTTTGCTGCAATACTTCAAGTTTTGTGGCACATGACTGGAGTTCACTGTACAGTCGTGTCATATAGCTTGAATGGGCAGCACTTACCACCTTTCCATTCTCATCACTCGCCCTTCGCGAAAGAAGCCTACCTGAGAAAACTGAAGGATTACTGTTACCTTGTGTACTAGCTGAACTCATGCCATCCATGCTTGCCCTATTGTTCTTGAGAGTCTTTTGAACAGCAGCAATGTCCATATCCAGTTTTGATTTATTAGCCTCCAATCTAGAAATGTCCTTCAACACATCTTGACTCGTGTCTTCATTGTCATCCAGAGAAGATTTCTTTTGCTTAAATATTGAATAAACTTTTTCATATTTGAGCTTCAACATTTGGGCTTTGCCTTCTACATCAGTTAACTTTGTTTTGGTCTGCTCTATTTCTTTCTGGACTTGTTCCGGATATATTTTGTCACTCCGCAGCCAGTCTTGTGCATCGTCACACAAGTTCTCAAGTTTTTGCATGAGATCAGGAAGCACACGAAGAATTGGGAAAGTCTCAGTATTTACATCCAAGGAAATTTCCAAGGAAAATTCATAATCAGTGAACAACCCTTTTGGGACAGAACCATTGTGATGTTGCAAATGAAGAACCTCCATAAGTTTATCAAATTTCTGCAGAGTTTCATTCATTGAGAGATTTCTTGCTTGAAGAGAGCTATAGAAATCATCATCAGCAATTCCCAGACTGACATGATTAGAGCAGTATTTATCAAGTTGCTGTAGGATGTCAAGCTCAAAGGTAGACCTGAGAGCAGTCAGTCTCATTTCAATTAAGCACACTTTGTCTGTAAATGTTTGCAAAGTATGCATTGCATTTTAGAGAAAACATGCCCTCTTGATGATGCCTCAAGAGTGTTGTGAGGTCAGTTTGATTGGTGATCCTTTGTTTACTATGTTCCGTGAGTATTTCCTTCAATGAAGAGTGTATGAGTTTAATGTAGGCGGCGCGATCATAGCGCCCGTAGAGCAGCTCATTCAGCTCGGTCATCGACTGGCGAAACTCCCTGAGTTTCACAGTCAGATAGCTCCATACCTGCTCAATACCCAAAGGGGTTGATACACCATCCCACTGTAAACAAGCCCTGTGGGCACCCATATTAGTTTCCCTCAGGCTATAACGCCTCATTTTGGTTATATCTTTCTTCACAAGATTTGCACCATATCACAAATTGTCTAAGTTGATATTTAATTCGTCCTTATTTCAGTGAATATCCCCAGATGGCTATGCTAATTAAGGTGCAAGCCACAGTTTGGATGGCATCCTTATGCACGTTGAATGATGTCTTTGTAAATATCCTGCCAAGGCAAAGCGTAGGATACTGGCCTCAGATATCTAGAAAAATATCTAAGCAACCCACCTCCAGGTGTATAAATCCATGCTTCATTTCGCAGGTGGAAATCAAATTGTTGACCCTACTGGTCTGAGCTAGAATAAGAACCAGCTTGCCAGCAGCAGTGGTTTTCCCCTTCACTGTATTGATCCTGACTGGTGATTGGAAGCACTGGGCACTGACCTCTTAGAAGGCACGTGATGTTTATAAGGAGCAGGGGGTGTGTCAGAGTTCCTCCAGGGGCCTGGGAAAGTTGCACCGTCACTCCATGGCAAAGGGCCAAAGTATCCGGCTTCTGCACTCTAACATGCAAAGGGTTAGCTGCAAAACAATGGCAAAGGAGTTTTGATTGAAGGTTGTTGTGAGATAATTGACTGAAGGTAAAGCAAGGAAACATGATGGTGTGTGTTTCCTCAAGCTTTGTGAGCATCTTGACGCGTACACATGTATATCAAACAACTGTTACAATAACACTTTTTGGAGGAAAGATGAGTTGGTGAACAACGGTATGATTATATCCAACTATTACAGTCAAAACACATTACCTAAAGTTCATAGTCAAGGTGTATCATGTTCTGGAATCTACTAATTCAAGTTATGTCAATGGTATCTAAAAGTCAAAATGATATTCTAAGTTGATAATCAGAATGAGCTTTTAATGAGTGATTTGCAATAATCACTGTAACTGGTAATAGCAATTAGATAACAATTGTATTTGATTGCAATAAAACACTCTTACAAATAGTGTTATCATGACGCCTTTTCTTCAACAAAGTGATGTGTATGCTTATATTGTCTCGCAGATCATTATAATGTCGCAGGGCTCAAATTCTTATATATTGTATTTGTTGTGCTTCCGATCAAGAAGAAAACAACAAGACTTTCAAATTCTAAGGCCGTTAGAAAAAGTATTGTACAATGGAATATATTTTGAAACTAATGTAGAGAGAAATACAAACAGTTATGTACACAGCAAAGGCCTCCTACCTCCTTAATTGCCAGCAGCTCCAATCGTTCTGTTACCGAAGACAAGAATCCATTTGCATCATACATAAATGTGCTTGTATACAGTCCATGCGTCTGCTTTGTTCTACCTACACTGTTATACGCAAATCTCCTATCCTCTGGATCAAAATACGGCAGCGTGGGTTTTGGCACCCCAACTTACATTCTCTCCAGGATGTCCGTGGGTGGGTGCTTATGAGAAGCTTAATTTAGATTACATAGATCCTTGTGTAGAAATTTTGTAGTACGTTGTAATTGCAAATTTAGGTCAAGGAGTTGGTCAGTATGTTAAAAGGTAGAACATTTAAATAATTATAAGTAAAACATTTCATCAGAGTAGCCGCTTTTCCTTCTTTTTCCTGATTTCCGGATCTGGGGCTGTTCTTTTGTTTTTTAAGGGAAAATATTTACGTTTGTTTTCAGGCCACGGACAGCATTCCTCTAGAAATAATGTGTAATATGTGGTTCTCGTCAGGCCTCTGGTGTAAGTAAAAGGAATGTTTCGTTCTTGTTAACTGCAATCACGTAATGATAATCGATTCTCTGTTGAAAATAGTTATATAGTCCTCAATGCAAAAGATATTTATCTTATAATGTCGAAATATGATAACACAGGGGAATAAGCTCGTTTGTTTTCATTGGATTATAGTGCGAAACAAACTCATTCTCTTTTCAATAGATATCAATGAGCAAACTAGGATGTAGTTTTAGAATTGATCTAGACCCTGACATTTCCTCAAAGTTCAGGTAAACCTAATAAGTAGATGTTGTATTCCGAGGTTCTTAACCTACTGATCTAAATGTGCTTTTAATACTTAGTATTTCACGTGTGACAAATTGGAAAAAAACTACTACAATAAGAAGATTTTTTGAAGGTCTTAGACCTCATGCGCTGATGGACTTCCTTCCTGGCCTTGACCTATCGACATTCCCTTCCCACATAATGTTATCCGCGCTGCACCACGCCAATTTAAACCCCATGGGCTCATTATTAAACCTATACTCCTTTAAAGCCAGCACCCACTAGGCAATTCTTACTACGTACTGGAAGTATTCATTGATAACATGACAGGAACCCGTGAACGCTACATACCATTTTAATGAGATTCAAAATCCTTTATAACGATATAAATGAAATACTTGATAATACTTCCTACTAAAATCAACGAGAGGAATTACATCCTTGAAACATAAATTATTGAAAAGCTGAAGTGATACACTTGTAACCTCCACTAGATCTTCAAGGAGGCAGGAAAGTATTTGTTCTGACTGTATTTAGTTCAGTTTACTATGAAATGGATAAAAGTAATTAAAGTAATATGTAATGGCTGGGGGGTGCAGCGGTGCGTATTGTGCCGTTTCGAACGAAATAAGCACTGCTGTGCTAGAGGAAAATATTTACCGGGATACATTTAATTCAAGACATTCCAATATAAAATAGCACCACGTGATCCTCATTGATCATTAGGTAAACACACAAGATGTCGGAGTGCTGATGGCAATGTCAGAGTGACAATTTTCATGTGTGTAGCCATCACAAAGAATAAAGAAGACACACTTATGTCGTATTTCGGTCTGATATATTTACCCCAGCAACAATTGAAACTTGACCTGACGGCCGCGGTTCAATCTGTGCAGGGGTAAATATATCCGACCCCATACTCCATAATTATGTCTTCTTATTACATTATGTTATGATAGATTCAATATTGCATGCAATACGAGTCTAAAGAATATCCAGGCATCAAGGAATTCTATTCACTTAAGATAAATCTGAACGATTAAACATATAGAGCGTGGTTGAGGTGAGACAAAATAGAAGAATACTGTCCAGTAGCCCGCTAACCCACCACTGTACATTAATGGAAATTGAAGAATTATTTAAAAAATACTTTTCATTTTCTATTCTTATTTTGCTTCATTTAAAGCTCATCACCTTTAATTACCATGATAATTTCATTATAATGCTCATTGGATGATCTGGTATTATAAACAAAGCTAACATTTATGGGTTTTGTTAATAGTTGGGAAATGAAGTAAACCCTTTAGGGACGTACTTAAGAAGTGATAAGGCCCTGGCAAGGGCAAAGGACTTCCCGGGTATTTTTTTTTATTATTAATTTAAACCACTTTCACATAAATGTGTTCTTCCAAGCAATTATATAATAATCATAATGAGATAAGTATATACAGATGTGTTACAAAAATTCGATGGTTTTCCCGAGTTTTACTTCTCAAATACGTCCCTGGCTGGTATTCTCATCTCAGATTACATGTCAGTATTTACATAAATCTTCCAGACAGGGGGTAGACCCTGAAATCCCACAGGTAATATGTATAAATGTTCATCAATGGAACTTATAATTATGGTGACACAAAGAGACGATAAAGGCAACATTAAGGAATTTCATATGACATGCGATAATAAGGGTATTTTTAAAAGTCAACATAAGTATGATAAACATACTGACATGGGAAATTGCTACATACTTCTAAAATTCTACATACAACATACATACCCCTAGTATATAACCCTCCACCCCCAACCCCCGAAGCCGTTGACAACCAGGGCATGACCATTTTCCCTTTATACACATACATCTTAACTCTTCCATCAGCTACAATTAATCTAAGTATAGTAACTACATTTTAATTGCATAAAAACATGGAAAATTTGTTTAGGGAAGCTTTTTCTTATGGTCCTGAAATTCAAATAAATTTCTTTAATACATTTATAAATAATGACAAATAACAATATAGTTAAATGTTTTGGTAACAGGCACGTACCTGAGCCTAACTATAGGTCAAATCGTGTAATGTGGCACAAAAAGTAGTCCAGGACAGAATGCCAAGACATGCGTATACAATACGATAGGTATACGTAGAGAATGAAGGTGTAGACTCACCGGGGATATAATGTATGATCTAAAACGTGTCAATGGCCAGGATATGTACTCGATACTTCTGGGGATTTTACTCTTACACCCAGGTAAGTGGAGATGTCAAAGGCCTAGTGCCATCAGAAATTGTGTGTATGGCCCTGTTTATGGGACCAAGCACATTAAAGAATACCAGCCTTGGTAAAAGCGTAGGGGTATGGTCTCTACCTTCTCATAGATTCGATCACCCTCTCTGCCCTTGATATGACTATGGCAGTTAATCAGGGTGTAAAGCAAGCTATAACTAACCAATCCAGACAAGCGTGTACAGACTTTCCTAGTTTGATCCATATTTGCGATTTGATTTTGCAATATAGATGTTTCATCTTCAAAGATTAGTTTTAAACAATTCTTCTTTTTTTTATTCATTCATTATATTTTAACTGGGAAGTACAATTGAGCCATTTGTCTTTGTTTCCCAGTAATCACATCTAGATAGGATTCAAAAGATCTTTTTAGGTGTTATGTATGTACATGTAAGTTAGCCAACTACTTTTATAGATAGAAAACACACACAATCAATATTCTAATTGAATAATATGGAGGATTTGTGTATAAAGTAAGAGTTGACATGGTATATTCACATATATATAGTGCCAAAAGTGAACATGATATGTCTGACAGTGTTGGAGCGTAGGACGAGCAGTAAGTAATGAATTGGTTCACGAGAAAACCTGAGAAACATTAGTTATGACTGTTCAGAATCATGCAAACCTTTGATATTTGGATAGCGTTAAATATAACTTGTGTAAAGATGCATATTACCAGTGCTTCTCAAAAAGTAAGCTTCTATCAACAAACACATTCCACTAGACACATTTTGGGACATTATCTCTCTATATGTCACGACAATGGAGCTGGAAGGGGAAGGAAACATTACGTATACCATGTCGCATGGTGTCACATGGATGGTTGAGCAGGGTAATTCAAACTGATGACCGACTGGGCACCTCAGATGTGTGAAAATGCGTTCTAAAATGACTGATATATATGACAGGCTATAAGTTTACCAAACAATAGAAAATAAAAATACATGCGGTAGCAGCTAATCCATAGGGCTTGTATGCATGCTTACACGGAAATCTGAGAAACATTATTGTCTTTGATTTGAAATGAATTTCTTACATGTATAATGCAAGGTTATAATGAAATGCTTTCTGCACATGTGCAGTAACTTATTTTGTATTTTAGTTTGCTACTTTATTGTCAGTTTATGGAAGAAGCCTGATCTTCAAACCTGTACTTGTTCTTTTATACAATCTGAGATTTGAAATGAATTTCTTACATGTATAATGCAAGGTTATAATGAAATGCTTTCTGCACATGTGCAGTAACTTATTTCGTATTTTAGTTTTCTATTTTATTGTCAGTTTATGGAAAAAGCCTGATCTTCAAACCCGTACTTGTACTTTTATACAATATGAGTTATCACATCTTACATAATTCTATTCACTATTTCATACGTTTTATAATGATTCTATAGTTTAATACCTGTTCAAATGTTGCCCCGCACTTTTTCTCAATTTTACCATTGAATCAAGGGAAAACTCACTAGAAATAGTCTGCTTAGCCCTCAAAGATACAAATTAAAATATTTTTATGTTACCTTTCCTCATACGGATTTCTTATAATTATAGTGTTATGATTAGTTAGTTTTCATAAGATAAATGATTGTGAGTCCATGAAATATTGAAAACACCTATAGCAGACCATTATGTATGTTACAAAAGTGGATGTAGGCCTACGCTTAGGCAAGTTTTATCTATACAGGGGTGGATACAGGATTTTGGAAAGGGGGGCTCTGCATATAGGTTAAGTACTAAAACTGCATGCATTTGTGCGGCATGTGCCCCACCTTTTTCTCTTTGGCAAGTTTAAGTCTCCACCAAAACGGGGGATCAGGACCCCCAGGATCCCCCCCAGGTCCATCCCTTTCATATAATAATTATTATGTAGCCTGAGGTTGGCTGCGTGTGTGAGGTGTGACCTCAGCCCATGGTGTGTGTCGTGATAGTCTAATAAATCGAGGGCAGACCCAGCAAGTGACTGGGAAGATGTGTATGTCACAAAAACATCAAGAACACAGACCTTACATGTATATCAGGGGCGGATCCAGGATTTAAAAAAAAGAGGGAGGTGGCGTGCTATAACAAAATTTTCGCCTGAACCCCCTGGTTGCAGGAATTTTACATTTAAAAAAAAAATTGACCAAAAAAAAAAGGGGGGGGGGGCGCCCCCCCCCCCCCCCAATCTGTGCCTGTTTACATAGACTGTTCATCCATGTTAAAGAACAATGAATAGCCGAAAGTTTACATTAGAACATAATGTATGTTAGAATCCCAGTAGATTTATCACCAGCACAACCAACTAAAAGTTCTGGCCCTGTGCCCGCGCTTATAACTCCAGCCTTTAGTGCTTTCAATACCTTTTGAATATTATTTGGGTGAGAAAATTTAGAAGAACGTTAAGAGTTGTCCTCGGGTGGCTGTATGACCAATGAAGAGGGCCATTTGGCTTTAGCCATTTGGCTTTAGCCTTGGGCAGTGACGAACCCCTCTTGGATGTACGACCACCATTGGACACCCCTCGCGGTTCTTCTTATATTAGTTATTAAGTGAATGCATTTAATAAGCTCCTTTTTGGGCTTTTTTTTGGTCAAAAAATGCAGAGGCCTGCTTGGCCCTTGTACCTGTCCCCATCTATATGACCAGTTAAAATGGGATAATTAATGGTTACACATATAATTAAAATGATAATAATCTGATCTATGATTGTTGCAGCCTCAGGCCTTGACGTGACCGACATTGGCTGTTCGGGTTCAAACTGCTACAAGCTGGTCAACGGTGACCAGAACTCCTTCTTCCAGGCTGGCAGGGGGTGCACTGACCTAGGCACCCACCTGGCCACCCTGGAGGACCAGGAGACTCACCTGTACGTCATCAACCAGCTGTTCAGCACCACCGCCCTGCCTTATCTAGGCATCACTGATGTCAGGTTCCCTTGGATGTGGGTCACAGGAGGAGCCTTCAACGGTAAGGATTAAAGATTATATGATTTTGATGTTGGCGATGTTATATTTGTTTGATTATTCAGATAATATAGCATGAAAGTATTTATTCTATATACCATTTGAAAGAACATTGTAAAATTTTTCTAATGCTATAAGGTGTCTATATTTAAAGCCTTAATTTTTACAGCAAATGGGCAAAGTGAATGATTCTAAGCTTTAGAAAAGGATTCAATTGTATTCAAAAGATGACTATACTTTGGGATATGGAATTTTGTATAGGGAGACCCAGAAAGTCTGGGGTGGTAAGTGACATAAGTACTGTGGGGTGAACTTGACAAGTATGAATGGATACATCCTATAATAATTATGATATATATACTGGTATTTTTTCAATAGTATTTAGACCCACAATTCTTATCCCGAACAGCAAAAAATTAATGTGTCCTTATAGTTAGGTCATATTATGTATGGCACTGCTAACATACAATATTCTAATGATAAAATCTCATAGTCTACCATGTAAACATTTTAGGTACATGCAATAATTTATCATTTTGTTATTAGGAATAATATCTCGTGGCGAGGATGAGGAAGAAAGGTGCGACCTAAGAACATGTGGCATTATCAATTTTGGGGTGAACGATTTTAGCATTGAAGCAGTAAGATGTGACGAGGGCAGGAACTTTATTTGCCACAACACAGGTGATAAGTGTATTACAAGTATAACATTTGTAATTCTGATAAAGGTGCATGGATATGATACTAGAGTAGTGAAGTGGGTTGAGCCCATTGGTATTGGAGTTATCACACAAACAGAATTAGAATTGAATATCTCTACTTCTCAATGTTTCCTAAAGGCATTTACTTTGAAAGAGTTATCACTGTTTCTGTTTGTCTACAGGCATTTTAGAGTATATAGAGTAAAACATCAACATATATCAATTAAGAGATAATGATGATTCAATGGGATAGATTTTTCAATAATTATAAGTTAATGACTCATAAGCAAGTTTTAGCTTCACAATTAATATTTTGTTATCTGTAGCTCTTTCTGAAAATTAAAACACAATATCTTTCAACATCATATTTAATAAAAATAAAATCACTGGAAGGACAATTTTGAATCAATTTGACAATTTTGTTTTCTTTGCTGTTTTGCTTATAATTATAGGAGCTCTGAATATTAACGATGTGGAGGTTTCGTTGTCAAGCACTACCTGGTTTTCTGCTCGGGAGGATTGCAAGTTTGTATGACTTTGATCATTACTAACTGTCTGTACATGGGTAGTGTTGTATTGATGTACATGAATGTATTCAAACAACCATGCTCCAAATGTCTTTATTCCATTAAGTAGCAGTATATAAGAGTAATACAGTGCTGCACACATGAGAGAGAATCATAACTAGAAGGTCGGCTGGTTAAGAAAAGGCCGATTTTGTTCATGCGACTTTATTTGATAAATTTTTAAAGGGATCTGATTAGAAAACTATGAGCGCTTAAATATACTACCAAGACAAAATATCACGAAGAAAATATGTTTGAAAATTTTCAGATAAAGATTAGACATTCACAGAACCATATGATGATATTGCAATCAGCTTATAGACCTTTAATTTACCTGACATGTAATAGCCACTGCTTTATAGTGAGGTTAGGCTTGAACCCTCCAGGGGCTGACATCACAGATATCACATGTCTAACTACATTATTGGGCTAACTTTAATTGTAAAACAGACCTTACATTTACGGTATATGAACTCCACAATAGTTCACTGCTTTTAAATCTAACTTCTTGAGAAATTATGATCTTATAATTTGGTAACTATAATCAATTTTAAGGTTCCTGGAAAACAATTCTAGATTGAAGGGACATGAAAAAGGAGTTGGAATTATGGTACCTTTTGCATTTTTATCTTTATACCTTCACTGATATCTATTTGCAGGAGAAAGGGCTTGGATCTTTTTACATTTGACGAGACTATGTCACAAGCAGTAAATAATCTGCTCAGGCAAAAGATCGGATCCGGTATTCACAACTATTGGATAGGACTATATGCCAGGAAGTGGGTGTGGTCTCACAATGGTAAAGACTCATTTTTATTTTCATCATAAGTTAATGTGTTCTGTACATTATACGTAGGGCCTTCCATTAAGTATGTACACACTTTTTAAAATATAATCTGTGTCCCCAACCCCTCCTTGGGCAAAAATACGCATTGGATTTATCTAACAAAGTAGGGGCCTACACCCATTTAAAAAATCTCAGACCCCCCTCCCGCCCCCCGCCCCCTTTCATGCCCACATATATACTTAATGGAAAGCCCCTTATACAACTCTACAACAGTTATTATGAACCGTTCTTGCAATTTGTTAAAATTAACAATAAACGCAGTATTCCATAAAATGATAAAATGCTGATTACCCTGTGCATTCTAGATATCTTGATTCATTTTAGGACAGCAGCTATACGTTTAAAAGCTACCCCACGTCAATCTGGTTTGCCAAAACAATATCAGTCTCGTGTTTTTTTGTATTTGTTGTACTTTTATCTACCAGGAATTCATATACCTACTAAAGCGTAATTTATCCACCACACGCTTATCATTTTAAAGAAATAGTAGTGCATTTCCTTGAATGTTAACGTTGTTTTCAATGCTTAAATGCTCAGGGGATAAGCCTAATTAGGCAACTAAACATATTTATGTTGGGAATTCTGATGCCCTTGGCCCACCCGTATGCTACTGACAAAGCATGGAATATGACATGCTCAAATTTGGGAAATGATACATAGTTTTCCTTTTCTGTTCCTTTTGTATAGGTCAGGAGTTACAATACAGTCGATTCGCGGCCATTACTTGTCACAATCACTTTGTCCTGTCTCCTGGTGACCGTAATTGGCGCCCCTACACGGGATGTTGCTCAAGCTACCTCTGCCAAACAGGTGACTATGCAAAAAAATCCTAATAACTGGAACTACATTGTCTAGGGATGGAAATGTAGCACCTGTAAAACATCAATATATATCTCGATATCGGGAGAAATCAAATGTTAAATGTGCAAGTGGATGTTAAATTGGTCAAATAACTTATCGATTGATCATGAAACAATAAAAACAAAAGTGCCTTGAGTCAGCATAATGATGAAACCCACTCGGATGAACCTATTTATGTATTTATGTGTGTGTGTATGTATGTATGTATGTGTGCGTGTGCGCACTGTTCTTATATTGGATGGAGGCATTTAAATAACTGTAGCAGAATTGGCCTCTAGGTCATATCATGCAGAGAGTAGACAGAGCTAATATTCCACTTCCTGATTTTCATTTTGCCAATGTTCAGCTTTATCCTGGTTTCAGGGTCCAACGTTAGTCCTGTAGTAATGACCAAGGGTAAGTAAGTTCACATACTCACCACTTGCTCAGAAGAATACGCTTTATGGGTAACTATGATTTGCATTTTGGGCCGCAATCGTATATTTCTTCCTTCATGCTGACCATTGTAAGACCTACATATATAGCCACAGCTCTCCTTGACAATAATTATTATTTCCTGTATTTTACTCGCAGACTAGACTGGATTGAAATGCATGATGGGAAATATGTCAACATTTTACAAGACTTGCATATGGATTTCCATTAATCATGGCATTATTCTGGTTTGACATGAAAAATTAGCATTTGCTGTTTCTCCTGTTTATACCTGTACACAATTAGTGTTAATTAACTTAGTTTGACCTTTTTCATTGCAGCTAGATGTAAGCCTACAGCAACATAATTAACATTTGTATATTTCCATTTTTCTGTAAAAACAATATTGATCCAAATTGGCCAGTATTTCAATTAATTAGTTTAAATTTTCCTGCTGTAATTAACTACTGTAAAACAATGTATAACATTTCTTATCACATTTCATAACCCCACTTCCTAGCCTATTTCATATAACAAAAAGTCTTCCTCCAGGTCTGAACGTGACTGACGTGGGCTGTGTTGGTGGCAGGTGCTACAAGCTGGTGCTCACCTCCTCAGGTGTCCTCCAGGCCGGGAGACACTGCCAGGCCCTAGGTGGAGCCCACCTGGCCACTGTATCTGATGAACAGACCAACCTGTACCTTTTCACCAAGGTGTCTCAGTGGGGGGTCTTCACCTACATAGGGGCCCTGGCCATAAAGATACCCTGGAGTTGGATCACTGGAAAACCATTTTTAAGTAAGTATTTTACTGGTTTTTCCATGTTGAGTCACTGGAAAGCCATTTTAGGTAAGTATTTTACTGGTTTTCCCATGCTGAGTCACTGGAAAGCCATTTTAGGTAAGTATTTTGCTCCTATTTTATTGCTCCATGTTGAGTTACTGGATAGCCATTTTAGGTCAAGAATTTCCACTTTTCTTCTGTGTTTGGCAACTGGAAACCATTTTTTTCACTATTTTCCCCTCTTGTCAATGTTGGGTCACAGAAGAGCCATTTTTAGGCTAGGGACAATTATCTTATTAAAAGGTCAATATATGTTTTGCTTGGTATTGGGTACACAATCATATTAGAATTGTTTGTCTCAGTTCCAATTGATTTTGACATATATTGAATTCAGATTAATCTATCAAAATCATATTTATAAACATAGAGCATTCAGATATACTATAAAAGTTCTATTATCTATCATGATACAATAGCATGTTAAATTTCATTACAAACATGACCTACATATATATACTTGATATATGATTAAAAGCACATTTTATTCATTCTTTTGAACCATTATCTTTTTAAGCCAACGACCACATGCAAATGCAAGTAGGAAGTCATATCATTTTTCTCAAATTACACCTATACAGTTGTTACTTTTTTATGATAAATTTACTTGTTTTTTTGTCTTAATAGCTTGTTTACTATCTTAATAGATTTACCCTTGGTTCTCTAGGTAAGGTAGAGCCTACCCCACAAGATTCCTACCACAAATGTAACGTCAACACATGTGGTAGTCTTACCTACCAAAATGATCAAGCTATTATCAAAGCCAGACAGTGCTGGAAGGGCAAAGGATTCATCTGCAGAAAGCCTGGTACCTATACTTATATTCATTTTCAAATTTTATACAAAAAAGTAAAATAATATATTTTAGGCAAACATGTAAATGATAAAAGTGTAAGATTTTCCTGTTTTCTCGTTTTATCTCTTTGTCCTTTTCTCACCTTGTCTCTATTTGTTACGATTGATGATTTATTGATGATTAAAGGAGTTGTGTAGACATGGTCACATGATCCCTTTTCGGTGATCACCATGTGGTGAACATGACTACAAGGCAAGGGAATAAATAAAAATACATGAATTGTAAGTTACAATAATTGCAAAGTGTTATTCAATGAGACTATTTTTGATAAAAGTGTATGCCAGATGCTTTAGAATTTTGAATAACAATGATTTTAACCCTTTCACCGCGGGAAGCCACTAAAGTGGCTCTATAGTAAATTCCCATAGGAATTGCCTTGAAAGAGGGGATATCTAGCTACCTGTATGTGAAAGAATTTTTCAAAAATTCCAATTAGAACCAGAGATATGAGCATTTGAATATTCTAGCATCAGTTCATGAGAAAATGATAGAATTCCAATTGGACAAACCAGCAGTGATATACATGTATTAGAATTTGCCAGAACTTTCCAAAATTGTGCAAAAATGTTAATTTGTGGAAAATTATTTGATTTTGGAAAAGTCATAACTTTGGCTTCATTCATGATAATTGCAAACTGTTTTTTGTGGAAACAAGATTATTTTGTTATGTTCTCTTTAAAATATTTAGAATTTATATTTTACCAAACGTTGGTTGCCATGGAAACCTACAAATAGAATATAGTGCAGATATTACCCAAAAAGACAATATTGCCTACTTGGCACAGTGCCAACATTTGGAATGTTTTCATCAGAATTACGTAAAAATGAAATCTTCCAGAAGAATCTAGAGAAAATTTGAGTTTTAGACAATTTTAGACTATTTTTCATATTTGGGGCAATATCTCAGTAATTATGAACTATAGAATGACATATTTAGCAGTGAAAGGGTTGAATTGATCACCAATGTGGCTGCAAGCCCATTATGGGCAGTTGTGATGTCATCTGCACAAGGTCTATACTCAGAGTTTGTTACATATGGATTTAAAATTTGTTATCCTAAAAAAAAGCATCTACCATACCGTTCATAGTTATATAACATAGTATGCTGTTGATCTATTTTTGGAAACATACAAAGCACAGTTTAAACAACAAATTTCTTCTATACATCTGTTTCCATAAAGTGGCGTCACCCTGGTGTTCTAAATCTAAAACAACTTTTTAAGAGTTTTTACTATAGCAAACCTTTTTTAAATACACTGATAAACCACTTCTCACAAATAATTCCAGGTTCAGATATGACTGTTAGTAATGTTTACATATCATTAACGGAGTACCCATGGCATGTGGCAAGATCAGAATGTATGTAAGTAATGTCCATTATAAAGATGTAGAAAGTTTACTTTAGAAAAACATGCTTTTCATTTTGCTATATAAATCTCAAATCTATGAAAATATCGAACAAAACAAATTTATATTCCAAAGATTGTATCCTAGATACAAGATAACAGTTCGTCTTATCTTTTAACATAAATCTCGCAGTAATTCTAATGTAAATCTCAAATCTATGAAAAAATTGAACTAATATTTGAAGGTTTTTATCCCAAGTTCAAGGTAATACTGTCATTTATGAAAAAATAAATTGAAAAAACTAATTAATGATAATCAACCTTTAATCATTTTAGACGTCGCGGCATGATACTTTGGGCCCCTGATGCCGGTGCTGAATTGAGCTATGATAATGATTTAAAACAAATTATCCAGAGTGCATTACAAAGATCTGTCTCTGAAACTGATGAATTTTGGATGGGAATTTACTCTTTGAAGTATGTCTGGATTTACAATGGTATGTAGCTATTTGTTACTGTTTTAATTACTTTCTACTCAATTAAGAGTCTGGGGAGCTTGACCCATTCCCCTGGGCAACTGACCTAAAAGTGCCTTGATATTTTAGGGACATATTTCAGGTCATTTAAGTATCTTTCAATGAATCCTAACTTCTGTTGAATATTGATGCTTTGTCATAGCTATGATTACATGCTTTATTGCATTAATGGGGAATGGTTCAGAAATATAGTAAATTTATTTCCAACTTTTCCAGGGGAGGAGATAGTGAACTACATCAATGTAAAGCCTGTGGATTCTTGTGATGAGGCTCTTGCATTTGACTATGACAGCACATGGTATCGTCGATCATACAGCTCAACATCCTTTTTGTGCGAGTCTGGTAAGATGTAATCTTATCGTCAGAGTGATAACGTTTTCCCCCTGAAGTATATATATAAATAAAGTGTATTACTGCTGCAAGAATGTAACCAATTTGCAAAAGGTAGCAATCTTAAGGAACGACACACTATTGTGTATATCATTGAAATAATCCCTCTTGTTGTTTTTGTCATTTGCAATGTTCCCATCTCACTAAATAAGCAACAATTTTGATATCTGACTCATGCCAAGGACTTTGATGTACAATAATTATAATTTCAGGCTCAAGTCCAATTCCAACATATGGAATTTCAAGTAGGTGTATTCATACTTTCCTCTTTTTTTATACTGAAGATAATAACAATACAAACCTTCGTCTCTTTTCTTCTTTCTCACAAAATAAAAATATCAATGGTCAACAACATCACCAATTTTCCTTTTCTTTTTTTCATAAAAAATATCTTTTTCTTTGGTTGTACATAGTATAAGGTTTATTACCTTGCTCTAGTAGGACATCCCTTCACAATGTTTCTTTAAAACTAATCTTCCCTTTTTTTTCTCCAGGCACAGGTCTCAATGTAACCAGTATTGGCTGTGTCAGTGACAGATGTTACTGGTTGATCCTCACCAAGTCCTACTGGAGTAATGCAGGCACAGACTGTAACAGCCTGAATGGGGCTCATGTGGGCACTATACCTGATGAACAGACAAACCTGTTTGTACTGAGTAAGACCATCCAGTGGGGAGTGGATCCTTATTTTGGGGCAGTCAGTATCAATATTCCTTGGACCTGGGTGGATGGATCAAGATATAATGGTAAGAGATGGCATTGTTCAGGTCATAATAAATATGTTATGTGTTCTTTAAAGAAAAGAAAAAAGTCATGTGACACAGCACAATCTACATGATTGACAATACCTTGATTTACATATGGAAATTTGGATTTAAAGAGCATCTATATATTATATACAGAAGACATATCTTTATAAAACACTGAAAAAGAAGTGCTTGTGATGTTTGGTGAACATTAAAATGTTTTATTTACCTAAGATTGGTATGGACATGTCTCTGGGTTTTTTTAAATAGATTTTTGAATCAAACATTTGATACAAAAGGAGATCTAAATTTGCTTCACATTATTGATATAATAGCTCCCTAACAAGAAAGACTTTTAAAGATTCCAGATTCAATCTAATCTGTTGGTTTATCTTAGTAGTTGAAAAATCATTGCTTCATAACAACTCAAATATATTTTTTGTTAACAAAGGGTGCAGATATTTGTGTTTATTTTTCCAACCAAATGACCAAAGAATCTCTTTTAGGTGATGTTGGTAATAGCTCAGAGGCAATAAACACATGTGCCATGGTCCAGCTGAAGTCTGGAGTCTTCACCATCGTAGCAGGAGACTGTCAACAGAAACATCAGTACCTGTGTAGACAAAAGGGTGGGTACATCCATTCATTCATACATATTTGGATATACTTTAATAATTCATAAGATTAATTATGCATTTTGTGATTAGTGTCTGATTAGTACTAATTCTGTTTGTTACTTAAAGTAGTGGTGTTTTCATGAAATTGCATCCAGGTTGGATCCTGAGGTGATAACAAATACTGTGCCAAATGCCTAAAGCCCATATTTCACTTTGCGGTAGGTTCCATTTGTGGCCACTATTCTAGGTGCCGCAAGCAATTTGCGGTTTTGATACCAACATGTTGGTATCTGTCGCCACAAACAATCCGTTGAAAACTAGTATAAAATAGCAGCAGCCACAAGCAGGTGCTGCAAGCGGGTGTCGCAAATACCTATATTCCACCTTGCAGTACCCTACCACAAATAAGTTTGCAGCAGTTTGCTTGCTTCTTTTCATGGAACTGCAAGCAAATACCATACAGTGGAATATAGCCTTTGTTAAGCTCATAAGTTCGATTAGACTTTCATTGAGACTTTTGTATTGAGACCTTTTTAGGAATTCCACTGGATCTCATGATAATGAGAATTTATTTCATATTTAGGCGTCCCTCTGACTCCTGGCAGTATCATTATAGGACGAAACCCCTACTCATGGCATGTGGCACGGTATGATTGCATGTAAGTGTAATTAGTATATACTGCTAAAGGTTAGTTATAATCAAATACCATCAGCATTAATCATAAAGTTAAATTGTAAATAGTTATCTTACATATGAATTATCGGTTGTAAGCTTGGAAAACTGACATCGGACTTGCAGAATAGTGAAAATATGGGTATCTAAGGATAAAACCAAACTGTTGTATAAAAACTATGAAATAATTATTACTGTAACATGTAACTGTATCATCAAAGTATTATAATTTATTTACGATCCCTGTATAAGACTGCTGTATGTATTCCAATTTTCCTTTTTTTCTTTCATTCAATTTATCGTCAGAAGACCAGTGGCCCATTGCACAATGACATTTCATAACAAAGCAAACTTAAGGGTAATTTTTTAGAATGGTTGCGTAACATTGCAAAGTTGCATTGTCATGAAACCCTAATATCTCTGTTTCTACTGGATCAAATTAAATTGATGTAAAAAGGGGGGGAAAATTTAAAATCCCTATAAAGTTTAGAGCTCATTACAATCATTCTAAATAAGTTTTGTTTATTGTCAAAAAGTGCATTGCTATGATCAAAGTAACAACAAAATGTTGCATTCTTTTATTATTTTGTTGCTAAGAAACCCATTGTGCAACAGGCCACAGGGGTCATCCTCACTGATGGCATTTAATAAAATATAAGAAAATTGAAAAGGGAAAGATTTTATGGTGCATATTTCATAATGATCACTGGTACTTCAATAATATATCTTCTGATCAAAACTTACTTATACAAAAATTATTAGTAAAAATTATCTATTTCAGAGAAAGAGGGTTAGACTTTTTTACATATGATGAGGCCACCATCAGTTCGTTATCTTCACTAATACTGCTCACAGCCGACATAGAACTATGGGTCGGACTATATAGAAGAAAGTGGATATGGATTCATAACAGTAAGTTTGAATTATCTTTGATGTCTATTCTTAAACCCCACACCAAATTGACTGAATCAATGAATGAATCAGCAAATTCAAATTCCACAAAGTTAATTGGCCAACTTCTCCAGCTTGAAATAAGCACGTTTGATCTGAATTGATGCAAAAGTCAGCCAACTATTTGACTTCTACTCGGTAGAATCAACATATTCTATCACCAATCACTCGGCCAACTTGATGGAAATTGCCTTTTGGGTATGTCACTTAACTCCCCAGTGGCCCATTGCACCGTACCAATTGTAACAACAAAAATAAGCAAAACAACAGAACCTTTCATTATACCTTTGCGTGCAACAACAATCGTTTTGATGTTTTTGCAAAGATGTTGGACATTGTAACGACATTTCCATGATAACTATATGGGGCCTTCCGTTAAGTACACAGCAAGGGGGGTGGGGGTATGAGATTTTTTTTAATTTGCATACATTCCTGTACAATTCCAATGCGTACTAAAGGCCAAGGGGGGATGGGGGGTCTAGAATTTTGGAAACTTTGCGAATGCACTAAATGGAAGGCCCCTATGTAAGATTAAGTTGCCTTTTTTTGGATCTGCAGTTCAGGGTATATTTCTTTCCTTACAAGATTGATAGTTTACCTTCATTTTTTGGATAAAGGTTCAGTCATTAAGAGTTGAATGCAGTGCTCAGATAGTCATACCCAGGTGTTATCGTTATTTTGTATTAAAAGAAGAAATACCCATGCCTTCCTTATAATATTTTGTTTGTTCCTCAGGACGAGAAGTCACTTACACCAGGTTCTATGACATTCACCATGACAAGGATAATGTAGTTGTATATGGAGATGGTGACTGGAAAGCCAGTACTGAGTGTTGTCATCCCATTCTCTGTGAAACAGGTAAGTGTCAGAGCAAGGGCAGATCCTTGGGGATGGGGGTAACATAGAGAATTTTACCTAAGATAAATCAGGCAAATCACCATTAGGAATGTGTTACGTCCAAATATCTTTTATAAATTTGATACTCCATTTGATTTTTGCAATGAATATGCTAGGCTACAGTTAATTTTCATGAGCACTCACATTGGTATGTGAATTCAATAAAATTACATAATTAAGCATTAGTGACATGAAACGGTTTGGGAATATGCCCTTATGCTATAGTATTATCACTACTTTTGTATGGTTTCTTCCTTTTAGTGCATAGGGCCTTTTTTTTTTTAAAAACAGACGAATCCCCCATAAGGCTATATTCCACTTTGCGGTAGGTAGCGGTTGATTTTTTTGCCCACCGCAAGTAAATTGCAGTTTTGATACCAACATGTTGGTACCCCAACCAGAACCAATCCATAAAAAAAAACAATATAAAATAGCACCTACCGCAAGAACCTACTCCAAGCACCTACTGCAAGTGCCTTTATTCCACCTTGTGGCACCCTACCTCAAGCAAGTTTGTGGCGGGTTGCTTGCGTTTTTTCATGGGACTGCCACCAAATACTGTATAAAGGGATATAGCCTCAAAGCTAAAGTTCACAGTAGAATTGCACAGAAACATACACTCATTTTCAAAAAGTGTGAACACAATACCCGCCCACTTTGATCCGCATGTACTTAATGGAAGGCCCCTATTCATAAAAAAGTTTATCCTTAAGATATACCAGACTTATTGTATGCTCACAACTTGTATAACTTTTCAGGCAACCCTTTGAAATCCAACAATGTGACTCATAAATCTGGATTTATCCTTATAGGTGGTGATGCATCAGTTCCTCTAATTACAGTAACACCAAAGCCAGGTAAGTTCATGTGAAAGTATCCTAATCAAATGTACTCCTTATCTCCAGCTGATAATCTAATGATTTAATCTAACATACAATTTATAGAACCCCTGACTCGATACCAATTATCCACTTCCGAGCTAACTAGTGATCAGAGTGTAAAGCCGTGTCTTCACTTGAGCGATGTACCCAAAGCAATGAAGTTTATCGCTGAGTGACAAGGGGTAAAACCGCCACCTGGTGTCAGAAATCTGTCGCCCAGCAACGTAAAACTGTCACTCACTGCAAAAAAAGGTTAATCACCACGTTGAGACACTCTCGGTAATCAAAGTGGTGGCTATCAACATAAAAGATAATGTTTATTGCCCAGTACGCTGGTGCCATCCTAGCTCACGATTTAGGGCCTATATAGCTGCGGTTTATGGGCATCAGATCAAGTGTGTTCGATATGGTTTTTCTCTTGTCACTTACCTTCATCGCCAAGCGATGTGTGGCTTCCATGATTAATCTGTGCCACTTTGTCTGGTGACAAAACTTGGCAATGTGTCTTTGTGTCGCCGGCTCCCTACCTGATCTTCGTTGCCCAAGTTTAAGTGTTTACAAGCTCCTTACTTCTTCTCTGAAGGGTTTGATATAGAGGCTTGGTGTCTTTAAGCTTGTAGGATGTGCTCTAAAGGTAAATGTATGTAATATATACACAATGATTTCAATGGCCTCAGTCAGTACCTGCATTCTATATCATGCTGGTTTTTAGTTTTAACAAATGTAGCATGTTGGTTTCAACTGAATTGCATTATAGTTCAATACAAGTTTTATGTGTTTTATTACAGATGCTAGTTATACGAGTGTAATTTTCAACCCAATGGATGGCTCTCAAACCCCTGGACCAAGGGGTGTTACTCAAAGCCCCTCAACATCAAATGAAAGTACGTTTGTAAAACTATTGTTTCTATAATCATACAGTATATGGCATTTATCGCAAGGACTTACAAACTCTACTGTATTGTGTAGAAGTTATTAATATTGTTCAATTATCTTACCAGACTAGCTAGCTAGCATACTTAAACAAGTCTGCTAGCTAGATATGTACTTATGATTAAGTTATGATACAGGGAAATAACAGTTTCATTAATAGAAATATCATGATGCATTCTGGTCATAGTTTATGGTTGCCCCGAGGCCTTCCATACAGGTATAGCTAATTCTTTTTAATTAATGGACATGATTAATTAATACTAATTTTAAGGGTACAAGTACGATTGTAAGTTTTGAGGATAGACAACAGTGGCTGGGTTGGGAAGCTTTAATCACAATCACTAGATTTGTTTCTTATAGTATCAGTAAATTGAAAACACCATAAGATAACTAACAAAGAACTCAATCTATTGATATAACTTATATAAAAATAGTTAGACAAATGCCATAATCATTTTTTTTAACATTGATATCCCAGCAAACAAAGTCCCGTGTTGTGCAGGTTTGAGGACAAGAGATAAATGGAGTTAAACATGTGTATGAAACTATTCCAGGACTCGGGATTTCATTAACAGCATTTCTGGTATTCTAAACTGAATTTAAAATGTAGATATATGTAACCATTTTCATACAGCATTTTCATTATACTCATTGTACTTCCAAATTAATTGTTATGTTTGCTGGGCATGTATTATATTCAAATTAAGTGTAAATCCATAATGCAATTGACAAACTGGTCAGAGGCCACAGTTAGACACCAGTCCAGTGTGACACCAGTGAAGCACCAGTGAGACACCAGTTTGACACCAGTTTGACACCAGTGAAGCACAAGTGAGACACCAGTCAAACATGATTTAAACATCAGTTAGACACCTGACCAAGGAATGCTGGCAACAATATTCAGAGGACTGGTGACTTCCACTCTTAGGCTAAAAAAAAAAGGTGTCTATAACTGCCTCCATTGAAACTGTTATTATAAAGGGTTGCATATTAAATCTTGTATCCGTTTACTTAATAAGCATTTGCAAAAATAGTAATGTTGTTTTACAAGGAAAGGGAAATATGATAATTTGATTTGTTAATGGGTTGCAATTTCCATTTCATAAATATAGCTTGCACAACTTTTTTGTAGTTAGGGGTGTGTAAGCAGACCTGGACTGCTGTATAGGTAGTCTAAAGTTTTCTATCAAACTTTGGGAATAGACTGTCTTAAACTGGGGGAATTACATCTGAAAATCCATAGTTTGAACTGAGGCAATAGCCTGTAAATATAGCGTCTTTAACTGGGGAAATAATGTGTGTAAACTCATACTTTGTACTGAGGGAATGGCCTGTAAATATAGTGTCTTAAACTGGAGGAATGACATGTGAAAACCCATACTTTGAACTGAGGGAATAGTATGAGAAATAGGGCTCAAACTGAGGGAATAACATGTGAAAACTTGTGTTTGAAACTAAGGGAATAACCTGTGAAAACTTGTGTTTTAAAACCACACTTATAGGTTATATCAAACCTAGATTTATATGTAAAATACATAGTTTATGCTGAGAATTAGCTTAGCCCAAGTTGGTGTCAGAGAGGTACAGTTTTCCCATAGGATTTGAATTACACCAGTTTCACACCAGTTAGTAGATAAAAACAAATGACTAAACTGGGTCAATTCATAGGAATTACATGGGGAATACACAGGGTTTGTCACTTCACCAGTTTGCTACTATTCTGATGCCAACATGAAATAATGTTACAAAAAATAAGTTTATTCATTGAACTTATATATATATGAATATATTATGATGCATCCAATCATGTAAAATAGATTTGCATGTTTAGGCATTAAAAATCATAAAAATAAATAAAGTAAACCAATATTTCAAACAGGTGAATATACTGGCAATACACAGGGATTGTAATTAAACCAGTATTAGACAACTTTGACATGAGTTAAACTGGTGTTAAACAAGAGTGCTGTTTGCTGGGATCTCACTTGATATTTAACTTAGAGCTTTGAAATCTTTAGTAAATCTTTCTTTATATATACAGAGGGAAGCGTGTCTCAGAATTGTGAAATGTAGAATATGGTATTGCCAAAATTTCTGAAAAAGTTCCCCATTTTTTGCCGTTTTTGGTCATAAAATGAAATCTAGAGTTTTACCAAAAAAATCTAAGACAAGCTTCCCTCTATAAGAATCTTGTTAAGGTTTATGTAAAGTTCCATTCATGTAAATCAATTAGTTACTGAGAAATCAAGTTAAAACCAATATTTATTTCATAAAATGTGTATTTCGAATTATTAAGAACTTCATTGATATCATTTGAGAGAGAAAAGTATGAGCTTTAAAATGATATTTTGCATGTGGAGATCTGAGCACTACTAACAAAATCATGATTGTTTTTCTAAATCTGCTGTGTCCCAGTGGTGTCTATCCTTATAGTTGCTTGATATTGTAATACCCCAGCAAATGCCTAGGTATGGAAGTTGTTAAATGTTGTTGCCAGCAAATCTTTTATTTGATTTTTAAAGATAATACAATCTTATTTTCACAGCATCCTTTGACCCCATCCTTCATGCAGTAGTTCCAGCCATGGCAGCTGCTGTTTGTGTCGCTGTAATCTTTGTCATTCTCTGCTTATATTGGAGAAAGGCAGCATGCTTCAAAAAGAAAAAAGGTAAAGCAAGTATCATACATCATTTTTTTTAAATAATTATAGAACCCATAAGTGACTGAAACATACATCCATATACAGCAGAGACCAAATTAATATTATTAATATTTTGGGTTCTGATACCTAAAAATTGATATTTCTGTGGAGTGGCGAGTGACATAACTGCCCTGTAAGCATAATTCCATGGATCTGAAGATACCTCACTATATAAATTATGGGTTGAATGGTTATTTTTCAGTTGCTCACTTGCCACCGAGGTGCTCGCTTTGTGAATTTTAAACTTTAGATTCAATGTAACAGGAGGATTTGATAAATATTTCCCTTATTCCTTTACATCCAAAATTAATCACTTTGTCCTTGTTCTTTCCTAAGTTCACTCTACCAATTAATAAAGTCTAGCCTAGTAATGAATATCTAACTATACTAAAATGCTGTGCATTTGCGCAAACTAATTGTTTTCTCTTTATCAAATGTAAGTCCTTACCAAAGAGATTTGGGGGACTGCCTAGACCTCCCTGGACATGCCCCTCTTGCAACCGATCTATATACACTGTCTTTCCACTCACAATATATCTATATAATCGAAAAAAGGGAGAACCATCTGATTGTATACAGGCAGAGCTGTTCTATCGGTTAGCATGATACGTGTTTGTACAAGCATATGCAATCTATATGATGTCTTCTTAATAACTTACTTACTTAAACTTAATAACTTAAAATTCATCATACATCAGGCAGGAACCCATCAATACACCCAAATAACAATATTTGCCCACTTGGTTAACCTCATTACTGTTTAGAAATGATTCAAGCTGCTCAGTGTACAAAGAATCAATTTTATTTCTTGTACTAAACCACATCGGATTTCTTCTACACCAGACTTCGTACTGTACAAGCCCCTCCTGTAATATATTCGTCACATTCTTTCCCACCAGTTAGTAGCACCATGTCATCAGCGTACATTACCATTTTGATATCATTATTTGTTATATTTACAAAATAACCAAAACATTGATTGTTGTGTTCTGTCTCACAAATAAAATTCAAACCATTGAATAGCAATTTCGCTAAGTCCCAAAGTTCTCAGTTTAGATAACAATAATTCATGTTAAATACATTTATTTAATAGATCTATATATATATATATATGATATACAACTACAATTTGACCATTATCAATAATCCTCATAATACATTCAACAATAGTTCAAATGGTGATACTCGTACTCCACCTAGCCCGAAAACCAAACTGAGCATTAGATAACAGTTGTCGCCCCTCAATACAATTTATAAGCTGTTTATGAACAATTTTTTCTAACAATTTTACTGGGTAAGGTAGCAAAAAGGTCTCCAGGTACTACCTTTTTAATTCTTAGGTATCGGGACCACTTTACCATTTTTGCATACCTCAGGAAAAATGCCATGGCCAAGAGAACAATTAAACAAATGAGTGACATAAGTTATCAAGAAGAAAAAGGCACCTCCTAAATACACTAGTTTTCAGGTTTTTTACTGCTGAAGACTTGTTAATAGGCATATCCTTTATCACTTTGATAACCTCGTCTCTTCATACCATGTTAAATTCAAATCGCTCCTTCTCTTCCATTATATCCACATCAACATTGGAATCTGCATTATCCCCGAACATGTTATTTCCAATATTACAAAAGAAACCATTCATATATTCAGTTGAATCCAACTCCACTAAAGTCTCCCCTCTATCATCTGTAAGTTTAACAAAACCAAAATCAGTCCCCTTGATATTCCCAAACGTCTGTGGCCCGTTGCACAATGGGTTTTCTAGAAAGAAAATTATATTATTAGCGAAGCATTTCGTTGTTCAATGATAAATTATTTGCAAATATTTTCATAACAAAGATCATTTGCAACAATTGTTTTTCTATATTTAGAATGCCCTCAAAGAGCTGTAACTTTTACTGATTTTTTTTCTAATTTTTTCCCTTTTTATATCAATTCACAGAATTCAATTTCATTCATTAGAACCAGAGATTTTTACTATTTTTGTAACAATGAAAATTTTTGGAACAACGAAACATTTCCCTGTTAAGCAAAAGTTATCTTAATTTGATCATGACAACAAAATTCTATTGTGCAACGGGCCACAGTTTCCCAAAATGTTTTTGGATTGTCTTTATTTTCTGTCAACTTACTACGTATTAATCTTGATTAAGTGTTTCTAATTAATAGAGTCAACCTAATGTTAATTGACTTAAAAATGCCCCAAAATTTTTCAGTTTTTAGTGTGCGTACATTTTAATAAAAACTAACATTTCCAAGTGAACCTGTGCAAATATGCATTCTAAGATAGATAACACTTGAATCAATTCTCCTTACAGATGGAGCCAAAAATGCCCATGACAACTTGGCTGTTGGTGGACCTGTGACGTATGTAAGCGACCCAGACTCCTCCAACTACTATACAGAAATCACAGGTAATAAAGTTATTAGTTATCATAAAATAGAAAACATGCCATTCCACATGGTAATCTTTGTCATTTTATCAGGCCTTGATAATGTATAATTATGTATTTGACTTTGATAATTCACAATTAAATTTTGGTATAGAAAAATGTTGGTACAATGTGTCTTTTCACAACATTGACTAGACAAAATAAGATGGACCTGAATGGAATGCACATCCTATACATTACAACGTTGCAAATAAGTATGCTACAATTTACTAGAATTAATCTGAAACATTTTGTCCTTCATCCTAGATATTCCACTTGAACCAATTATGTCCCCAAGACATCAAATATGACAGCATGGCAATATGGGTCAGGGCTGGAATTTTTAACTATCCTAGCTACAAGTGTTACTTCTTTTTCATTAAAAATAAAGTAATTAATTGTTTGTTTCCAGAACCACCTGATTATCAGGGATTGGACCCTGACAAAAAGGATCACCATTACGAATCCCTGCCTACGCCAAGGACCTCCTAGTGACAAACTATTGTTGAATATCCCAGTTACATTATAATCATTCGATCGTAGTCTGTTTTATAAGAACCTGTACATACATACGGAGACTTCATGGATTCCTAACTGAAACCTTGCCAAGGATTAAATAAAGTGCTTCATAAGGTAACCCTCTTTAAGGGTCACCGACACCTCTGTAGGTGTCAGCAAAACCTCTGTAAGGGTCACCAAAATCTCTGTAAGGGTCATCAAACCATTTATGAGGGTCAATAAAATCCCTGTAAGGGTCACCAAATCTTTATAAGGGTCACACAGAACCTCTATAAGGGCCACCAAACCCTCTATAAGCGTCACCAGACTCTTTGTAAGAGGCACCAAACCTTCTATAAGGGTTGTGTAAGCCTCTGTAAAGGGCACAAAAAAATATGTAAGTAATCCCAAAGCTCTAAGGAGAACCCAAAACCGCTATGAAGGAACCAAGTTTCCATTCATAAGAACAAAGATTAATGGTAGCATTGAAGTAACTTACAGTAATTATTAATATTCACATATTCAATACCTGTTATATTGAATAAAGTTTTCCCAAGTTCGGTACTGACTTGTTTAACTCAATATGTTTCCAATAAACTCCTTCTCATGCCCGTGAACCTCTTTCGAATCTTAGATCCAAACAGCTGAATATATATAGTAGCTGATCTCTGTATCTCTTCAGGAAGATTGGCCTATAGAGTGACCCCTCTCCAATATGGTGAGCGCTTATAAAGCTCTGTGTTTGTTTTTCTCAGAGAGAAAACTACCTTTTTTGATGCACATTCAAGCAATTTGTTCTCAATTACATAATCTTCACTTTTACTCCTTTTATAGATCAATTGCAACAACATTATTTCACCTCTCCTTGTTAGATAATCAACACTGCATAGTTCATGCAAATCATCATTATGTATGTCCTTAGGCACTGATATATTCTGGCATTTACAAAGTAAAGTATTCTGAAGCTTTCACCTCTAGGACTATCATTAATCTCAGTACCTCTTGCTTTTGTCTCGGCACCTATTTATTTTAGAAACCTGTATCAATCTCATAAAGATTGACTAGAAAGATCTAGGTCCTATGTCCAGGCCTATGTAATTATCTTTTTATTTTGCCCCTGGGATTCTATGCAGCACTAACTATATTATGATTTTACATTGATTTGGCCCATGGTATAAGAATTGGCAACAAAAAACTGGTTATGGTAAATTCATAACCGTCCTTTTATTAAAGCGCCAGTGCTTCCAATCTTCACCAAGCCCCATCTGTTCAATGCTAGCTACCATATGGTACAGACGTGAGTTGTCAGGGCCAAAGGCAGAGTGTCACTTGAGATAAATAATCTCAACTCTTACATGCCACTTTGAAATACAAGGCAGAACACCAGCAACCAGTGAATATTTTGATTCTTCACGGATCTAATCATCATTGTTTTACTATTATTTTTTTATCCAAAATCCGAAGAAAGCTCTTCTTTTATAGGGTTCTGTGGATTGCTTTAATCCTTTTAATGTCCTTTTGTTATTCCCCCAGCCACTGTAGTTTACAGTTTAAATCAGGGAAATCTCATTTTTGTTATTCCCCTGGTCAGGGAATATGATATTTAAATAGAAAATGTATAGACGGTATCAAGTTAGGGATGAAATAAATGCTTATAATGCTCTTAGTATAACCTGGTATTATAACTACAGCTACATTTGATATTTTTTTGAAATGGTAGAAATGAAAAGAGAAAACCCTTTAGGAACGTGAAAATGCCCTGGCATGGGTCAATGACTTCTCAGGCATTTTTAGTCAAAAACGCCCTTGGCCTGTATTTTTATTTAAGATTACATTCAATACCTTCCACAAAGCAAGAAAAACAGAAACCCGACAGGTAATATGTGAAGGTAAACCGCTGCGGAGTTTATGCTATATAACTTCTGAGGCGTCAGCCGAGGAGGTTATATAGCATAAACTCCCCCTCCAAGGTGGTTTACAAGCTTATACTACATCCCATTAACACAATAAACTATATATTTGAATTTGATTTAGAATTTAGAGACAAGTTAATAGAGATATTCTGGTTAGAATGTAGCAAATTTTAACATTAGTTCCTATGGGAAGGAAAACTGACCACGGCCGGAGAGAGGGCCGGGCTATAATTAGAAGCACCTGCCGCGTATCAGGCCAAGGCCGGCCCTCTGCAGCGAATCACCCTCCGTGCCAGGAATGATACCTATGAGAGGTAAAAACTTTCAATAAAAAGTGACGATGTGGCAGAGTGCAGCCGTAGCAGCCCAGGGAGAGTGACCACCCAACAACAGGTAGGGGGCCCGTGATGATGGACCCCCAATGTCGCATGTCAAATATAAGAAAAGGTCCCCTGTCACTAACTCCCCATGTCCCATGTCGCCTCTATGGGACCCTCATGTCACATGTCAAATTTAAGAAATTGGTCATTTCATGTCATTTTTTTTTCTTCATATCACTAAGGCCCTGTCACATATCTATTTTAAGAAACGGCCATGCCGCTGTGTCGAATATAAGGAGAGGGGTTCCCCCGGTGAAGAACGTCACCACAATTCATGTTCACCAGCCCTGGGGCACCACAACCCACCCATATTGATACTTGTGGCGATTCTACGAATACCAGCTGCTACAATAGCGTAGTGGTTAGCCTCCTGGCCTCTATATCCAAAGGTCTGGGATTCGAGTCCCAAGGATGTAAATGCATAGTAATTCTTTTCAGAAATTCGAAATTGGACATAGAAATTGTTGTAGGTATTTCCTCCATAACCCTTTAGCCCCCAATCCGGCCATAGCCGCCCGAGGGTGTGCTCCCCAATCCGGCCGTAGCCGCCCGGAAAAACGGAAATTTGTCCTTAATTTTTCCATATTTTTCCAAGGAGATCCCTATTGTAAGTATTCAATGTACAAAATTGGCCAATATATCGTTTAAAAGCTGATTTAATTTCCTATCCAAAGCTACAAACCCCATTTCTATGACGTTTATTGAGAGCAGTGGATGAGACTTTGAACTTTCTCAATAACAAGGAATTTAGGGAATTCCAGAGGGAAATCCATGGAAATCCTGGGGAAATCAAGCAATTTATGATTGCAACCTGTGGGGTCTACCTCCGGAGGGTTATCTAAATAACCTCCGGAGGTTTACAGCATAACCTTCCGGAGGTTTACCACATAACCTCCGGAGGTTTATCAAATAAACCTCCGCTGGAGGTTAACTGAGGGGGATACAGTAGATTACGCCCAGAAACCTACTGGAAGAACAATAGAGACATAGGCCGGTAGGAGTATAAAGGTGCTTTTCCATAGCTGCGTTGCGGATGCGTTTTATCCTTATAGGGTACGCGGAGACTATCTGGAATTCCATATATGGAAAAACGCATAGCCTGCGCATACCTTATACGGATAAAACGCATCCGCAAAGCAGCTATGGAAAAGCACCTTAAGTGCAGATATTCTGCAGTAAGGGGAGCTCATTATATAGTGACACGAAGAAAAGAAAAGTGACAACATGACATTTCATTTGATATGCGATATTGACTTTTTAAAATTCAAAATAACTTTGATAAGCATATTGACATGGGATATTGCTACATATTTTTAAAATTCTACATACAACATGGATACACCTATGTACTCATTCCAGAGGCGGTTGACAACCAGAGCATGACCATTTTTTGCTTACCACACGTTTATGTTAACTCTTCCATCAGCTACAATTAATGCTTATCTAAGTATAGTTATCATTATTTTAACTGCATAAAAACATGGAAAAATGAGTTTAGGGCAGGTTTTGTAATCTTATGATCCTGGCATTCAAATAGATTTCTGAAACATATTTACAAATTATGATAAAGGAACAACATAGTTAAATGTTTTGGGGCACAGGCTCGTGCCTGAACCTGACTATAGATCTGGGACACAAGAAACCACACCAAAACCTGAACATTATTTTCTGCCACCTCCTGCCAGTTTGTCTTTCCCTGTATTCTTGCTTATAAGTTTAACAAACTGCAATTTTAACTGCAAATGCAAGGTTAACTGATGATATGTCTTCTGTCAATATACAGCCCTTTATATACAAATCATAGCATCAAGCAATACTCTAACCTTTCTCATGTCACTAAAAAGAGCACTTACAAAATATTGCTGTTTCTTGTTTACTAGATCTATAGGTCAGACCGTGTAATGTGGGACAAAAGGTAGGCCATGATAGAATACCAAGAGATTTATACTCAGCATGATAGAGGGTATGTTGATTCAGTAGGGATGAAATGCAGGATCTCAAACATGGCATTGGTCAGACTCTACTTGATACTGCTGGGGATTTTACTCTTACAGCCAGGTAAGTGGGGATGTCAAAGGCCAATGCTATCAGCTGTTGTGTGTATAACCCTTTCTATGGCAACTGGCATGTTAAACACCTACCTGAGTAAAAGTGTAGGGCTACGGTCTCTACCTTCTCATAGATTTAATCACCATCACTGCCCTTAATATGACTCTGGCAGTTAATAAGGGTGTAAAGCAAGCTATAACCAACCCACCCAGGTAAGCACACACAGATGTTCCTTGTTTTAATCCACACCTACATTTTAATCTTGCAATATAAGATATTTTCTTTCTAAAGATTGATCTTAACTTTGTCGTTTAAAATCATTCTTTTTTCTAATTATTCTATTTCAACTGGAAAGTGCAATGAAGGCAGAGCCCCTTTAAGATTTAGGCGATCTGTTTGGGTTTTACAAGCACCAAGTCTGCAAAGGATTAAATTGGTTCATGAGAAAACCTGAAAAAACATTAGTTTTGATTACGCTGAATAAAATCTTTTATATTGGGATCGTGTTTAGTATAACTTGTGTAAAGAAAGTCCTCAAAAATGTGCATTACCAGTGCTTCTTAAAAAGTAGGTTTCTCTTGACAAAACATATTCCCCAAGACACATTATCTCTATATAAGTCTCGCTCGACAATTGAGGTGGAAGGGGAAGGATACTTTACTTTTACTTGGCCCCATTGTGTCACATGGTTGGTTGGGCAGAGTAATTCAAACTTGTAACTGACTGGGGACTTCTGTGAGGAAATTTGTGACTCAACGCTTTCCAAAATGACTGAAATAACAGGCTATAAGTGTAGCAAAAAGAGTACATGGGGAAGGAAGTAAATGTGACCCAACGAGGAGAAAGGATGCTCCAAGGTTTCCATAATATTTCCTATCAAAAGACTAATATTTAAGGAGATATGGGTAGATTTGTGAAAAATAGTGAAAATATTTTATTAGACCAACTTTTTGTGTAGAATCCAGTGATAATACTCAAAACATTCCATTTAAATGGAATATTCCCTTACTTGGAATGTCAATGGAATGTTTTAATTTTGAAATTTCACATTATTCCTCATATTTGGTTTCCATAGTAACTAGATCTTAGGAAATTTAAATGAAATAGAGTGACACATTAGAAAGTATTCCTTTAGCATTGTTACATTGAAAACAGAATGGAGATATCATTTCTAGATCAAAATTGATCAATATACTCGTATTTCTGACAATTTGTTTCATAATTATCATAATTTATAATCGCCGCTATGATTTGTCAATAAACAATGGATATTTGGGATTTTGCCCATTTTCATGCATTATGACTATAACATGTTAAAGGGGATATAATTCCCTTAATAATTATCACATTTGGACATGCTTAGTATCATTTGAAAGCCAAGAACATGCTCTACAAGACTGAATTTTATAAAATCCCGCACGGAGCATCCTTTCCCCTCGTCTGGTCACAAATATTGCCTAAGGTTGGCTGTGTGTGTGATAAAAACCTCAGCTCATGGTGTGTTGCATAGCCTTATAAAGCCAGAGCAGACACAGCAAGTGACAGGAAAAATGTATGTCACTGAAACATCAAGAACAGGATGTATGTCATGGACTGTTCTTTCCTGTTAAAGTACAATGAATATCCAAAGCTTCCTGCAAATCAGTCAAACCTTGAACCTACAAGTGGTGCATATAGGGCACACGGGAGTTGCGCCCTGGGCGCGACCATGTTGTGTCATGCGGTACAAAGGGACACTCCTCATTGGCTGGGAGGGTGGCTTGACCCCCGACTGGTAGTGGCGCCAAAGGAACACGCAACATAAACTCCCGACTTCCCTATAGAGGGAGGTGTGTATTGACAGGCTGTATGTACCAATCCTTATTTCAATATTTTTAACAGCCTTTGAATATGGTTTAGGTGATAAAACATGGAAGAAACTTGGAGTCCTTGGATGGGGCGTATGACCAATTGAGATCATAGGGCCATTGGGCGTCACCCTCCTCTTAGCCATACGACCACCCTTGGGCGCCCCTGTGGTTCTTCCTATATTTAGTACTTCTTCTTTTCTTTTTTATCAAGTGAATATATATATATTGCACTGAGGCTTTTCTTACATATACGTTATGATATATTTCCAGATTAGTTATAACCTTTGAAGGCAGACGGCAGTCTCGACTAATTGTTTTATTTAGCTAGTATTACATAGACCAGAGACACAGTCAGATCTGAAGAATGGGAATTAATCAATTAAGTAGAAATGTATATGGGATTTCAAATAAAGGGATGAAGGTAGCAAACTAATAGATTTTATATATGAGCAGATGGCAAAAATGGGATCACTCTCACTACACATCAGGAATATTATCAAGCTGAATAATTAGACTGCCATAGCACAAGTGGATGAGCCACTTTAGTTAAGAAACTAAATAATAACACAGCTTAGAGCAGTTTGGAGTAGTTAATAATGTACTTTTGATAAAGTTTGGTTAAGGATAAAATTATGGGGCTCACTTGATTGTAACATATGGCTCCCAAAGGGCTTAGCTAGAGAGTGATTAATGGAATTGTACAGTAGATCTTGAATAATTATAAAAAGAGCCTGCTCAGAATTGCTAGAGGAGAGACACACCCTGACTTAGGAAATACATGAAGGTATACATTTTGGAGCATAGTGGAGGGTTTACGTAGTTAGATTGAGTATGACTTTGGTCATAGACAGTTTGCAAGGAAATATATGTTTGGCCACTGGAGTTATGTCATGGCTAGCCAAGCATGGCTATATCAATAACAGTCTGGTAGTGTGGAAAGACCTTGAGTGAGAGTTAATCATGTAAATATTAATATTATACAACATGTGAGCATTTTGGCCAATGAAAATGTAGGCTTTACTATTGAGAGGATGTATACTTGACCTAATAGTAGGATGTAATGTGTTTAATAAAATATCATTGTACCTCTGCAAGCAAGTGTTCATTTGGACTTGGACCATCTAGATGAAGATTACTGTACCTCAACATAAATTCAAAAACTGAGCTCGAAGATGAAGATTATTCTACCTCAACATAAATTCAAAACTGAGCTCTGAACTAATTAAAACACTTTTAATAGACTTTACAAACAATAGATATATACCGATAATATCATGGATGCAAGACCAAGTGTTACCCAAAGAGCTAGCTACTCCCCTATATATATAAAGTAATGACTACTAAAGTTCAATACAAAAATCTGATCTATAATCCTTGCAGCCTCGGGCCTTAATGTGACTGACATTGGCTGTTTTGGTTCAAACTGCTTCAAGCTGGTCAATATGTGGAATGATCGGAGGTCCTTCTTCGGGGCTGGCAGGGAGTGCACTGCCCTGGGGGCCCACCTAGCCACCCTGGACAATGTTGAGACTCACCTGTATGTCATCAACCAGTTGATCAAGACCAAAGCCATACCTTTTTTAGGCTTCACTGATATCAGGTTCCCCTGGAGGTGGGTCACTGGAAGAGTCTTCAATGGTAAGGATTAAAGATAAGTATTATTTGCTTATTAATCATACTTTTGCCCGTATTCCATATACGGATTTTGATACGGGCGATTTTGTATTTGACATGTATTTTTTGTACTTGATTTTATCAGAGAATATGGCATGAAAGTATCCATTCTTTATATCATTCAGAAGATAATTGTAAAACATATCTAATGCTATAAAACATGTCTATATTTAAAAGTTCAATTTCCACAGCAAAATCAACATGGTGAATATAGGCTTTAGAATTGAATTAAATTTTAGTTATGATACAAAGATGACTGTGTTTTGGTATATGGAATTGTTTATATTAAGAAAATGTTTATTTTTGGGGCGACAAATCACATAGATACTGCAGGGTGCACTGGCCAACATATATATATATATATGTATATATAGGTGTGTACAATAATTTCTGATGTTTCGTTATTAGGAACAATATACCGTGGTGAGGATGAGGAAGAAATGTGTGACCTGAAAACATGTGGCCTCATAAACTTTGGGATGAACGATTTTAGCATTGAAGCCGTCAGATGCGATAAGGCCAGAAACTTTATTTGCCACAAAGCAGGTGATTATAATTATGATACTTGTAATTCTCATAAAAGTGCATGGAGCTATACTAGAGTGTGGAAGTGGGTTGAGCACCTGAGTATCACACAATCAGTACTGGGATTGAATATCTCTACTTCTCATTATTTTCTAAATGCCCTTATTTTGAGAGAGTTGTCACTGTGCCTCTTATCTTTGGGCCTTATAGAGAGTATAAAGAAGAAACTTAACATATCATAGTAATACATAATGGTGATAGAAATCAGATAAAATCTATTATTACATATTAATGTTTCATAACAGATTTTCACAATTGCAATAATGTTTTTGGATATTCTGTAGATCTTTCTGGAAAGTGAAACACAACAAATGACCGTATAATATCATATTTCATATACAGTTACTGGAAGGATAGTTTTTAATAAATTTGTCCATTCTGTTTTCTTTGTTGTCGTGATATATAGGAGCTGTTCTGAATGTTGACAATGTGGAGGTAGCATGGTCTAGTACTACCTGGTTTACTGCTCGAGAGGATTGCAAGTTTGTATTATTTTGACCATCAAACTATCTTTTGTCTAGAGATAGACCAGGCCTGTAACTAGGGGGGGGAGGGGGGGTGAGTGGGTGGGGGGGGTGGGGGGGGGTCACCCCACCCCACCCCACCCCACCCACAGAGGAAATTAGTGAAAAAGTTCCACCTTTCCTTTATAAATTCAGGGTAAAACCCCTAAAGTAATGTGAGAAAATATTGAAAAATTCGAGTTTGGGAACCTCGCCACCCCCCTTTTTAGGTTTAAATTGTTGAAATTATTAGCAAAAGTCCCCCTTAGTGATTTTCGCCCCCCCCCACCCCCATTGTGGTCTTTGTTAAATAAAGTTGTCTTAATTGGGATCCAAGTCATCTCATATTTTTCCATTCAGTCAGGAGATAAAGTAGTTCTGTTCTGCCTCAAAGAACAACAGTGACTCGCTTATGATCCACAATCAAGATCAAAATAGTGATTGTTCCAGACTCATCTTAGACTTCTAAATCAGTTATTTTACGTATCGTGAAAAATGGCACTTTTTGTAACGAAAAAGCTTTTCATGGTACCTATACAATTTCGTGGAAGTTTTCTTGACAAAAATTGGGCCTACGAAATTTCATATTTTTAATCTGGGTGGATTTTGTAACGGAAAGTGCCCACGAAATTTTGTTAATGTTTTTTGGTCAGCCCATCAGGTGTATGTTAATCACAGCCTGATGTATGTTAATCACAAATGAAGCACCGACGCATGCAGCACTATCGAAACTACGCCTCTAATTAAATTCAGCAAAATTGACTAACCAGTGAACATCAGTACATTATTGTTGGTAATCATGAGCCAAAGGTTCTTGGAAAGTAATGCTAGCTTGAAGAAAAAGTTGGCATAATGGTCCTTTTCGTTTCTTTTTATCCTTATAACCTTACTGCCTTCTATTTGCAGGAGAAGGGACTTGGACCTTCTTACATTTGATGAGACTATGTTGCAAGCAGTATATACTCTGCTCAGACAAAAGATCGGGTCCGGTATTGCCTTTTGGATAGGACTGTATGCCAGGACGTGGGTAAAAGCTTATAATGGTGAACTCTTCATTTTATTTTTTTTATTGTAAGTTAATGTAATAATGTTTCAAACAATTTAGTTGGACCAGCCTACATTAATACCAATGGAAGCAGTATTCAGTGTTCTGAACTTTACATATAGATTTCAACAGGGGTGCACGCAGGATTTCAGAAAGAGGGGTTCTGCACATAGGCCTAAGCGCCATACCCATTAGGTGTTGCACGTTGGTTGTCGGCAGAAAATTATCAAGGATGTTTGATAATTTGACGCTGATGCTGATGGCTGATGGTCGTTGGTGTTGGCGTTGGCCATCGTGCCTTGGTAAGTAGGTATGAGGATTTAATATGAAATGGTGAGGCGGTCGGCATGGCAGTCGGCACAGCCATTGGCCAACTCTGACTGGACAAGGCATACCCACATATAGTCAGCCCATAAATCGGCATACTGATCGGTGGGAACTGCTGGTTTTCCAAGGATCTGTGTGCTGATTTAAGGGCAGAAGCTGTACAAATAGGTTAGGGGTTATATCCCTTAGGTACTAAAGCAATGTACATTTGCACATAATTATGTGCGTGATGTTTTCTTCTCTCTGACATGTTTAAGTCAAAAAGGAAGAGAGGGCAGGGGGGTCAGGACCTCCTGGATGCCCCCCTGGATCCCCCCTTGGAATTCTACAACAGTTATTCTATAAAACCCTTCTTGCAAGTTGGTAAATAAATATGACCATATAAATATAAGCCATAAAATATCAGGGTGTCCCATGTAAATTGATGAAGTTCCATCCAAAACTGAAGAGGTTCTGACTAGTTATTTTGATAAAAAATCCCTATGATTATTTGTTGTTAAAATAAACTTGACTAATCTGAGGGGGTTCCAAACCCCTTTTATTTTGATGTAATTGATTCTATTTGTATCTTAATTATATAAACTTTGAGGAATCTGAGGGGTTCCAGACATCCTTGGAACCACCCATCATGGGTACGCCATTGGAAATGATAGTTGTTTTCTTGTTCTGTTCCTTTTGTATAGGCCAGGAGTTACTATTCAGTCAGTTTGCATGGATTTCTTGTAGTAATTACTATGTCCTGATTCCTGATAAACGTACATGGAACCCAACCCCGGAATGTTGCTCAAACTTCCTCTGCCAAAAGGGTAACTATGCAAATAATTATAATAACTGTAGATATGTTGTGGGCAATCTAGAGCTCAGAGATGGTGCGGGTTAGCGAAATAAGCTGGAATTATTTTTTTCTATATCCCCAAGTACTGCTGGAACATTATGATTTCTTAAACCTTATCAATTCTTGCTGCCACGGATAGCTTGTTTCCTTTGTTTTACCTGCAGACTAGCCTAGATCAAGGTGCATTCTGGGAATTGTGTCGACAAAATTCCCTGCTGAAGTATACAAATTTTCATTAATCATGGCATGATTCAGTTTAACATTATCTGATACTATTAATGTCTATTTTTCATTCTAGCAATATATCTTTTATCATTTCTAAGTTGGTTTGAAAGTTCATTCATTACAGTTAAAAAAAAGCAAATATTTACATATTTTCTCTACATTTTCCAGTGTTTTTGTCGACAAAACTAGTGCAAATTAACCTGCAGGTGCTTAAAATATGTTACAATAGCTATCTTATTGCCAGTCAATCAAAATGCTGTATTTCAGGGCAAATAGGGGTGGATTTTATATGCTGGGCTAACAGGTTTTAAATTTGGTCCTTATGGGAAAAAGGCCAAAATGTAAAGCTGCATTTTACAAATTTAAGGAGAAATCTGTCAACCAAATTGCTTTTGTATACAGTAATTAAATGTTATATCATCCTCCACTTACTAACCAGTGGCAGAACCAGGATGTCAAAAAGGGAGGCGAAATACTAAAATGGCATGTACTTGGATGCACACATGCAACATGTTTCCATGGAAGGGGCACTGGAGGAGGGGGGGGGGTCAGGACCCTAGGACACCTACCCCCCTTTGAATTGCCTCTGCTAATGAATGTTCATATCGCCAATATTTGTTGTTTCAGGATCCAACGGCAGTCGTAATGTAATGACCTGGGGTAAGTATACGTACTCACTATTCAACAAGAGCAATGTACTGTTTTTATAAATATGATTTTCATTTCTTGACATATTCATACATTTATTCTTAATCCTGACTCTTCTGGGGTCTTCATGATATTATAGCAACACTTCTCCTTAATTACCAATTATTTCCTGTGTTTTACCTGCAGGCTAGACTAGATTGAAGTACATGCTAGAAAATATGGCAACATATCAAACTGCATGCATTGTAGATTTCCGTTCATCATGTTTTTATTTATCATTTGAATTGATGGAAAACTAGCACTGGATATATACATTCAGTTTACATCTGTATAAAATTAGTATCACTTACTTTAATTTGACTTTTTCATAGCAGATAAAGGCTTGCATCGAATGCTTACATATTTCCTATAGTTTTTCTATTTCTGTCAACAAATATCATCAAAATTAATCTGCAGATGCTTAAATACTCTAAATCAGCCATATACACTGTTAAAACAAGTGTTTAGAACCTAAACATTTTCCTAAACACTTCGGCGCATCCAGTTTTGGAACACTTTATTTCCCTAAACATGTTTAGAATCATTGGTGTTTAGGGTTAAGTGTTTAGAAATTTGTGATGTTTAGCTGTTTACCCATGAAGTGTTAAGGTCCTCAAGGTGTTTAGAATCAAAATGTTTATGCTTTTTTGATGTTTAGCTGTTGAGTGTTTAGAAATCTATGATGTTTAGGTGTTAATCTATGAAGCATTTAGGTCTCCAAGGTGTTTAGGGTTAGGTGTTAAGTTAAATGGTAATATACCATAATATGCACAGTGTTCTTTCATTCTTAAGGATGAAAACCATTTTAAATTTAACAAAAATATACCATAGTGTGTAAAAAAAACACACGTAGATTTTACATGTAAAACACTGCTATGGTACTATGCCATACAGTTTACACCAGATGTAATGTTAACAGCATTTTAAGTTTTATTTTTCCTGTAAACACACTACAGGATCATTGAGCCAATAACCAAGTATGTCCTTCCTTCTTGGTTTAGCCTTGCATGGGTTGTTTGATTGTTGGAGGTAAAACCTTCAGGGTATAGCTAATAAAGTTCTTGAACTAAAAAGGTGTCTACATGTTAATCCTACTGAAAAGGTGTTTTAAAACGTTTTGTAAATGTTTTAGGGGTGTTCTGGTTGGTTGACCATACCTAGAATAGCAGGCCAATGAAGTGATTATCTTAATGACGCTACAAAAACTTAAAAAACTAACATTTGTAATCAAAAATTCCTAAGTGTATGAAAAAAGCATTTTACTAATCATGGCCAAAAATATGGACGGCATGTTGCAAACCACTAATAGTACAACTACTTCAAAGTAGTAATTTGATAACTTCAGTAGCCGAGATTTGAACCCGGGGCCCTTCACATATGAAGCCTATGCTCTACCACTGAGCTATGGAGGCCTGTAGGTAGACACAGCCCAGCTTTGCTACTTAACTGAATAAGTAGGGGTATGAGGGTATTGAACTATTGTCTGTCTAATGTTGAATACCTGTAGAGTAGTACAGATCCTACTCATTGGTGCTGACTGTGCCAGTGTGCACTGCATGCAGTCCAAGTTAGCTCAGTTGGTTAGGCTTCTACCTTGAATGTAGAGGATGTGGGTTCTAATCCCTAAGTGTCCATTTTTCTTTTCCATAGTATACAATTGATATTATGTGTTTAGATTCTAAACATGTCCCATTCAAGACATGGTTAGAGGTTACAAGTGTTTAGCTTTTACACACAACTAATGTTATGCGTTTAGATTTTAAGCATAGTTAACCCACCACATGTTTAGAAGTTGTAAGTGTTTAGGTTTTAAACAGATATGGTTTAATGTATTTAGATTATAAACATGTTTATACCCTAAACATATTTAAATTCTAAACACCATTTTAACAGTGTACATTTCAAGTAAACCATCACAGTGAATTACATTCCATATTTCTGCCTCAGTAGGCAACATATGCATAGCAGCTCTCAGCAGGTTAGGCCTGTGTAGACAGAGCATTGATCTAGTTAACCCATTCAGAGTGTCTTTTGGTATACTCAAAGCTTGTGCAAACAACCTGTTTAGGGACCCATAGAGAGAAGGGGCAGGAGTTAAACTCACCTTCTTGTAACTTCCTTATCATTCAGTCTTATCAAAACAAAGCAAAAGGAGAGTAGTTACTGTAGCTGTTGAAATAAAATGATGAAGTTACCTCTATAGACATGATTGTCCTTCAGCATGGAAATGAAGGTAGTGGGTTTTTTGTTACCTTTCATTAGAAGAGGGATCTAGCTTGTCCACCAAGTTGCCTGAACTGGGGGACAATGACAGCCCCTATGGAACAACTCACTACAGGTCTATACTCCATTTCCTGTATTTCTTAAACAAAAATTATTCTTCCAGGTCTGAATGTAACAGACGTGGGTTGTCTGGGTGGCAGGTGCTACAAGCTGGTGCTTACCTCCTCAGGTCTCTTCTGGGCAGGCAGACACTGCCGAGCCCTAGGAGCTCACCTGGCCACTGTACCTGATGAGCAGACCAACCTGTACCTCTTCACCAAGGTATTTCAGTGGGGGGTAGACGCCTACATAGGGGCCTTGCCCATAAAGATACCCTGGAGATGGGTCACTGGAAAGCCATTTTTAGGTAAGTATTTTCATGTTGTTTCCATGTTTGGTCAGTGGAAAGCCATTTTAGGTAAGTATTTTCCTCTTGTTTAATTCTTCCATGTTGGGTGACTGGATAGCCCTTTAAGGTCAGGATTTTCCACTTTTCTTCTGTGTGGGGCCAGAGGAGAGCCATTTTTAGGCACGTAGCAGTTATCTTATTACAAAGTCCATAATTTTTCTGCTTGGTATTGGGTATAAACTTATATCAAAGTTGTTTGTCTGAGTTCCAATTGTTTTCCAAATGCATCAATTTTGGATTATTTTATCAAAATGATATTTAGAAACACAGAGCATTGGGATCCACTATCAAAGTTTCATCATCTATCATGATAATGATTATGTTAAATTCATTACAAACATGACTTAAACCTGATCTGTGATTAAAAACACATTTTATTGATTCTTTCTGATGATTGTCTTTTCAAACTAATAACTATAATTATTCAAAGGCAAGTAGGAAGTCGTAATTGTTTTCCACAACTTGCACCTCTACAGTTGTTACTTTTTTATGACAAATTTACTTGATTTTCTTAATAGATGTATTCTTGGTTCTCTAGGTAAGGTAGAGCCTACCCCACAAAATTCCTACTTCAAATGTAACGTCAACACATGTGGTAGTCTTACCTACCAAAATGATCAACCCATTATCAAGGCCAGACAGTGCTGGAAGAGCAAAAGATTCATCTGCAGAAAGCCTGGTACTCATACTTATATTCACTATAATATGTTATGCAACAATATTTGATAAAAAGAATATTTATCATGAAAATGATAAGAATGTAAGATAGGATTTCTTGGGTTGATTTTTTTTAATCTATTTATCCTTTTCTTAAATATACCTTGTCTGCATTAATTATTTTGATTTTGTAAAAGAGAATATATCAATATATCATCAGAATATAACATATATGTGTAATGATATTATACATGATTCTTATTATTGTCATGCCTGGAGAATACATTTGATATCCTAGGAGGCTTAAGCATTTACCCTAGTATGCAATTGATCTAGTTTTGGAAACTCATTTTTTAAATGCATAGTTTGAGTCAACTAGATAATAATCCCAGCCGGAGTCCGATGTAACGGTCACGCTATGCAACCATACTTTTTTGGTTAATCTATTACTTACTAAAATAGCACGTAACCATTATGTTATTTTTCTGAGAGGTTGAGACCTAACCAAAAAAGTTTGTTATCATAACATTCTAATGAAGTAATGTCAAGACCAAATCCAAACAGAACATTATAGTGACGTTCTGATTAGGTGAGGTTGAGACCTTAAGAACATTAATGTAACCTCCTCACCAGGGGAGGTCCCAACCTAACCTAAACAGAATGTTATTGTGATGTTCTGATTAGGTCAGGTCTTGACCTAACCTAAACAGAACGTATCTGTGACTATCTTATTAAGTCAGGTATCATCTTAATCTAAACAGAATGTTATTGTGACATTCTCTTTTAGTCAGGTCTCAACCCCACCAAAACAGAACGTTATTGTGACGTCCTTATCAAGTCTCAGCCTCATAAATAAAGTTACAAGAATGTTATCAGAATGTCACAATGTAACGTCGCATCAGTTGGTTGCAGCGATGTTATTGGGAGTCATCAAAATAATGTCGCTACAATGTTACAATGTTACAATGTAACATAACAAGGACCAAACCAGAGCACTGCTGCAACATTATTAAAACGTCATACCGCCGGCTGGGATTCTTCAACATATATACATCCTTTTCAATATGGATGAAGCAATTATTGATAGTGAGAAGGCTTGTGTAGAATGTTGGTCCTGGAGTAATATGAATTGCACTGTGTTCCTGTAGTATAGTCAATTGAATAACAATCAGTGTTAACAAAACTAAACGAAATATTGTGTTAATCAACTGTACATGTATTGCTCTGACTGCTAATTTGAAAATATGTTGTATGTAAAAAAAATTTACATGTTTACCCATACCTAGGAGTGAAAATTGATTATTGTTTACATTTTGATAAATTAACAACTCCTTTTTAAATAAAACTAGCCTACCTCTATTTGTGATACGTGTGTAAGGTATGAATGCTACTGTGACAGTGAGCTGGTAGGCACACACTGACAAGTGACCTAGCTACCTAATTTATGCGGCCCTGTGCATTATGCAATGGCCCCACTGTTGACCTCTCATTTACATATCTTGACCTCCATAGGTGGCTGGGTGGTGTGGTATATGGGAGTTGTCTGTTTTGACAGGGGGTGCACGAGCAGTAATGAAAGCATTTTCAAGCCTAAAACACTGTAAACCAGCCAAATTGTTGGCTGGTTGCACAAGGGGACTGTAACACTGTTTCGGTACAATACCTAATCAGGCCTTACGTGTACTCATGGTGCCCACTTGTGAAAGGGGAACTTGGCAATGAATATCTAAGGTGGTGGTGAGATGTGTTGCATGTAGAAGCATCAGTCGTCAGTTCTCCTGGCATCTGCAGTGTAAGTGGCAGCTCAGCCAAGGTGTGACGTAACCCTCACATTATGCGACCATACTTTTTTAGTTTGTCTGTTATTTACTAATTTGTCACGTAAACGTTACATTATTTTTCTGGGACGTTGAGACCTAAGCAAAACAGCATGTTCTCATAATGTTCTGATAAGGTAAGGTCAAGATAGAATTAAAATAGAATGTCATTGTGACATTCTGATTACGTGAGGTCTAGACCTGACTTAAACAGAACATTGTTGTCACCTCCTGACCAGAGGAGGCCCCAACCTTACCTAAACAGAACGTTATTGTGAAGTTCTGATTATGTCAGGTCTTAACCTTACCTAAACAGGTTGGGGCAAACATTGGAAATCAGGAACGTCCCGAATTCTCAGGTCGTTCCGATAAACCGGGACGTCCCATAAAGCTGGACCATCCTGATAAGTCGGGCTAATTGATATTCCCCGCCTTTTTATGGTTGTATCTGACCCCTCCGGACCGGCCCTGGACGCCTGTAGCCGGGAGGAGGACCTATAATTAGCACTATTAAGGGTGCGTCACACACCACTGGAGTCAGGCCCGGCCTGCTCCTCCTCCCAGGCCCAGTCACACAGTACTAGATTCGCCATAGGGAGATTTATTTTGTGTTTTGCGAAAAAATGTACACATTAGACTTCAGATTTCTAGAGCTAGATAACTGGAAATATGAATTTACGACACATTTACCGAGTCAGAATATTTAGCAAATCTCCCCATTAACTAATATTCTCAGTTTTATACAGCTGTTCCTAAATTTCAGGACGATTTGTGGCCCAGGGTTATGGGACGTCCTGTTATCACGGGCCGTACCGATTTTCTGTGTTAGCCCGGACCTGCTAAACAGAAGGTTACTGTAACCATCTTATTAGGTTAGGTGTCACCCTAATCTAAACAGAATGTTATTAATATTGTGACATCCTCATTCAGTGAGGTCTCAACCACACCTAAACAGAATGTTATTGTGACATTCTTATTAAGTCTCAGCCTTATAAATAATGTGAAAAGAACATTGTCACAATGTCACAATGTCACGTCGCAACAGTTGGTTGCAGAGACATAATTGGGAGTCATCAAAAGAACATCGCTGTGACTTAACAGTGTGACATAACAAGAACCAATCCAGAACGTTATTAGAACATTATTAGAAGATCATATCTTTGGCTGGGAAGTGGTCTTGATCACCAGGTGGTGATCACCAAAAAGTGATCACGTGACCATGTGTGCACAAGGTCTATACAAGAAGATGTACCCAGCTGCTCATAACCATATTTTGATTGAAACATTGCATGTACTTCAAGTTCACAGATGAATATTTTTTTCGTTATCAATTGTACAGTAAAGCTGTTGTTGGGGAGGTTGATGGGAAAGGTGTATCACTTGGTTTTTGAACACATTAATAAATCATTTCTAACTAATGACTTCAGGTACACGTCTGACTATTGATGATGTTTACGTTTCGCTAACAGAGTATCCATGGCATGTAGCAAGATCAGAATGTATGTAAGTAACATCTCTGTATATAATATATGATAAGACAAAACAATTTACAATAAGATTACGGTTATTTCTTATTGATTATGAAGATGTAGATTTTTGTTATACAAATTGGTATTCTTTATATTTTTTTACATATAACTCAGGTCTATGAAAATATTGAACTAACATTTAAAGATTGTTTCCTAGGTACAGGATCACACTTTGTCTAAAATGATACACATGTATTTTTCTCTAGAATAAAAAGTGGAAAAGAACACGTAATTTGGCTAATGAACAACTTGTGGTTTCAGACGTTGGGGCATGATGCTACTGGCCCCTGACAGCAGTGGAGAATTGGACTATGATGTTTTAAATATGATTGTCAAGATAGCATTACAAAGATCTGTCTCTGAAACCGATGAATTTTGGGTAGGAATTTACTCCTTGAAGTACATCTGGATTTACAATGGTATGTAGCTGTTTGTTACTGTTTTGATTACTTTCTACTCAATTTCTTTTCATGTTGAATAAAGGGGCCTGTAGTTCCAGTCACCAAATACTATAATAAGAAGACACTATTATGGAGTATGAGTTCGGATATATTTAAATATATCTGACTGAAATATGACATAAGTGTGTCTTCTTTATTGATTGCTACACACATGAAAAATCATTAACTCACCTAAAGAAATTGGTTTTGCCCTCACAATGCGGCCGTCATTGCGGCCGTTATCACGGCCGTCATCTTGTTTGTTTACCTAATTCTGGATGCCTATTGGACAATAGCAGTCACATGGCCCAAAACCAGGCCTCTGCTAGGAGAGTGTACACATTACGTGGCGTACATCAGCCAATCAGAACTGCGTACATTCTCCACCATATTTCTATAGGTTGGCATAACCCAGGATATATTTACCTCGCTGCTGAGGTTAGTAAAAACATTCAAATAGCACTTTACTAACCTCTACGGCCCCCAGCCATTACGTAAAGATCGATTTTACTAGGTTATGAGATCAGGTTTATGCCTTAATAGACTAATAGTATATCCATATATAAGAAATATGATAAATCTGTTTCACTCAGGGGAGGAGATAGTGAACTACTTCAATGTAAGGCCTGGGGATTCTTGCCATCCAACTCTTGCACTTGCATCTGACAGCACATGGTATCGTCGATCGTACTCAACATCCTTCTTGTGTGAATCTGGTAAGTTATAGATTACTATGTTTTCTATGCAAAAATCATAATATTATCAGAGTAAGGATGTTTTTCCCCTGAAGTATATAGCAATAAAAAGTCTAGAACTATTGTCAGTTACCAATTTGCAAAAAGTATCAATTTCAAGGAACAATATACTATTGTGTAAATCATTGAAATAATCCCTATTGTTGATTTTGTCATTTGCAATTTTCCCATCTCACTAAGTAAGCAATGATTTAAATATCTGATACGTGCTGAAGACTTTGATATACAATAATTATTCTTTCAGGCTTGGGTCCAATTCTAACCTCTGGAATATCAAGTAGGTGTATTCATTCTTTCCTCTATTTTTATGCTGAAGATGATGAAAATACAATTGTCCATCTCTTTCATTCTTTCTCACACAATAAACAAAATAAATTGTCAATGACATAACAAAAAGGGCAAAACAGACCATGCACTGCCTAGGCAAGGATATGATGTTATAATAACATTATTGCAACGTCATTTTTTGGTTCTTGTTATGTTGCATTTTGACGTTCTATAGACATAGATTTGATGGCTCCCAATCACGTCTCTGGGACCTCTAATGCGACATCGCAAAATGACATTCTTATCACATGTTTCTGCGACATCACAAAATGACATTCTTGGTACGTGTTTCTGAGACATCACCAGGCCCGTAACTAGGGGGGTAGGTGGAGGTGGCGGGCCACCCCCCCCCCCCCCCCCCCATAAAGGAATTTTTTTACAAAAGTTCCACCTTTACTTGCAAAATTTAATGTAAATCCCCCTAAAAATAGTAGGAAAATATTGGAAAGTTCCACGTTTTACTGCTCGCCACCCCCCTTTTCAAGTTCAAATTATTAAAAATATAGGCAGAAGTTCCACTTATGGAACCTCGCCACCCCCCCACAGGAGACCCTGGGTACGGGCCTGATCACATTGCAACATTCACAGAATGATTATGTGGATTAGAAACTACTGCTGTGACGTTGCACCATGACATACTGGCGACATGATTATAACATTATTTTGGAACCTAAATTATGTTCTAATAAGGTTATTTTGAGACAGGTTCTGTTAAGGTTATTTTGTAGCCTTTTAAGTAAGTACTTGTGTACCCAGGCCCTTTCCATAGCTGGCAAATGTCAGATATCAGGCCAGGGGACAGATACACTCAGTATCCCATTGTGAAAGATTAAAAAATGTGTTTTTGTGGTACTGGTCATTGATTTCAGCTAAAACAATTAAACTAAGCTAGAAATAAGTTTCCAGAAGATTGATATCTTATGAAGAATACTGTTTCAGCATCATTTAAACATATTTGGAAATAGTGATATAAACCACAAAACCTTGAACTTAAAAGCCTTGTCTCAACTGGAATGGTATTGCACTGTCCCCTGGTGTTGATAAATAGTACTATCAATGGTTATGGCTAGACTAAGATACAAGGTGATTTAGTTAAGTTGTGACTTAACCTAACCAGGACATCACTGAGACATGGTGATTAGGTGAGGTCAAGACTGAACCTAAGCACAATGTCACTGTTATGCCACAATTAGGTAGGGTTGGAACCTTAAAACCTTAAAAGAATGTCACTGTGACATCATCATTAGGTATGGTTCAGACCAAACCTAAGCACAACATTCTTTTGGCATACTGTTAAGGTGCAATTAAGACCTAGCCTAATTAGAATGTCACAAAGACATCCCAATTTTGGTCGCAGTGATGTTTCTGGGAGCCATCAAATAAACGTCACTGCAACCTCACATAATCTCATGCAACAAGAGTGTCTCTTTAGGTATGGTTACAACGTCACTCAATCAGTACGTATCAGTTGCTTACTTTTTAAGTTATGTCTCTATGTCACCTAATCAACACGTCATAACTACATTCTATTTTAGGTTTGGTCATAACCACACATAATTAGTTTGTATCGGTTATGTTCTATTTGAGTTATGTCTCAACTACACCTATTTGGCACGTCACTGTGATGTTACATCGTAAGGCGGTTCTAACGTGGTGTTCATAGAATGTCATTATCACGTTCTTTTTATGGAATGTCATAGCATCCCCCTAAAACCACGTAACTGTTACATAGTTTATGTGGGTTATAAACCGACCAAAATGGTACGGTCGCAGAATGGTTCTGTTAAGTCGCTTGCCTAGGTGTAATGGTTTGCACAGCCTCTCATAGGGCGTGCCACCATCAATGATGAAATAAGTGCATAGGTGACAGTTTGACTCACAAATTATGTTTCTATATTTTCGGTTGAAGTAGGCAAAATCTAAGGACAACCCTGCTCTAGTACAGTATCCCTCCATAAATTTTGTTTAAACTAGTTTTCTTGTTCAAGCCCCAGCTATGATACCACTTTGTATTCCCCCAATAGCAAAGACTGAGTTATTAAATGTGCCTAGAGGACTGCCAGCTGATTAGATCACCATCACTGCCCTTGATATAACCCTTGCAGTTACTTAGTGCATAAAGATACCAGTAACCAACCAGCCAACCAGTCGTCTTTTCTCTCTTTTTTTCCAGGCACAGGTCTGAATGTAACCAGCTTTGGCTGTGTCAGCAACAGGTGTTACTGGATGATCTTCACCAAGTCCTACTGGAGGGATGCAGGCATTAACTGTCACAGCCTGAATGGGGCTCATGTGGGCACCATACCTGATGAACAGACAAACCTGTTTATACTGGGTAAGACCATCCAGTGGGGAGCGACTCCTTACCTTGGGGCAGTCAGTGTCAGCATCCCTTGGACCTGGGTGGATGGATCGACATATAATGGTAAGATATGACATTATTCATATCATGTGATGTGTTCTTTAAAGTAAAGAAAAAAAGCCACATAACACAATCTACATGATTGACAATACCTTGATACACATTTTTTTAATTTTCTTATTGAATCATAACTATTTCACATTACATGTGCTCTTCCAATAGTGGTCAGGTGATAAAGATGATGATTTGTGAAATGACATCTATATATATGTATGACATTCAAATTCAATTAATCCTGGTATATTAGATTTGCAAACGATTTCTTCATTTAAACTACTTTAGTATTGTTACTCAATAAGCCCATCCCAGTTTTCACCAACAATAAAGTTTACCATGAAATATTCTAAAATTGCTTCTGTGCTTATTCCTTGAAGTCAGTTGCATAATACAAAACAAACCAAAGCAATGTGGTTGACAGATTGCTCCTAAAATTTCTAAAATGTGACCTTATATTTTTAGACTTTCCCCAAAAGAACTAATGGTAAAGCCTGTCATCCCAACCTATAATGTCCAACCCTATTTTGTCCTGGAATACAGCATTTCGATTGGCTGACAGACCTACAAAGCTGTTAAATGATAGATTCTAAGAAATGATAATGTTTGAGCAGTGCTTGGGGATATAGAAAAATATAATTCTTGCTTATTTGAGTAGCCCAAATTCTAGGAGACAAGGATAGCTTATATGTATATTTTGTCCAACCCTGTAATAAACCCACCGTGGGATGGGCTTATTACAAGGCAAGAAGTTTTCCTCCCTATGAAAATATTGACATTATTTCATAATGTCTATGATACTCAGTCTCAATACTAATATTCATAGAAACACCAAGCAAGATGGACAATGGCAAGGAGGTATCCTTCCCTTAATCCATGGTGCCCAACATTTCTATCACTATTTTCAAGTACTTAAATCCAATTATTTACACAGTCACATGGCAAGGAACTATTCTCCACATGGAAATAACATTGTCTCTTCTTGATTTCATTGAAACTCCATCTGGATAAACACATGTTTATTAAACACCAAGCAAGATGGATAGTGGCAAGGAGGTATCCTACCCACAATCCAAGGTGCCCTATGTTCCTATCACCATTTCAAAGCGCATAAGTCCAGTTTCTTTTTATGTCTCTTGAAGATATATGTTCTGTCTTCGAGTTGTTAGTCTAGTGGCAAATTGTCCCATAGGGTACGTCCTCTATAAAAGGGGCTCCACATCAATTTCTGCTCATCTGTTGCTGGTTTATTGAATTTTATCTTCTCTTTATTCCTTAACTCTATTTTGGGTCTATACTCATCTAAATATATTCCTTTTAACTTGTAATTATGCATTACTAACAACAATTGTCTCCTTCTCCTCTCCTCAAGTTTCACTAATCTAAGTTTTCTTTCACAAGCCTCCATTTCATCTTCTGCCAACTTATGTTTTGCTGCCACTACTGTCTTTACAGCCCTGTCTTGCATCCTCTGCAACTTACTCGTATGCCCCTTAGTCCAACTACCTGCAATTATTCCACAATATTCTAATATTGGAAGAATGTGCTATTTATATACTAAGTTACTGGTTTTCTCATACATGTACCATCATGTTCTTCCCATAACAATTTCTTATTTACTCTATTCAGTATACCATCCACATGTTGCAAATTTCTTTTTAATGAGCATCTATGAATACAGAAGATATATCTTTATAAAACACTGATAAAGAAGGACATGTGCTGTTTGGTGAATATCTTAAATTTTGATTTATTAGCTTCTTAAAATATGTCTACCTGAGATTGATATGGAAGAGTGGCTGGCTTTTTTACAAAACAATTTTGAACCAAACATTTGATATGACATTTAAATGGGGAAATAAGTTGGCTTCTTATTATTAATACATTATTGCTCCCTAACAAAGTAGACTTTTAAAGATGCAAGATATGATCTAATCTGTAGGTTTATCTCAGTAGTTGAAAAATCATTGCTTCATAGAAACTGACTTCCCCCCAAGTACCTTAAGGAATGAGCTTTGAACACATTTGAAATCATCTTTCTCACTTTCTTAAGAACCAGTCTTTTTCTTAATTGTAATGTTTCATCCCTTCTGTTCACAAAGGGTGCAGATGATTGTTTTTTACAACTAAATGAGCAAAGAATCTCTTATAGGTGATGTTGGTAATAGCTCAGAGGCAATAAACACATGTGGCATGGTCCAGCTGAAGTCTGGAATCTTCACCATCATGGCGGGAGACTGTCAACAGAAACATCAGTACCTATGTAAACAAAAGGGTGGGTACATCCATTCATTCATCCCTATCTTAGTATACTTTGATAATTTAAAAGATTAATTATGCATTTTTGTGATTAGTGTCTGATTAGTACTGATTATGTCTGTTACTAAAAGTAGTGTTGTTTTCATGAAATTGCATCCAAGTTGGATCCTGAGTTGTTGTTTTTTAATTTATTTTCTTATACAGTTTTATATAACCTGGTGATGGGTTGGATTGCTCCAGTCTTACCCCATCTTCCAGCCATAACTTAACTATTACATTGTCTTTTGCATAGCAGTTGCATTGAGTTGATAACAAATAGTGTGCTAAATGCCTTTTTAAGCTAATAGGTTTCGTTTGTCTTTCATTGAGACACTATGGCAGTTATTTAGGAATTCCATTTGACCTTAAACTATCTCATGTTAATGAGAATTTATTTCATATTTAGGCGTCCCTTTGACTCCTGGCAGTATCATTATAGGAAGAAACCCTTACCCATGGCATGTGGCACGGTATGATTGCATGTAAGTGTCATTAGTATGTACTGCTAAAGGTCAGATATAATCAAATACCATCAGCATTTTATCATAAAATTAAATTGTAAAAATTGTAAAATTACATACAAATTATAGGTTGTAAGCTTGGAAAACTGCCATCTGATATGGTCACTTCTCCTCAAAGGATGCCAAATGGGGCTGAACAGGGTGAAAATGAAAATTTGGTCAAATATCTAAATAATTCACGTAGCGTATTGGGCATACATGTCGAAATTCATTCAAAAAGTTGGGAACACTAATATTTGAGCTAATGGCATAGATTTAAGATATATTTTCACATTTTAGGAATGTGTATAAAACCCTATTATATGCAAGGATATTGCAGAATATGTACGGTGACACAGTTATGTCCAGGTTAAAATTTCAATTTCATTAGCAAAAGTATCAAAAATCAGTATTATAAAACATCTTAATGGTCACACAGAAACATGCATATATGCATTCATTCAATTTTTTATTTATTTTTTTTTTAAGAATACTTTTGCAATTACAAATTTTTAGGGTAGTATATGTACGGTGACACGCTTAATAATTTTGCTTTAAAATATGGTTGTATTTAAGATTGAAATTAATCATTTTTGCAATTTTCTGGTTAAAATGTAATTAAAGGGGCACTCCAGTGAAAAAACACATTTTTTGTGCATAGAGAATATATAATTCCCAAACTGATGGTGAAAACGAAATGCAAATTGGAGCATCAGTTCAAAAGTTATAGACCAAGTAAGGATCTATCAAGTTCTCCACTGGGGGTAGCCATTTTGTTTTTATTACCCAGCATGCACTTCACCAACTTATCCAACTGAGGTTCCTGTTTGGGGTTGTGAAATATAAGTGTCATTTATAACTTTGCTGTGTCATATAGAGTGTAATATACCGAATTACATATTCTGTTATTATCAAAATGATGAAAAATGAGTATGGCCATAAATTGTTAACTACATAGAAACCATAACTATGGTGTAGTTTTTCGTTAGGAACCATTTCTAGGATTTGGTATTACCATAGCAACCAGTCATTTAAACACCATCAATGGTACCAGAATGCTGAAAACCCGTCACACTAAACTTATACAATGCATGCAGGTTACTAAGCAACCAATTCTGATGTGTGGTTGCTAAGCAACAGGCTGCTGCTAGGCAGAACCAATGGTTACTATACTACTCATATAAAAACTGTTGGTTGCTAGGCAACCGGTAACAATTGATTGACTCTTAACCATTGAATTGATACTATTATATCTTCTTTTTCATGGTATATATGGTTTTGGTAAGATTAAATACCTTATAAATAGCTTAAAAGGGGCTGTTATATTCTTATGGTGGGGTTGTAATACATACTAATGTTGCCATGGCAACTTTACTATATTAGGATATAAATTCCTATGAAACTCCTATTACAAAATGTGCCTCAATATATCTCTACTAAGGATATCAAGTTTCATGACATTTCGTCGAATAACATTTTCATAAAAGCATTCTAAAAATGAATAAAATACTATAGCTACGCCTACAAGAATCTAAACAGGAACCACAATTTGGTTTAATGGTGAGGTGCATGCTGGGAAATCTTTTCAAAATGGCCGCCCCCAGTGGGGAGCTCAGGAGAATCTTAGTTCCTCAATAACTTTTGAACGGTTTAACCGATTTTGATGCTGTTTTGACTGATGACATCAGAAAGGCAAGACCTATTTACAATTTTGATGTAGTTTGTCACTGGTGTTCCCCTGATTTATATTGGAGGAAAATATTTTTCACTAATATTCATATTTTGCCCATTGAATCATGGTTTTTATCAGTATATGTGCGGTGATGCACTTTCCTACACCAAACAATTGTTACCCAACCTTTTCCATTCTGGGATTGAGAATTATGTATAAGATACATATTTTTTTATTGAGAATGCAAAAGGATCCTATAGGCAAATTTCTTGAGGTATTTTATAATATCCTGGTTTTTATCTTAACATTTCTTAAGCAGGTTATATGCTCAAAATACTTGGTATATGTACGGTGATGCACTTATTACACCATTAATATAAGCATTTTGTATGTTGTATAGTATCTGAGAAAATAAAATATTGAAAAAAGATTAGGAACAACATTATTAAATATTAATGCCCCATTGAACTTTATTCCCATTCAAAAACATGGAAAAAATGGTAGTTTTTAAGCCATAACTTTAAAAATATTCATAATTTATGAAAATACAACTAGGGTTCCCAAAAAGGCCTTATCAAAACCGATGCATATGTTATATGATATACAATGATTTATTTTGATTTTCTTAAATTTTTTGTCTATTTATGAATTTTCACCGTTTGGCACCCTTTCAGGAGAACTGACCATATACAGATTACTGATAATATGGGTATCTAAGGGTAAAATCGAGCTGTTGTATTAAAACTATGAAATACTTATTACTGTAACATGTAAATGTATTATTATAGTATTATAATTTGTTTACATTCCTTCTATAAGACTGCTTTATGTATTCCATATTTTTCCTTTTTTTTCAATGTATCGTCAGAAGACCAGGGGTCATCCTGACTGATGGTATCAATAGATATAAGAAATAATATATCTACTGATTATAACTTGCTTATATACAAATTATTGGTAATAATTATCTATTTAAGAGAAAGAGGGTTAGACCTTTTTACATATGATGAGACCACCGGCAGTTCATTATCTTCACTACTACCGTTCACTAACGAAATTGACCTATGGGTCGGACTGTATAGAAGAAAGTGGATATGGTTCCATAACAGTAAGTTCGAATTATCTTTGGTGTAGTCTTTTCTCAAGCCCCACACCAAATTGATTGAATTAATGAATGAATCAGCAAATTCAAATTCCACAAAGATAATTGGCGAACTTTTGCAGTAACCCTCCACTTCACTTGATTGAAATAAGCATGTTTGATCTGACCTGTTGTAAAAGCCAATTATTTTGGTAAAGCAGCATATTCTAACCACTCAGCCAACTTTATGGAAATTGCCCAGTGGGTATGTCACTTAACTCCCCCAGAGCTGTGTTTTACAATGATAATGGAAATTTTAAACATTTTGAAAAAGCACATACCTCATTAAAATAACTAATCATTGATTGTTATTGAAAGGTGTTTCTGCAAGTTGCAACTTGGTATTAGGTAACAACATTTCCATGATATGTAAGATTAAGGTGCCTTTTTTTGGAACTACAGTTCAGGGTATATTTATTTCCTTACAAGATTGATAGATTACCTTCATTTTTGGGATAATATGGGTCTAGCATAGGATAAAGGTTCCGTCATTAACAGTTGAATACAGGGCTGAGACAGGCATACACAGCTGTTTGCCTTGTCAATTCTGTATTAAAAGATTAAATATCCATGCCTTCCTTATAATGTATTGTTTGTTCCTCAGGACAAGAAGTCACTTACACCAGGTTCTTTGATATTCACCCAGACAAGGATAATGTAGTTGTACATGGGTATAGTGACTGGGAAGCGACTACCGGGTGTTGTCACCCCATTCTCTGTGAAACAGGTAAGCTAGCAGAGCTGGGACAGATCCAGGGGATAGGGGTAACAAAGAGATTTTAACTTAGATAAATCAGGCAAATCGCCATAAGGGATGTTTTACATCAGAATGTCTTTTGTAGATTCCAAACTCTATTTGATTTTTGCAATGGTTATGCTTGGATGCAGTTAATTTCCATGACCACTCACATTGGCATATGAACTTTATTACATAGTTAAGCATCTGTGACATGAAATAGTATGGGAATCTGCTCTTATGCTATAGTATAATCTGCTATTTTTGTAAGGGGTCTTCCATTTAGTACACCCATTTTTTTTTTAAAAAACAGACAAATCCCCCTTAAGCTAAAATTCGCAGTAGAATTGTACAGGAATATGTATACACTCATTTTTAAAAATTGCCAAACACATCTCCACCACCTTTGATGTGCACATACTTAATGGAAGACCCTATTCATAACAAAGTTTATCCCTAACATATACCAGTCTTATTGTTTGCTCACAACTTATATGGCTGTCCGGCAACCCTTTGAAACCCAATATCACTCATATAATCTGGATTTATCCTTATACCTCATGATGCATCAGTTTCTCCAATAACACAAACGCCAAAGCCAGGTATGTTCATCTTAAAGTATTCTAATCAAATGTACTCTGTATCTCCAGCTGATAATCTAATGAATTAATCTGTCAAACAATTTATATAACCCCTGACTCAATTTCAATTATCCGGTTCTGAGCTAATTATATATAACTAGTGATCAGATCATTGGTTTTAATGGAAGAAAATGAAGAGTTTGATACAAAGTGTGAGTGTTTGGAGGCTCTTATGACTTTCTCTGAAGAGTTCACTCCAGAGTGTAAATATAAACTTATTAAAAGCTCCTTGCATTTTTCTGAAGAGTTTTATATAGAGGATGAGTGTCTGTAAGCTTGTAGGATGTTGTCTAAAAGCAAATGTACATAGCATATCAATGGCCTCAGTCAGTTCCTGCATTCTGTATTATGCTGGTTGTTAGTTTTAACAGATGTAGCACGTTGCCAGAGAGGTTATATAGTTAAGAGAGATGACACTCCCATTGAGTCCCATAGTATACAGCTGTATGGGGCATAGCTTGATCAACTGGACATTCCCACTACTTAACTATGGTAAATAATCTAAATAGCTGTGCTGTTTAGTAGTTTTCCTGTTTGGAGTATGTAAATGAAATTCAGTATGGCCTTTTTGCAAATCCTCATTTTTCCATTCTGATGAGTAAAAGTTTATAATTCTATAAAAGCATTAAATTTCCATGATAACGTAACCATTCCTCAGCAACAGTAAAATATGCTTGATATCACCCAAAGTATTAGTTTAAAACGAAAAATGATTATACCTCCCCCACTAAATATGACCCTAAGAATTCTGTATTCATCAATGGGGTCCATGTATATTGTGAGTGTTGTCTAGCAACAGGAATAAAATGTATATAACCTCTCTGATGTTGGTTTTGACTGAACTGCAATATAATTCAACACAAGTTTTAGGTGTTTCATTACAGATGCTAGTTATACAAATGTGATTTTCAACCCCATAGATACTTCTCAACCCCCTGGAGAAAAGGGTGTTACTCAAAACCCCTCACTGCCAAATGGAAGTATGTTTTTAGAACTATTTTTGCTATAATTATTCAGTATATGGCATTTATTGCAATGACATTACCATAGAAGAACCAGTGCTAGAAATATTAGAATATCATTGACATTTGTACACCAAATGCATTCAGCCTCACTTAATTCCTAGATACTTAGCATACATTGTGTTACAAACTCTATTGTATTGTTTAGAAGTTATTAATATTGTTCAATTATCTTACTAGACATGTGATTAGCTAACTTAACTAACCAAATTTCAGTAGAATTGAGCTGAGTGCCCTTGTCCAAAAGTTAAGTCTGTTAGCTAGATATGTATATATGATTAAATTATAATACAGGGATAAAACATTATAATTAATAGAAATATCATGCTGAATGTATCTGATACATGTTGGCCATAGTTTATGGTTGCCATGAGGCCTTCTATATAATTCCTTTTCATTGATTAATGTCATAATTGATGAATTATAATTATAAAGGTACAAGTACGATATTGTAAGTTTTAAAGTTGCTTGATATTGTAATACCCCAGCAAATGCCTAGGTATAAGATTTGTTAAATGTTGTTGCCAGCAAATCTTTTATTTTAATTTTTAAAGATAATACAATCTTATTTTCACAGCATCCTTTGACCCCATCCTTCATGCAGTAGTTCCTGGCATTGCCGCTGCTGTTTGTGTTGCTGTAATCATTGTCATTCTCTGCTTACATTGGAGAAAGGTAGCATGCTTCAAAAAGAAGAAAAAAGGTACAGCAAATGATTTATATCATGTCTTTTGATAATTATACATCCCTAGTTAGTGACTGAAACATACATCCTAACACAACAGAGATCAAACTACTTTCAAACAGGATTTCAGGAAGGGCTGGGGGTCTGCATTATGTTCCAATACCTTAAAATTAATATTTCTGTGGAGTGGCAAGTGACAACTATTCTGTAACCATGGTTCTGTGGATCTGTTGATAACCGACTATACAAATTGTGGGGCTAAAAGTCATTTTTTATATTGCAAACACCTGCTCGCTTCATGAATTTTAAACTTTAGAGTCAGTGTAATTGGAGGATTTATTAAATATTTCCCATATTTTTTTATGTTCAAAATTAATCACCTTGTCCTTATTCTTTCCAACAACCACTCTATTAATAAATAACATCTTGCCTAGTAATAAATAAGTACAATAAGTATACATAAACGCTGAGCATTAGCGCATACTGATTGTTTTATCTTTGTCAAGTGTAAGTCCTCACCAAAGAGATTTGAGGGAGCGCCTGGACTTCTGTGGACCTGCCCCTGCGTTCACACATCTTCATTCTCATTATTGTTTGGTTGTTTTTTTTCGTCTTATGTAAAAAATTACCTGTCTGTGAAATATAGCTAGTTTTGCATGTTGATTACAAACATTTTCGTGTGTAACTGTGCAAATGTTCATTGTAAGATGAATAACAATTAAATATATCCCACTTACAGGTGGAGCCCGCAATGCCCACAACAACTTGGCTGTGGGTGGATCTGTGACATACATAAGCGACCCCGACTCCTCCCATTACTATACAGAAATTAGAGGTAATTAAGTAATTAGATATTAAGTAATTGATAATGATAAAATAGAAAATATGTCTTCCCTTTTTGTTTTTGTCCACCTTTGATGAAGCATAATCATGTATCTGACTTTGATAATATAAGATAAAGTAATAATTAGTTGAAACATAACTATTAGTAAATGTGCATTCCCATGAGGTAATCTTTGCTTTTTGTCTGGCCTAGAAAATGTATAGTTACGTATCTGACTTTGATGGTACAAAATAAAGTAATAGTTATACTTAATACTTAATCTGATAACATTTGGCCTTTGTCTTAGATATTCCATTTAAACTGATTATATCCCCTAGGACATCATGGATTTTTTTAACTATCCATGTTATCAATATTACTTCTTTTTATTAACAATAACACACTTAATTGTTTGTTTCCAGAACCACCTGGTTATCAGGGATTGGACCCTGACAGAAAGAATCACCATTATAAAACCCTGTCTGCTCCGAATATCTCCTAGACATAAACTAATGCTAAATATTCCAGCTACATTACTTTCTCCCATGGTCTGTTTTATAAGAACTTGTTCATACCTATGGAGATTTCATGCTTTCCTAATTGAAACCTCACCAAGATTTGAAAAAAAGCGCTTCATTAGGAAAGCTTCCAGGGTCACCAAAACCTCTGTAAGAGTCATCAAAACCCGTGTAAGAATCATTAAACCTCTGTAAGGATCACCAAACCACGTATAAAGGTCACCAAAACCTCTGTACAGGTCACAAATTGCAAAACCTCTGTAAAGGCCGTATTCTACATACCAGAAGTGCTAGCGCTCTGCCAATTTGCAGATAATAGACAATTGCAAACCGCAATTTAAAATCGCAGCTATTGACACCAAAATTTACCAATATGTTGGTATATTTTGCCACCCGATTTTGTACAAGTAGTTCATTGCCAATATTCCACTTTCTGTAGCCGATATTCCACTTTGGTGGCCAATATTCGACTTTCAGCAGCCAAAAGTGTGCCAAAAGTTGAAGGCCCTGATATGGAACTTGACCATGGAGATACTCAATATCAATGGTTCATACTTTCGATATGTGGAATGCGGCAGTAAGGGCCATCAAAAACTCTATAAGTATTGCCAAACTCACTGTAAGAGTCACCAACACCACTGTATAAGGATCACCAAAACTTCTATAAGGATCACCAAAAGCTCTGTAAGGTACACCAAGCAAAAGCTCTGTGAGGGCACCGAAACTTCCTTGAAGGAATCCCAAAACTCTAAGGAAAGCCCATAAACAATATAAAGGAACCAAGCTCCCATTCATAAAAACAATGGTAAAATGTGGTTTTCAGACAGGAATTGCAGTAGTTCTATCGGTTTGATTCGAATTCTGTAGTTGCTATGGCACATTTGATACTCTGGTAAAACACCCAGCTCTTACTCAAAAGAAGCATCCTAAAGGGGACATTTCTTATCTTGAGAATGGCCCAACACCTATGGTTTTGCACAAGAGTAACTGTCGCTTGTCGAATTTGTATGATGGGCAATACGAATTTTGATGGCCTGCACAATGGTGGTCCAATATAATGCAAATGATCCCATATTTTCATAATTAGAGTAATAATTATCTATATTAATTTGTGATTTTGGGTCTCGACAAAGGGATGGGGGCAATGTAATAAACAAGGAGCAAACCACAGCGCACACAAAATAAGTGAAATAAAACCGAATATCGAGTTGTTAGAAGCAAAGCAAAACAATAATAAAAGTACTCATAAATCACTATTAGATCATTGTGATGTTTAATTCAAAATCTAAAATTGAGAAAGACGGCTAACAATAAATGCAAAAGTATGTATTTGTCGCCGTATGTGTACACAGTTCTTTGAACTCGTCACCATGAAAAAATGTCGTTATTTATACCGTAGGGCTATACACACTATCTAAACCATTTACCACTCTAGCATTATCTATTTATGTACAGATAACAGCAACGCTTTTATTCGTCATTTTACAGAGAAAACAGGAGGTTTATATATTCATAATTATGGCATATTGATATGAATAACTGAATCCTTAAGCTGAGGAACATTTAATATTCAATTTCAATTCTCCCAGGCGCGATTCTCTAGATTGTTGTATTTTGGTGTACCTGCAGGCTAAATTAACATGCATTGTGGGAAATATGTAGACATGTCCATTTCCTCTTGTAAGCCTTTAGTATAATATGAACAAGTGCGTTCTGCAGCCAGGGGGCGAACCACGGCCGCCCGCGTGGAAGTCCGGCACCCTACGGCCACCACTAACGTTGCCCTTGGTTGTGGCCAGAGTGTACAGCTACTGCACACTCTGCGATAAATAACTTTTGGTAAAGGGTGTTGATGTGGCAGAAAGGGCTATACTGCACTGTGGCTCAGGTCTGTCCCCTCTCCGCTGACGTTTTATCTCAAAAAACAACACTTATTTTGCAAAACGCTGATTTCTTGAGGTAATAAATAACCCTTTTATTCCTGAACTTACAAACTATCAATGAAAAAAATACTTTTTTTCCCCACATAACGGATATTTTGGTGGAAAAGGAACCCTTTTGTCTAGAAAAAAAGAACATGCGAAATTGGTAAAAAGAGACCCTTTTCTTCGCGTTTTAAGAACTATGATGTGTATCCTTTTTGCCCTAGGAGTGGACAGTCTGGGACTGTGGCCCACTCTGCGGCATCCAGTCTAGCCTTTGCAGTTCACAGGGTAGACTGAACCACCGGCCTCTCTACTGCGGGGGACTACGCTGTCACCGGACTAGAGACAGACGGGTTCTGTCTATAGAGCTCCTGCCAGATGCGCCGCAACCCCGATCAATCACGCGAAATTTATAGCGCATTAATCAAGTAAATGACTCAGAATGACGAGCTTTGGAAGGACAAAGGAGAGAGGCGGCAGTTTGGCTTAATAAATATTTTATTACCCCATATAAATATTTTTGGTTAAAAGAGTAATAAAATTTATTGATAAAAATTGATAAGAGATAAATAGATAAATAATGATAATATTATATTGATAAAATGTAATATAAGGTGAGATGAAATGAATGAGATGAGGGGTGGGAGGTGGCAAGACGAAGCGATGTGGACGGGTGTTAGCAGGAAAGTGCGGGAACCACGACGCAGTGGTTGGTGGGAGAACCGGTCATGTGACCCGGTAAGGATAGAGGAAGAGGCCCGAGGGGCCAAGTGGGGGTCCTAGTCCGCCGCCCGCCATTCACTACCATTAATCAAGTAAATGACTCAGAATGACGAGCTTTGGAAGGACAAAGGAGAGAGGCGGCAGTTTGGCTTAATAAATATTTTATTACCCCATATAAATATTTTTGGTTAAAAGAGTAATAAAGTTTATTGATAAAAATTGATAAGAGATAAATAGATAAATAATGATAATATTATATTGATAAAATGTAATATGGGGAGCCAAGTAGCCAAGAGTGTTAATATGCCACGAATGAAATGGGTGGTTTATGAAGGGTGTAAGGCTGTGATGAGAGAATGGTTGACTCGTGACTGAGAGTCAGATTGGATATAAGTCTGATAGGCCCCAGATGACCAGGCAGCGGAACGCTGCAAGTCCAATTGCGAATGTCCAGCATGGAAAGCGGTAGTTGTAGCCGATCTCCTCAGACTGTGTAGTGTATAAGTCTGGGCCGGGAGGCCCTGTGCCGTTAAGGCCGCACGAAGGCGGGCAGTGGCGTGAGCGACCAGGATAGGTGTGTGGTCGCGGTATAGAAAGGCCGGTGCTCCAGGCCGAGCCGGTGGAACCTGGACCAGCATATCCTGGTACAGAGTTAATGGGCACGTAAGAGGGTCGCCCGTTGGGGACATTACCACTTGACGGCGTTGATTGTGTTGGTTCATGTTTTTAGCGTGCTTTATAAAGAGGCACAGCTTTCCTTGTGAGACGGAGATGTCCGCTGCTGTCAAGTGTCGTGAGGGGTCAAAGTGTGACGAGGCATGGAGAAGGACCTCACTCTGACGAAGGCCCGTGAAGTATAGGATGGCGATAATGAGTCTAAAAGACACCGAATAGGGTTGGCGTGCAATGTGTGTGAACAGTTTATACAGCACTTGGGGTTGTATAGGGGGGCGTTGTACGGGGCAAGGGGATTTGTCCCGGGCCACTGCGTCGACGGCCAGCTTGATTCTATGAGCGTACCAGTTATTAGTAGTGTATTCACAGTCCGTGACATAACGGCGAATAAGTGCCATATAGTTTAGAATAGATCCGGGGGCGCGAAGGCGGTCCACCAGGTATTCTATGAATACACAGATTTGTTGAGTAGTCGGGTGAGAGGGTCTGACCTGGTGTGCGTTGCAGTAGTTGACATAGTGACGTACAGCCGTGCGGTAATTGCAATTAGTGCCGGGGGCGCGTGCTTGTTGTTGTCGGCGGATGGCTCTTAGGACGTACTGATGATCATTGGTTCCTGTGACAAATCAAACAGGGGAGAGATCATTAACACAACGCATATCTGGGGCACACAGGTGGTATTTCTGTTGCTGAACCAGATGGCATGCTCTCTGAAAATCAGATTGTGCGGTGATCCTCACTTCCCTCTAATATTAAATGCACGGCTGAGAATATCGGCATCATCATTGTCCTTGCCTGCAATATGAACATATATTAAGTTAATATGATATTTTGCCTGTAAAAACCACAACTTTCGAGCAGTATTGAGCAATACATAATTACGACCACGGCCCGTCGCAAACACTTGGACGGCGGGCTTATTGTCACACCGGATAACGACCGTAGAGGCCTGGTTTACTGGGCCTAAGAGTGTATCACAGGCCAGAAGGACATTCATGCCTTCTATCTCTGTGATATGGTAATCTTGTTGGGCGCCCAAACTGATGGCCGCCGCGTAGGCTCTAAGGCCATCAGTAGCTCCGATGCCCTTCATGCACGCGTCAGTATAGATGGTTTTCGTTACGCGTTCTGACGGGATGTAGGCGATACCGTTCCAGTCTTTGAGGTAGTGTATAAACCAGTTCAGGTCTGCCCGCATGCTCTGGTCCACTACATAGTCCCTTTGATGAGGGCCCCTAAGGGCTTCCAACAGTCGGGCTGCAAAGAGTCTGGCCGGTGCCACGCACTTGGCCACGTGAACTATCCGTCCAACTATGGACTGAAGTTGGCGTCATGATAGTTTATTTCGGCGCTTGGCCTTTTTGATTTCCACCAGGGTTTGTTCCACCTTTGTTTGGGGTATCGACAGAGTCATTAACCTAGTGTTGATGTCAATTCCAAGGAAGGTGACCCTGTGAGACGGAGGTTGCGTTTTGCCAGGGGCTTCGGGTAAGCCCAGCTCTCTAAACAGTTCGCGAACCTTGTCGTATTGTTTGTATGCAGTGATGGGATCAGGGGCAATGACGATGAGATCATCTAGATACATATGAGCCTTGATGCCGCTCTCCTCCAGGGTGCGCGTGACAAAGTTCGCAGCACGCTGGAAGTAGAGCGACGACAATTTCGAACCGAACGGCATAGCTGTATCCAGATAAAACTCCTCACCGCCATCGCTACCACACCACATCACATTAAGAAGGGGCCAGTCCAACGGGCATGCCCTAAAGTTCTTGTAGGCCCTGTGAATGTCAATAGTGAACAGTGTGACTCCTGTTCCCACTCGCCTTATCTCCTCGACCACCGCGTTCACCGTGGGGAGCGAATGATCTTGATTTCTCCCCATGGAACAGTTCTTCTTGATATACGCGTTAATGGAATTTTCGGGAGGATATGATAGATCAGTGATGATGCGGCGTTTAGCGGGATCAGATTTGGGTCTAGTCATGATTGGGGCAGTGTGGTGCCATTGTTGAAACAGCGGTTGACTGAATGGGCCAATTAACGCACCATACTCACATTCTTGTTCCAAGAATTCATTTACATGATCGGGGTAATTAGTCGCCGAGTCATGATTGCTACTTTCATATGTTTGTGCCGTGGGGCCGTTATAGGCCAGGGGGAAGCCATATTGGATAAAGTCGATGAGTTCCCTTTCAGCAGGAGACCCATCTGACCTATCCCTCCAGGCCTGAACGTTTATATCTGTGTGAAGGGGTATGCGGGCCGACATACAATTAGGCAACCCGGTCGCCTTGACCGCTTGATAAATGGTGCGGGTCCCTGCTGGGACTGCTGGGGACATATCGGGCCAGTGTGCTTGCCTATACTGGCAGAGGTCAATGGGGGCGACATTAAAACACGTTGGTTTATCGATGTTACACCAATCCCGTATGGCATCAAAGTTTAAACCAGGCTGAACATGAGGGTCTATATTTACCTCCGTATCTGTGTAGATCGTGTCAGCCGCAGGAGGTGTGTAGTCTGGTATGTGTAGGCGGGACGGGAGAGGGAAGTGAGGATCACCGCTCGGTCCGCGTAGTGTAGTTGGTGGCGGGCCGGGGCCGGGCCCGTGTTGACGGGCCTGTTGGGGGCAGTGGGTGGGGGTGGCAGGACGGGGTGGGCCATCCCTGGCACCCGTCCGGCCTGGCTGCATTCCGGTGTCGTCGGTTGTTGGCGGGTGGAGGCGCGCGCGAGTCGGCAAGGGGCAGTCTTCCATGACGGGCCCTGCCGTGGGGGAGGGGGCACTGGGGGGTTCCTGGTTTGTTTTGCCCACCTCCCCACGGTCGCGGGCGCCTACCCGTCGTTTTTTGGACGTTGCTGTGGAGGCTGGAGGACTGCCGAGGTGAAGACGCTTCTTTTCTGCTGGGGTTGTTGCTGTTGTTGTTGCTGAGCCAGCTGGTACGCCGGGTATGACGTCTGCTGTTGGGGCGGCGGGTAGAATGGTTGACGATGTTGATTCGACTGCTGTTGATACTGGTGTTGAGGTTGACGGGCCATCCTGTCTGGGCGGTTCAGGCCGAGTTTATTTTCGCACTGGATGACATTATGGATGTTTTTCTGGCCCAAGGCCGCGAAACACCAAGCACAGTTATGCATATATGTGGTCCCTGCCTCGTCATGTGTGTTTCTGTGCTTACACCTTTTAGCGTTGAAGTCTGAACATATGACCGACCGGGACTGCTGATTTGTTGGGCCAGTCGGCGCATTTGACTGGTGGGACATGGTGGCGGGTGCCAGCGCCAAGCGCATCCGGTCGTACTGAATTTCAGGCTTACAGTCCCAGGTTATGTCGCCGCGCTCTATCCTATCGAAAACATGGTCAGACCACGCCCGCACGTTCTCCCACGGGCGCGAGTTGGCATCGCATGCTACTTGGCTTAGGTGTTCGATAAGGCTAGGCAAGTCTTTTTGCGACTGGGAGCGGGGGTCTCTCAGCATGTTAGTGAAGCCCGACACATACTGAATGAATGATAGTTTGTCCCTTTGTGCTAGTTTGTCCTTCGGCGTGTGTAGGCCTGGACCCTCAATAAACATGTACGGTCTAGGTAGGAGCCGGTTAACAAAGAAGTCTTTTATGGTTTCCTTACCCTGTTGTGACTGGAATGGTGGCTCAGCTCGACGAAGTTCTTGCTCAAAGTCCAGATATCGGCACGACGCCGGCTGCTGGGTGTCATGGCGTCTGTACGGTGTGCTCGTGGCTGAATGAGGCAGGCGGTCGTCGAGGAGCCTGTCCAGCTTGCCATTAATGGCGTGCATTCCCGACTCGAGGGAATTCACGCGTTGAGACAAGTCTGCAGTCCGGGTGGAATTTGATGTCCGGTTACCGTCTTGAGAGAGTGCGTACGACCTCGTGACATGGTGTTCCGAGAGGCCATTGCTGCCCGCGTGGGAGAGTCCATGTGTGGGTTTTCGTGAGCGTTGGCCCTGTGTAATCCGTGAGGTATCCGTATCATTTCCCTCTTTCGTGCGGTTTATAGTGTTTTCTTTCCTCGACCCGTTTGGGTTCCTGTTAGAGCTCATATTTTGTGTGTAAAAGGAGCATATAAGAGACGGAGACTCGAGCAGGCCCAAGACGAAGCGATGTGGACGGGTGTTAGCAGGAAAGTGCGGGAACCACGACGCAGTGGTTGGTGGGAGAACCGGTCATGTGACCCGGTAAGGATAGAGGAAGAGGCCCGAGGGGCCAAGTGGGGGTCCTAGTCCGCCGCCCGCCATTCACTACAATTGCAGACTTCCAGCCCGTAGGAGCAATGCAAAACAATCGGTTTTTCATTTCCTAAATCTTTTAAACTAATCCCCAAGCGAAAATATTCACACCAACATAAAAACAGATCCAAAAGTTACTATATAATACCAAATAAGCCAGTAATTTTGGCAGAAAAAGCAGAAAATCCGATTTGTTTAGGTCCTACAATGCTAAAGCATACGGCGGAAATAAACAACATTACGGCCATGCGCGACAACTGGCATTCGGTCTATGCAGTGGGGGGGGGGAAAGGGGGGGGGGGGGGTCAGTTGGTTGGGGAAATTTACCTCGTGATTAGCCTGTGGGTGCTTAAATTACAGCGGGAACTTGGAATTGCGTCTACCTGAAACTAGATAGCATTAAATTCAGCCAATCAACGCGCACCACATGACTTTATGATAGAAGTAAACCTTTTTGTCGGGATGCAATATAGTAGATATATTATTGTGTTTATCAATATAAGTTACCTTGTGCAGCGATAATGGAGGTGTAAAGGCTATTTGTATTACTGTTCAACCCTGTGTCAAGATGGTATGTTACAGATATGTTATGCTGGAGACGTTGCATGTACAGGAAACATAAACAAACAAATAAAAAGAATTAAGCGAGGCCCAGTTCCCACCAAACGATATTGAACTGACGACAACGACAACGACCAAAAATGGTAGGTTGGATCACTGAAAACAACTGGCTTCAGAAATGCAATGATTATTTGAGGACAAACATCTAATGTGTTAGATGTTTTGGACCACTAAAGCCAACCTTTTCTACCCTAAACCAATCAAAAGCAATTATTCCTATTGTTCCCTTCTTATTTCCCTTCTGGACTTCTGGAATCGTCCAGATACCAAGCATAAAGTCCTGTTTCCACCAGCCGATTTTACTACCGATTTGTTGGTAATTTATTACTTTTAACTGGTAATATGGCAAAGGATAATATATCTTGCATACCATTTACGACAGAATTAAATCCCCTTTCTAATGGTATATAAAATATTCATGATTGACCAATATTCTCACTGCCGATTTCTGAAATCGGTAGTAAAATCGGTAGGTGGAAACAGGGCTTTATGGTCGTTTAGTGGAAACAGCCAGTTGTTTAACAAAGAAAAGCAAAAATGTTGGGTCCTCAAATGATTTCTCTCATAGTTTGCAATTGTTGTAGCGAAACATCCAAAATCGTTCTGTGGGAACTGGATTTAAGGAATACTTGATATTCAATTTTATTTTACATCAGGATTCCAGCCTCTATACCTTCACCATTGTCCTGCCCTCTCATAAACTCGTGAATAAAAGATCTGCTATTGCCCTAGAGAGCAGCAAAACCTATCTGTGATAATACACTTTTTTTTTCAGTTATTTTATTTTAACATTTTCTGTGTACTTGATAAATGATAATCAAGTACAGACTTTTGGGGTACTCAGCAATTCTTATTGCAGTTTGCATAAACCTATCTCGGACTAAACCCTCAACAGTATGTGCAAACCAGGGCAATAACAACTGCTTTTTACCCCCTCGGTCTGCACTATATATGACTTGTCCCCCTTTTTCTAAGCCTGTCCAAATACGTTTCCCCCTTTTTCTAAGCCTAGCTGTCTCTATACGTGTCCCCCTTTTTCTAAGCCTGGTTCGGTCCTCGAGCACCAAGGCAACTTTTTATAATTACTGTGCAAATAGTTTATACCTGGGGGTTCCCAACCAGGAAGTTGGTATTAGCACAGATTTATCCCAACTGAACCAGTCTACGCCGTGTCCTCATTTGTGCAGTGCAGTGATTTCAGGACTGTAACACAGAAGGCAGCTCGCAATGCTACCATACATCCATAATATATCCGTAAACAGCCGTGCTCCAATACCTTCACTTCACAAATAGTTTTGAGACAACAAAATGGCGGCAGCTGTCAGGACCTGCAGCCTCCTTTTGGTAATTACACTGGTATCAGCGATAAGTGGGATAACCCAGTATGAACCCATAATGGGTCGGAGGAATCAACGGAAGGGGTATGACCTCTCCATAAAGGGGTCAGGACCTCCCACAACCCATTGGCAGATTGTGTCCTCAAAAAGGGCATTTACTGTGGACCCATGGAACGCTACCTGTGGGGTCATAGACCGAAGGGCCTTAAAAAGGTCACCAAACTCCCTAATACGACTCCAGGCCCTTCTTACAGGTGATGAAGGGCAAGGATCTGACACCTTTGGACCCCTCCTCACCTGTCTGGCCAAACCCTGTCAAAGTTCACCAAAAAGGGCCAAGTTGTCACATGGAAACTTACCTGAGGGCAATAGTGGCCAGTATTGTGTGCTGGACTTGAGTCCTCTTGGATGCCCGTCTAGGTATTTTCTCTCTATTAGACTCAAAAGGAACACTTCCTCCAGGTCAGTATAATTATTAAGGTTACCTAGGTTTCATTGGGTTCTTGGAAGAAAGGTTAACATGATATATATATATATATATTGTATGTATGCATGTATGTATGTCCGAGGTCAGTAATGGTATAGTATCATCAATATGTTTTTTTGGTGGGACTTAAGGATAGACACCAGTGGTTGAGGCATGAATAGTGCGGTTCCTTTCAATCTCAATTGCAAAATTTGTTTCTTATTGCATTGACACATGAAAAATATCAATGAATAGCCAACTAGTAAACATTTCTATGGATATAAGTTAAATGTGAAAATAATAACCAAAGGTTGCACGGGTGGATCATAAACCTGTAAATTGTAAAATGCATATATATTTTTTGAACATCCATATCTCACTTATTATTCAACCTAAACTTATGAAATTTTTGGCAGAACTTCTTGATGTATGAATGGAGGGAAGCGTGTGTCTCAAAATTTTGATTTAGGCTCTAGTTCACTTTTTATGAAATGTAGAAAATGATATTATAAAAAAATCTTTAGAAATTCCCCGTTTTTTTGCCGTTTTGGGCCATGAAATAGAAACTAGGCGGTAGCATCAGAAGAGACACGACCTTAGCCACGTTTCCAATATATTATTAATATGTTGTTTTACCTTTTGGCTGTAGTGGTAATAATACACCTTTGAGGCCAGTTGTATTAAAATGTCATCTTAGCTTGGCGTAAGGATATTAATTTTATGAAACACTGAGGTCAATATAATCATTGTTATTAAACCTTGGGGTGATAACTACACAACACCTAGGTCAGTTTAATCATAATCTTATTATGTCTCCCATGGCCCGTTGCACAATGGATTTTCGTAACAACAATCACTTTAAGGTAACTTTAAGATAGTTTTTGTAACAACAATAGGTTTCGTAACAACAACACCCTAATATCTCTGTTTCTACTGGATGAAATTAAATTCTGTAACTATATGTGAAGGGAAAAAATAAGAAAAAAATCAGTAGAAATTAAAGCTCATTGAGGGCATTCTAAATAACTTTTTTTTAGTGTCAAAACGATCATTGTTGTGATAAAAGTAACAACGATAGGTTTCATTGTTTAACTGATTTTTGTTGTTATGATCAGTATTCTGCAACGGGCCACCATGGCCCTTTACACAATGGATTTTCATTGTGAGGATCAAACAACGAAAGCACAACGAACTTTTGCTTAAAAACGAAATGTTTCGTTGTAACGAAAATGCAATATCCCTGGTACTAATGAATGAAATTTAAATCTGTAAACTGTTATAAAAATGGGAAAAATTAGAAAAAATTCAGTAAAAGTTACAGCTCTTTGAGGGCATTCTAAATATAGAAAAAAAAAAGTGTCAAAACTTTCGTTGTTAAGATAAAGGTAACAACGAAATCTTTCATTGTTTTTTTTATTTTCTTTGTTACGAAAATCATTGTGTAACGGGCCATCGGTGGTTATACTACATCCCTTATCAGGTTGGGGCTACGACAGGAAAAACGGGACGTTCCGTTTTTTCAGGACGAAACCCTTTAAATCCTTTAAAAACATTCCAATATTATTTTTCAATTTTGAAATATAACCCTATATGAAAAATGATTATTTGGTTAAATTAAAATTGAATTACATCTTTAAGATAATGGGTTAAATGGTTTTTAAAAGACGGCCTGAAAAAACGGGACGTCCTGTAAAAAAGGATCACAAAACCGTCCCGTTTTTTCAGGATGGGCCGTTTTCTTGGTATGATTTTTGTAACTTTTAAAAAATAAAAATCAATAGAAAAAAAATGCAACGATAGAATTTGAAAATGCAACGACCATTTTGATACAAAAGATGTGTACCTTCATAACAAATATTTTTTTAATTTAGCCAACTCCTGATTTTCTGAGCAATTTTATTCATGTATAAATATTATTTGTGTAATTTTTATTTATGAAATTGTCAAAATAGAAAATGTCATGTAATTCATGTTAAATGCAGAATTTCATAATTTTTGTATTTTGGATATGCAGAAGTATTATAATATAATTATCATGTGTATCTTGTATCTTATTCATGTATAATTTCATCTGCAATAGTTGGATAATGTACTTTTTCATAATTGCCTGTTATTACAGGACGTCCCGTTTTTACAGGACGTCCTGTTTTTCTGTGGTATCCCCAACCTGCTTATAGTAAAGGTCTCTATAATTACAGTATATGTCACTATAATTGGTCTATATTTATCTATGTGTAATAAGTCATTAACATACCAATATACCTTGTAAGGTTAGGAAGGTCAGTCTAATGAGGAAGTCAAGGATGTTGGTGGGTAGCGGGTAAAGTGAAATTGAAATATTTAAGCTAAGAGTAACTTCCAAACTAAGGTAATGAGTCTGCTTGTTGATTAGTTTATGATAAATTTGGCAACATATAAAACGTATATAACTGATTGATAATTCTGGATCTATTCCTCTACTGGTTTTCCACATATTATCACATATATCCTTCCTGCAGGTCTCTCTTCACCAACATTAATGTTGTATGAGGAAGATAATTAAGTCATTTACCAACTGCAGTGCTCCAGGAGAGTCCCATTTCTATATGATTATGTGCCTTTACAACATTTAGTAAAATAAAGGGATCTGAATGTGGCAGGGGCAAATCAGGGGGGGGGGGGCAAGGAGGTCCTGACCTCCCCCCTAATCTACAAAAGGAAGGGAAATGCTACATGTGTATGCACGAATGTATGTCTTTTTCGTTCGTAGCCTTTATGCTGACCCACCCCCCTTTTAAAAATCCTTTATCTGCCCTGCCAGGTGTCACATCCTTGTCCTCCATGACTTGTAACTATGGCCCCTGGAGACGTCCCTCTCATTTTAGAATAATGCATTTGGAATTCCTTGTAGAGGTTGAATCGGTTATGTATACTTATGGTTATTATTAACGGTAAGAAGTAAATTAAACATTTTTCCGTTATGGCAACCTCACATAAAGTAGCATCAACCTATATGATTTTTTTCTATACTTTCTGAGATAAAGAAATTTCATGGTTAAATCAAGAACATTCTAACGTCCTGAAACATCTGCAAGTGACAAAAGCACATTAAACATGTTTCACATATTATGAGTGAGTGAGTGAGTGAGTGAGTGAGTGAGTGATGGATGTTTTATGCCGTACCAACGGCCAGGGTCATTTTCACAATGAAAACAAGTTAGGACAATTCTGACTTATCAGACATGTATTTTGACTCGGTCAGGCCTTGGTTATCATATCTATGAGATGAACGTGACAGGGCGGGCAAATAGCAGGAGATCAAACCCTGGATATTCTTTTTGCTGTACCTCATCCCTTAGTGAACCCAGACAGCAACCAGGAATCGAACCCAATGAATCACTTGGTCAGTGCTGGGTTATCATCAGCAGGGGCTACTTGGGGGCCTATATTCTTCCCAGGAGCAGAAGCCCCACCCGGTACCCCCACAAGGGTCATATACCATGATCCTCAGCCTCAGAAATCATTTTGTTATGCATCATTTCTTAAAGTGGGATTTCCCTCTGGTTTCGTTCAGTCACTGATTCTATTTATAGCTTATACACAAGTTGGCTCGACAGGTATATGAGTATTTACATCACGATTTCCATCATGTAAAATTGCACCAGGAAGTCAATTAAATACAAAAAAAAGGAAAAGAAAAATGATAGCAAAGAAATGAAGTAGAATATGATAATCCATTTGGTTACCCTTGTACCTAAACAGAGTAATAAACGTTTGCTGGCATTATAGGTATCCTAAATTATCTTTTTGAAATATCGTTATTATATAATCTATGAGAGAAGGCTGCTAGAATTTGTGACAATAATGATTATTATCAAATGTCCGAGGTGGAGAAAGGCAAGTAGATGAAATTAATGTCTGTCGGGGAAAAGTCTTGATGCCACTTTGGTTTTCTGAATGTGTCCCATCGATCAAGATGTTTTATATTGCACACTTACTAAATTGTTCAAAAGGGGATCCAAATTGTTTTTATAGATATGTAAAATAATGGTATACATCAACACTGCCACGGAAAAGGGAACGTTGAGGTCTGTGCTTTAATAAAAACAATGCATAATATTATCATCATTTATAAGTAGCAGTGTTTCATTCGCCTTATGAAAGATTTTATGACTATACACACACATAATTATATATATACACACACATAGATATAATTAGATCATACGCACATAGATAATAAACACACACACACACACACACACACACACACACACACACATATATATATATATATATACATGCAATAGTTCTCACTCCTGAACGTGATTTGTGATAGCAAAGTGATCATTCATTGGGCCACACACAAACAAGTATAATACAATCATACACACAGAGCCAGGCACACACATTCGCACTTCTATACATACAATATATCTCACTTCTTTTTACACCAACTTCTGTTCCTCATATAAAAAAAATCACATGAGGATGTTAAACAGCAACCTTCCTCTCACCATAATATATACTCTTAGAAAAGAAACGAGGTCTTAGCACTGAGAAAAAACATACTTTTTTTCTCTGGTGGGGACTTCAAAGTGTACTAGATTTCTTTGTCCTCAATCCAGGCGACCATACACTATTTTAGTGTGAACACATTTGTTTGTCCCAAGAATACATCAATCAAGTTCACGAAAGCATGACATATTCGTAAGCTGACACATTCAAAAGAGCCTGGGCTAAGTATTAACGTTGGTTTGGCTAGATAAAACGGTGTTGGTGTTTATGTATCAGTTTCCATGTCTATGATGTCAACAGGTTATTTTCACATCGTCAGTTCTACAATTTCTGATATACCCCTTGAAGTTTTACTAAACCTGATAAAGGTACCAAGTAGATCAACACTGGATAATTTTTAAGGAAGTTACAGGTTGTTAAACACAGACTGTCAGTTTTCTTGGCAAATGGCAAAAAGGCCGGATATTCAATATTAATTTTGTCTAAATATTTAGCAATGAAATAAAATTTCCCCATAAATTAACAAAAAGTCTTAAACTTTTGATCTAGAAAAGATTATTTTCGTTTGGACTGATAAATGAAGTCATGTTTATCCAAAATAATGTATTAGAAATTTTGGACAAAATCTGCAAAATATTGCTGTTTCCATGGTAACCAAACATCTAATGTTATGTAATATTATGGGGATAAAACATTCCATTAACATCCCAACTAGAATGTTTTTCAAACTATATTGAATGTCTAGAGTGGGATAACAGGATTCTACACAAAAACTTGGTTTTCATATCTCCCTTCATATTAGCTGTAGATATAACCCCCTCGGAGCATCCTTTCTGTGTGTTGGGTCAAACATGCAGAAACTACTCAATTCGTCAACTCTTATTTTATTGTGAATAAACAATGAGTCAACTAAACCTCCTCATTTATAGATTAGTGTAGTTTCAACTGCTTTAGTGTCATTTTTGTGTATGTATCATCATTTTGTTCTCTCCAGCAGTGCACTATTTGAGACAAGAAACATGAAGGTGTTTTATCCCATGATGCACATCAATAAACCAGGACGTTATATGGTTGTTGTCAAGGTAAGATTAATTAGTTGATTACAGATGGAGGAATGGAAAAATGTTGGGGACCTTGATGGGGAGTCCCCAGTGTCGCATGTCAAATATAAGAAAAAGCAATGTCAATTGTCACTTAATTCCCCATGTCCCATGTCACCTCTAAGAGATCCTCATGTCCCATGTTAAATCTAAGAAATAGGCCATGTCATGTCGTTTATTTTTTTCTTCATGTCGCTATGCCCAATGCTGCTTGTCGATTTTAGAAAAAGAGGCAGTCACCATGTCGAATTTAGGGGTCTAGGGCCATAATGTTTCCCATAAATGAGTTAAACATTATAGTTACTAGAGCACTTTCCGTGTATCCATCTGGATGTTTCGATATTTTGTATTTGATTTTCATTTTGTAGTATCTTTAATTCTTGATTCCAAAACATTATTATGTCCTCATTGTTTTTTGAAAATAATGTTATGGTTTTCCTAATTCTGCTGTTAAAGGATCTAACCCCCATCTGGCAGTCAGTAGTTATGGAATTACCATTTTTTCCTATGAATATTGATAAGGAATATTCAAACTTCATTGTTTAACATGTGTGTAGACATCACACCTGGGAAAGTTAAGCCAGACGCCATATTGATGATCAATTTAAAACGGTAATCATTCGTAATTAGAAGCACGTAGATCATACACACACACACACACACACACACACACACACACACGCAAACACACAAACGTATGTGTGTGTCTGTGCCTGTGTGTGTGTGTGTGTGTGGTCGACATTACCAGTTTTTAACAAATAATTATAACACTTCTGTATATGAATTTGTCCAAACAAATATAACAAATATAACACTCCTGTATATGAATTTGTCCAAACAAATATAACACTCCTGTATATGAATTTGTCCAAACAAATATAACAAATATAACACTCCTGTATGTTAATTTGTCTGTGATGTCATCTTATTGTGCCGATGTGGCAGCCAGGGCAAATAAACGTGTTTAAAAAAGAGTCGTGTAGTGTAATAGCGCCTAAAGACCGATTCACACCTTACGATCTTTGTTATCACAACAAGGGTCATAACAGGATCTGTATTGATATGTGGGAAAATTGGTAAATAACTCCTGGAAAATTGTGGGAATAGCATAGATATATTTAGAATGTCAGAAAAGCCGTAATTGTTCTAACAAAACCACAACCAGCATTCTTTTATGATTCTGCCACGATGCTGTCATGTATGAATCATAAGGTGTGAACGGTCCTTTAACTGGCTTAGCTCTACCATTCTCCCAATCCAAGACTTTTGCTGTATCAGAGTAGTTGTTCTCAAGAATAAATGTTTATTAAGTATAATGATTTTTGATTTTGACAAAAGGTGGACTCAGAGACAAGTCAAGCTTCAGTAACTGGAGGGCTTGCCAGGACTTTGAATGTTAAAAGACAAAATAAGACGGACATTCAGCCCTGCACCTTAGGTCTGTGCCCTTTTCAGCTATTGTCTTTGAGTATGAACATATTCTATAATAATGAAGCATTGTTTGCATTAAGAAGCTGTTATCTCCATGCATATCAAACCGCCGATTTGCAAATAATAAAATTACTTATCTTGTTTCAGATTATTCTGAGTTTATTTACCTAATTGCGATGTTAGCAATACAATGGATAAACATAACAGTAAATACGTTTTTGGAGAATTTAAAAAGAAAATTGCAGTTTGTCAGCCCCTCTGAGTAACCCATGTAATACGTTCAGTAAATTCTTTATATATAGATGCATGCGTGGTGTTGAAATATAGTTCCAATGATGTATTAACATTACTTTCTATTGACAATATAATAATTTTTGTTTTTACAGTATACTTATGCCATGTAGACATTTTGGCATCTGCTGACAATTCTAAAAATAGGTACGTCAATTTTCATTTAACGAAAAGCCTTTGCGACGGAATATCAAGCATATGTATTGTCTACATGATACAGGGAGGAGAATAAGAGTTCAACTTGAATATTCATTTAAATATGCAAAACATTTGCTGGTCAGAATGCACCTTTTCCATCTTTACAATGGAATTGTTTTAGGGAAATCTAAATAATGTTAAAGGCTTTCAACATATAACATTTAACATCCTTTAAATGTTTCTTCATATTGGCAAAGAGGTTCTTCCACCTTTTTGCATAATCATCACATTGAAGATCATGTCCAATCTACAATGTGTACATCTGATAAACCTGCCCACCATCATATTGTAATATTAATGTTTAACATTAAAAGCAGTGAAAATGAGCAAAAAAATGGTAATACCGAGCCTATTGCTTGACTTAAATTGCCCCCGGACCCCCCTCAAAAAAGATAGATTAAAACGAATTACAAATTAAACACTTTGAATTTGGCATAGAAAGCTTTATATGTGATGTTTGATAGTTGAAAATATGCCATCTACATTAGTAGATTAGTAAGTTTACATGAGTAATGCAAAATGTATAGCGCAATAACTATGCTCTACATCATTAACACACTTTCTATTACATTGTCTTTTTAGGGCTAAAGATGTGCTTTTCCCCCAACCATCCCATGGATGTCCATGTTCACCAAACCTCCCTGCTGCCTGCCCACACCAACCACTCCTCCCTCTGACCCCTTTTTGGTGGGTGTCTAGACCTTCAGTTGAACACTTCAGTGTTACTATCGACCTAGTGCAAGAAGTCCAGGTACGTGTATAGAAAGTACTGACATTGGTGGTTTTCATTTCAAACAAGGGCCTGTTTCATAACAAAGCTCCATAGCTATGGGAGTTAATGTGAGCTCACAGAAACTATAAGGGAGTTTGAAACTTCTGTAAGCTCCTGTTTCATAATGAAAGTCTTGTAAATCCAGCCCAATCTCTCGTATAAATGGACCCCATACTCTGGTAATGGACCCAAACTCACATTAGCAAAAACTAAACTCATGTAGCTACCATGGCTAAAAAAGTAAATTCTGGGATGCGCTTCATAATGATGTTTATATCTCTTACATTCCGATCATCTTCGTAGCTACATTGGTTTGGGGTTCCCAGCCAAGGTGCAACATTTGCAACCATACTTTTTTGTTTGTGTGTTACTTACTAAAATGTTACGTAACTGTAATATTATTTTTCTGAGAGGTTCAGACCAGATCAAAACTGAATATGTTATCATAACATTCTGATGAGGTTATGTCAAGACCAAATGGAAACAGAATGCCATTGTGACGTTCTGATTAGGTGAAGTCCAGACCTTACTGAACAGAACATTGTTGTGACCTCCTCACCAGGGGATGTTCCAACCTCACCTAGACAGAATGTTATCATGACATTCTGATTACTGTGACTATCTTATTTGTCAATTTTGATTAGGTGTCAACCTAACCTAAACAGAACATTATTGTGACATCCTCTGTAAGTGAGGTCTCAACCACACCTAAACAGAACATTATTCTGATATTCTTGTTGGATGAGGTCACAATATTAGCTTCATAAATAACTTTACAAGAATGTTATCAGAATGTCACAATGACATGTCACAAAAGTTGGTTGTAGCAACTTTATTGGGAGTCATCAAAAGAACGTTACTGCAACCTCACAATGTAGTATAACAAGAATCAATCCAGTTATAAGAATGTCGTATCCTTGGCTGGGTTGCTTATGAGAGTGTATTGGGTGATTTACGTGAGTTTCGTTATGAAGCAGCCTTGCCAAACTACTACAAAATTTCCTTAACCATGAATGATATACCCCCATAGCTATAGGACACTAACGAAATTTGTGATGAGATAAGTCATAAATCATAATGAAGATGTTCATTCATCTCATTGTTTAATAATCTACGTTAACAGGTGTTCCGGCTGAACATATCACTGGGCACAGCTCCCCCAAGAGGCGATCTGACAGTCCAAACAATGGCTGACAAACACTGGACAACCCATCTGGTATTCTCCTCTACATGTCCTTTCAACTCACCAACACAAGTCACCTGCGTCAAACCTCCAAAGTAAGTAGAGTGTCGCGGAAGCTGTTAAGATGCTATCCAACATCAGAAGCTATCCGACAACAAAATTGCGTATTTGTTCCTTAGCATCTTAAAGGGGCATTCTCGTCCGTGACTCTTTAGAGATAAGTCCGCCGACGTTAGCCTGACAACGACGTGACTGGCGTCATGTTTTGCCCTTTCAGAACGTAATTACGCAACGTGATTGGTCACGTCGTGAATTTGGCGGGGAGTTAGAGGGGTTACAACGTATCCAAATATGTCCGTCTTACGGACGAGAATGTCCCTTTAAGTATAAGATAGCAATTGAACGAACTTCAAATTCCACTGCATCTCTGAGATTGCCACTTAACTCCTATATATTTTATTAGATGAGGGACACTGCTATCATTTGTTTGAAACATAAAATTCACACCCCAAAATGTCCCCCTGGGACATGAAAAAAAGGGGCAGCCAAACCATCCCTGTAAGGATGAAAGGTGGATTCGCTCACTCCCTGTTGAACAGGGACAGGTCTTTTAAAGTGTGCCAATCGTAGCTACAGCGAGACCCGTTATGCAACGGGCCAGAGAGTTATTCGTTATTTGTTCATGCAATTGTTATTTGGATTTCATTATAGGTTTCCATGGCGGGGCTCAGTCGTTCTACCTGCCCTGTGGCTTCTCACATCTGGGAATATTAAATGTAGCCCCACTAAAAGGATGCGCCTGTTATTCAATGGCTTCCCAAAATCCCATCCACTAACACAGAAAGACTCTATTTCCCATGTCATCGCTGATGTCAAAGTTTACGCACCCTATGACAGTAACAACAACAACAACAACAACAACAATAATAAAAGAACCACCACCATCACCAACAACAAAAACAACAATGAAAACAGTACAGCAGATACAAGAAATATACCTTATCCGGATGAAGAGCCTCTACTGGAATATGCTATTTTGGATCAAGCCCTAGACTCTAACACTATCGAAGAAGGTAGAGTTTGGGAACTTTTAAGAAAGGCTGGTAAGGTTAAACGTGACACTGGAACCAACTCAGAACCTAAAGTGACAAGGATATCCCCCCTCTCTGGGCCAGAGGCTGGGGTGGTGGTCAACATTGAAGGGATGAACCTTGGCCCACCAAATCTGACCATCACTGTAGGCAACAAGAGATGTCACTGCAGCAAGAACATAATGAACACCTCCCAATCATTCAGGAATGGATGCAAGTAAGGTCATAATGCAATTTTTCTAGTTCTACTTGATGACTCTGTACCTTAAAACAGCACACTTGCCCTGTCGTGTTTAAAAACGGTATGGCATAATCATAATCAGAAAAAAGGTGTTTTATCCAATACATAATGCAATATTAATATTAATTACAATACTTTAAAATGGAAGACCCTATTATTGAACAATATTCTAATATAATTATGTTTTATTCACATTAATTCCCATATATTACTTTCCGACAATCCTACAAATCTGTTACGACTATGTTGTAATTGTGATCGCGTTGGAAAAAATAATTATTTCTTTGTCCACTTCATTTTAGCACTGACAGCTATGCTGTATGTCTACTGATTAACGGGAATGGCCTTATTGGGCAGGCCCTCCCAGTACGTATACAAACCCAAAATGGTACAGAGGTTGTTTTTGAAATAAACAACACGTTTGTCTTCAAACCCAACCCAGTGGTGTATGATGTGAGCCCCCAGACGTCGTATATGTCGTAAGTCTTCTCTTCTTAGAGTATTAATATGGGGACAGGGGATAAATATATAAGACAGACCAAGGTGGCACAAAGCACTTGTTAGTGCCCTGGTTTACACATTATGACATAGCATTGAGGGCTTTAGACAGAGACATAGGTATTTGCAACTGGGGCAATTACAAGTGCTGAGTGCCCGTGCACTCTGTCCTTGATTTAGTCTATATCAATCATAAAGAATATGTTGAAAAGTTTATTAAAAATAGAAAAAATGGCATTAGCATTCACAGACAGGCATTATTGCCCTTCAGGGCAATAACAGATCTTTTATTCACCGGTTTCTGAGATGGCAGGACAATGGAGAAGGTATAGACCTTGTGCAGACATGGTCACATGATCCTTTTTGGTGATCACCACGTGGTGATTATGACCATGTAGCTGTGAAATACATTCAAAATTTTAAATTCTAAGGGATGAAAATTGTTGATTATGATCGAATGACTTTGTTTCAATTAAATGGGGCACAAATATTTGTTCTTAAAGTTCTAGAATTGAGAATACTATTGATAATAGATTGATCACCAATATGGCCGCCATCCTATGTTTGAGGATGTGACGTCATCTGCACAACGTCTATATGGAGTGGAATCCTGATATAGAATAGGGATCGGAGCTGTGCAGGCGAGTTAGATAAAGACAGTGATTGGGTTTTGCTGGAAGGGAATGGGGCAGGGATATGGGGGACAGATATGGAACATGTGTACAAGGGACAGGAATAGAGTAAGCTGGATAGGAGCAGGGTATTGGGGGTCGATGAGGTTGGTTGGTTATTGGTTACTTAACACTCTAATTGACTGCCAGGATCATATCAAGGGTGGTGTCTATTTGTAGCAGTAGGACCTAATGCCCTCTTTATAGTGCTGCCTCAGTAAGATATCATACCATAGGCCCACATGATACTCTATCCAGTCACATTACACTGACAATAGGCCAACCTGTCGTGTTTTGTGGTTCTTACTTCATACCGAGCACCAGACGTTTATGATATGTCTTTTTAAATTAGTCTTGTCCATCAGTAAACTTTGAATGATCAGATCTGTATGCTTAAAAGTATATGAAAGTATACTTCTACTTTCAAGTCTGACTTTATCTATAGATTCAGTCTTCTGTAATTGTTGGTTTTATACAGTCTATTTTCTTACTTCAGGGGAGGGAGGACGGTAACTCTACTTGGAGAAAACTTGGACGTTGGTGTTAATCCTCGTTTAATTCTAACAACAATATTTGGTGACGACGCTACAAAATATGATCCACAGGTATATTTCCTATAGCTACTTCTTTTTGTTCAGCAATTGACATAGTCATGTTTGGTCCTTTTTAAACACATTAATCAACTGCTTAAATCAATACTCACTTCATGGCTACAAGAAAAAATGCAATAGAAATTCTATGCAAAAACGACATGTAGATTGATTATGGACTTTAATCTGAGAGTATTCCAAGCAAATCTGAGGAGATTCAAAAACTCTACCAAGGCTTTTAGAGTTTACTTTTATTATTCATTGAAAAGTGAATCTGAGGAAGGTGACAAAACTTGCTGCTCTTCAGGCAAAATGAACAGTACTTAAACAGACCTCGGGAAATTCTATACGTTTTTACTTCTATAAACTCAGTGATTTCTCCCATATAATTATGCTACTTTTGTTTCAGTATTCAGATCCACCATGCACAGTTACCAACAGTACCTTTATAACCTGTAAAACCCCCGACGTCACAGGGAGTATCCCAAAGAGCTATCAGATGCGGAAAAAGAGGGCACTTCCAGAAAACTTTGATCCCGGCTTCTATATCAACGACCCTACCTTGGGTATCAAGATAGGTTTTCGGACCGCCTTGTATGCTAGGAATGTGACTGATGCAGATGGAAATATGCTTGAGATGCATATTTCACGTGACCCTAAATACAGAGACTTTCAAAATGACCGTTTTGAGCTTCGCTTTTATGAGCTGAGTGATCCCAAGATAGTTATTGAGGTAATAATGAAAATGCCTTTTCAATACTTGTTTCCACTTGGAAAAATCAATAATTTTAGATAATTCATTTCCATTGGAATGCGTTCGATTTGTCATTTCGTCCAGTGCTAAACTCATTATTCAGTATGAAGCCATAATATTAAATAGGTGAGACAAAGAGGTGTTAATTCTACAATAATTGATTATCATTATCGTACAGGATATTTATCAAATTATCATGTAACATACAGTAATTACTCATTATTTATTACTTCTCGTCATCAACTATTACTATCATTTCAAATAATTTGCCATACATCACTGATTCGATTTGATCCATCCTCTTTAGCTTTCTTTATCCATAGGACACAAGGTCGAAGCTTACTAATGCTGCAGAAAAAGAGGACTACATTGTCACAGTAGGAGGCCTCCCCTGCAACGTTACCAAGTTGCTCAGTAATATATTAAAATGTACACCGCCGAAAGAAAGTGATATACCAGACCATGTAGAAAATGCTCATGTAAGGGATGACGATGGCAATCCAAGGGTACAAGTAAGTCTGCCTCAGCTCTTTTCCACCTCCAGATGCCTTAAATCCTTCATGTGCATCCCAGGCATTATAAGGCCTGCTCCTAGTTTCAAAACCAGATGTCTCCATGCATCATTTTGTTCTGAACTAAAGCCTATGAATGCCTAGTTATCCAAAACCATTTTAGAAAAGTCTACAACTTTCTGGCCAGAAGTACAGTATCTTTCGCTAAGTGGACAAATTAAGCTGTAAAGTATTCATCAGTAGGATTTATATTGTTATTCCTTAGGCCCACGTTAATATTTTCAAATATATTTGGTGACCAACTCTGCGAATTTCTTTCATCAGTGATTACTGAGAAAATGACCTAAAATTATAAACTTAACTAAAACTGTAGTATTATATGAATTAAAAAATAATATTTTGCATATTGTTGCCAAGGTAATCATAATGTTTATTGAATATCAAAATGTAGAAATACTGCTAAGACGAAACACTTAGTCTCAATGAAAACCACAGCATGGAGTGTTCGCCAATAGCGGCTGGAAGTGCCTCAAGCCAGCCACCATACTGCCTATAGTGTTGATTACAGGTACAAGCAGTGGTCACTGGTGCCATGCTTCACTGGACACAACACAGGTACCAGTGGCCGCTGGTCAAGGTGTGCTACCTGTATAGGCCTGACGGGAGTTTGTCCATGGGCGCGGCCATGTTGTGTCACGTGGTACAATGGGGCACTCCTCATTGGCTGGGAGGTTGGCTTGACCCCCGACTGGAAGTGGCGCCAAAGGACTAGGCATGCGCAGACATAAACTCCCGACTGCCCTATACACCTGGCTGGTGCCAGTCAGCCCCTTCTGCACCGCTATTTGGCTGGACATGCCCTATTATCCTGAATTTAGAAACAACAACTAATATTATAACTTCCGAGCTACATTATGCAAAAACGCAGTTTGTAGTTATCTTCATTGGATCAAAAATTAGATTTTTTTGTTTGTATCATGGTCTATTCTGTTCAGGTGTTTTATTTGATTTATACATGTTTCTATCTTTGCCTATACCAATTTATGGTGCCTTACCCTATCATTTTCACAAGCCCACTGCTCAGCATCCACTAGGATATTTAAGAGCTGTTTACATTTTTAGGAAGCCTGAGACCTCATTCACCATCTCTGTCAATTAGTCCCAAAATCATAAAGAAGGTCAATTTGATTAACATGGGGACAAAATATCTTCTATGTTGATAGTTAGCTCTATGGAATTTACTAGTTTCAGAAATGCAATATCTAGATGTTGCAATGGAGTTCAAGACGCAATTGTAGAGATTTTTCCAAATTGAGAGAATTGATATGACTTTATCTTGTACCCATCACCTTTAATACAAAGGAAGAATTCATGTTAACATGAGGATCAGCATAGCAGTGACGAGGTACTACTGCAGGCTAGAAAAATTCCCCCAAGATTCTGGTCATCCCGAGGACGACCATATACCCGATCTGGTTGTCCATATACATTGTTGATGTGTCCTCATCTTAAGGAAAATTCGTGATATTCAAACAACTATTTAGAAACAGTACTGTTTAGTAGTGCATGATTTGTTCAGTGAGGCTGCCATCCACTAGTCAACCTAACACAACACTCAGGGATTAGGGTCGGATGGCAGTGTCCGTCAAAGTGTATACAAGAATTACAAAATACTTTCTGGGCAAGAATGTTTAATTGATTATTGGGTGATGTTGAATACTTGTTGTAAATATTGGTTAGAAATTGGGGGCTGTGCCCGAAAACCTTTCTCTTTCCTTTTTTCTATTTTTCAATTTTCTTATCAATTGCTCCATAAACAATGACCGACCTAAGACAAACAAGAGGGGATTATCCTCTATCAACATGTTGACTACTGAGGTGATCCTGTTCAGTGAACATATCTGCCCATTTTGGCATCAAAATTGCCCATTTGGTTATCATATTCATATGATTTCACGATACATATTATGTATGGTGAAATCATATGGATAGGTTTATAGCTAGGCCTGACGCATTGAAATTTAGATAACATTATTGCGTGAGCTCCTCCTGCTGGAATATTATCCGGCAGGAGGATTACAGGCATTCTGTAATAAATAAAACAGGTTTACAAAAAAAACATGGCAGCTCATACATGAAATCCTCAGTTTTCACAAGGGATAATGGGAGTGGTCCTGTAAAGAAAGAAAAACTAAATCCTATATTCCACATGCAGCATTGGCTGCTAATTGTAAAAATTGGCATTGGCAATTAAGGTTAGGTATAGATGTGGTTCATATCACTAGAAATATTATACAATTCCTTTTGAATGGTACATACTATTAGTATGTATGGTGGTTTGGTGCCTTCCTGCCATATTCTTTCGTAAAAGCATTTAACAAATACAAAATCCAAGCATCAAAATCGGTATGTGGAATACAGGCTTCGGGCGTGTTCCATACTTGGATAATCGTTTATGCGTTTCTCATAATTATCTTAAATTTTAAGATAAGAGGTTTATATCAACTGATAGTCTTAACTTGATATATTAATATATAGCTCACCACGGGGACATGAGATCGTAAGTCTCCAAAAATAAAAAATGTCAAAATAACATACTTACAAAATATGATCCTAGATCCTCAAAATATCATACTTCAAAAATATGATCCTTGAGTTATAACCAGTGTGAAACACCCCCTTAATATTGATACCATCTATATACTTACACATATACCTATTTATGTATAGTCATATACATATAATATGTACCTATTTTTGTATAGGTGCATGTTGGCTTCCAGCCCCCCTCCTCTCCTGGTGTGGCAGTCTACCAGTACAGCAAACCAATAGACCTGCCCCCTATACTGGGTGGACTGGCCGCAGCCCTGTTTGTCATCATCGTTATTGCACTCCTAATCTGCTGGTGGAGAAGGGAGCGTGATGATCCACTCTTGCATACAGATTATAGAGGTAAGTTTTTTTTGTTTTTTAAGACCTTTATTTATCCTTGTTTGACATCAGTTTTATCGTTTTTCATTGTCAAGCCAGGAGTAGTTTACATGGCTGGTGACTACTGAGGCTTTTACATCAAGAAAGGGATTCATAAAGTTATGTGCTTAGTGATATACAGTGTTTAAAGCTTGCATAGCCACCCACATAACATCTTTACATGATTGATCACTTAGCTGTTAAATTAAGGGTCAATTAAAATAGAAATTGAAATAGAAATTAACTAGGCCTATACATTTATTAAGAAGTGTGAAATAAGGTGCAGACACTTAGCCAAGTAGAATCTTGTTATTATGTCTTTCCCATAGTCAGGACTCTCTGCAGTTGAAGTCTTATTTCCCTAACTGAAGTTGAATGTTGAATACTGTTGGAAAGAATTTTCATTCTTAATCTAAATAGGAGATGGGGAAATGGCTTAAATCTACGCTTATATCATTTATATATACATAATATTAAAGCTTTTATTCAGGGAAGACATCAACTTCTCATCATGCTTTATGCAAACAATATTCAGTTTCAATATATTCCTATGCTTTAGAATTATGCAACAAATATAGAATAAGAAAAACATGGACATAGATTTGGTGTTTAAATCATGTTTTTGATTTATTTCATAACTCTGCAACAACGTTTACTTTTCTCAACCCCAGCCCTCGTCAGGGATGGTTACGCTTTGCTGGATCTCATTCCCGAAAGCCTCCGTGAGAAAATCAGTTCAAAGACATTGGAAGTCAATTCTATAGAGGTCGGCGACGAGATTGGTCATGGTAAAACATTTAAGATTCCTTCCATGTTGATCAATATACTGGGTGCCATTTTACAAAATAAAGTGGGCTTCGTGTTATATATAATATGTATAATATTATATATATGCGCAAAATTAATGTAAATGTATCATGGTAACTTGCCTCTACACACACAAAAGAATTGTTACCTGATTCTAACTCTATTTCCACCATTATTTCATAATCTATCCATTGATATCTCACATAGTATCATAGCGCTATCAATTTGTGAGCTAATGCATGTTTGTGAATACCAAAGATGATTCACAAAATAGTAATACCTGTCTCAGCTTATGAGGACTCGTGCACATGTATACCATGTATGTATTTCTGTGGTGTTCATTTTTGTAATGAAAATTTGATATGGATTCAATATGTGCATAAATGTTTTAAGAATGGTGCCCTGGTAACTCATACATTAAAAACAACGGAAGGGATAAAGGGGGGATCCGCATACAAATACATAATTATCATATAGATAATATAGATGTAAAATAAATAGAGTAATTTTCGAGCACCCAGCATTTACAGACCTTTTTGTGCAATGACATTTGCCCGTTTTGCTGTTTATTTCTATGTGTCATTTAGTATTATGTGTCTTTAACACCCGATTTAGCCATACGGGAAATGGACAAAAAAATGTACAACCCTTTAAAATATTGCATTCTTACTATTTTACAGGTCATTTTGGTACTGTCCACAAGGGTCGTCGACTCCCATTTACATCAGAAGCTGGAACCCATAATCGTGGGTATGATGTCGCTATCAAAACCTTGAAGGGTGAGTGGAAATTTATACTGTATATTTGTGTTTCATTTTGGTATAGGGGAGGGGCTATCAGTTTTAGACAACAAATTTAATGGCCACAAAAATTGTATATGTGAAATAATTATGGCTTTTACGAATATCATAGAGGTTCGTAGCTGCTTTGCGGGGATTCTTGTTTTTTCTTGACATCGGTTAGCACGCAGAAATGTGTAACTGCTTTCTGGACATATATTGGGGTTGTGAGGACTGGTTTAACACTAAGGTACGTTCTTCAAAATGTCATGGTCCCCATCCCTCCGTTTGCCCTTTGAGCCACAGTAACCAAAGAGGAGTGGTGCAGATGGTGAGGTTTGAGAAATTCAAGTAGGACATACATATTACAGACAAAGTAATTGCTATTGCCCTGGTTTGCACACACTGTCAACGAGGCTTTAGTCCAGATATAGGTGTGTGCAAACTGGGGTAATAACAATTGCTGAATGTCCCAATGGTCTGATCTTAATTTATTCCATATCAATTGCACGGAAACTGAAACTGAAAATATTGGCATTGGCATTCACATTATGACCCTCTGAGGCAATAACGGATCTTTTATTCGCCAGTTTCTGAGAGGGCAGGGCAGTGGTGAAGGTATTGGGGATGGAATCATGATAAAAATAATATTACTTATGTTACATCACTTTAGGCTAGGTCAATCTCAAGTGTTTGTGCTAAGATTTCGCCCCTTTACTAAGACATGCAATTCAAACTTGGCTCATGTCTTGTTTCATTATATCAGTTAGTATGTAAAATCCAAGGTCTGGTATAGGACCTCAAAACATCTTTTAGGAAAATCTTCAAGCTCTTTTAGGCAAGAAAACTCCATAGCTTTACTATAAAAATTGAATGGTAAAAAATTCCTTTCTGTGATTAGAATCTATTTTCTACTTAACCAATCTTTCGAAATCAGTTCAGAATCGACCAAAAATCGCATCACGGATCTCCCCCTTAAATTAATTTCTCCATAATAGTGGGGTCTGTTAAGGTCATTTTTTTGAGAAATCGTTACACGGCGGATAAAAGCACGAAATTTGGTATGAGGCACCTCTGAGGTATAACTATCAAATTTGGAAGGGGAGCCACGTTGAAATATTAATAGGACGGAGGTGGGGGCCCAAAAACCAATATGGCCGACTTTTACTGTAAAAATTCTTATATCTCAGCTTCTAAAAAGACTAAAGAGACATGGTTGGTGTCAAAATTGAGGGATTATGGGTCAGGGAATTCAATTATTTATGTTTCAAGTCAATGCGGAAATCCAAAATCCAAGATGGCTGACCAATTTTGAGAAATATTATGATTTTTAGCTACTAAGGCATAAGGCCAGAGGAAATGGTTCCAATATCGGTTGTGAATAGCCTAGAGGGCTCAATAAATATGATATTCATCCAATACAATACCATAAATTTCAAAATGGCTGAATTAATTAGCATGATACCTTTGATAATGACCGCTGGATTCCAAAATTATTCAAAAGAAAGCATATAGACTTTTCTCTTTTGCCACAAGATTTCTTGATTTCATTTAATATGATGATCCCCTGGGACCCCTTCATTGAATTTAAAAGGGGAGCCACCTTGAAATATCAATATAACCCGGACTGGGGCCAAAAATCCAATATGGCGGACTTTTATTGAAATAATCTTATATCTCAGCTTCTGAAATTCCTAGAAACACATTACTATTGTCCAAATTGGTAGATTATAGGACAGGGAATTCAATTATTTACCTTTCAAATCTATAAAATAGGTCTAATCAAAGCTAGCCAAAAGTTTTGGTTAAATACCTTAAATTTCAAATGCTGAAAACATACAAAATTTGTCAAAATTTCATTTTGGTATTTCAAGATGGCTCCCCTTCTAGATTCAATAGTTATGCCTCAGAGGTGCCTTATGCAAAATTTGGTGCTTTTATCCGCCGCGTAACGAAAATGTTGTTAACAGACCCCACTATAATGCCTGATGAAACAAATGCTTTAGATATTGTGCTGATGCGGGTGTCAGTCTACTGTGTAATCTTTAGCTAACTCATAAGTAAGTAAGACTGATTCTCCACTGGGGGTGGAGAATGCAGATGCTACATCATAGGTTTGGCGAAACAGAGGTGTGAGTGCCAGTAGCTTTAGCGTGTTCCATGAAAGCAGATAGGTGAAACCTTGTTCTGTTAGTGGCACCATGAACTCAGGTTACTGCTGGACAAGTGAGTGGGGCTGAGCTGGTGGAAGGCTAGGGGCATTGGTTGTGTGGGTTGAGTGGACAGCCTCTCTGGACTGATAGTTGTCAACCGGAGTGCAGCGATCTACATAATATGTTTGGATTTAATAAATATCATCCTTTCATTCAAGTGTTCTGTCACCTCTTAATGATGGTCTGCATTCTGAGATGACCTGCAGCCAAACAGGAAGGAAGGCTGTGATATACACAAGCTGGTAGTACACTGGAATAACTAATACAGAACAATGATAACTGGCAAACGTAAGTATAACCCTGAAGTAAAACCCTAAAGTTCGATATGACTTTCTATTGGTTTCAGATGAAGGAGTGAGCAAAAGTGAACTACAAGACTTCTTGGACGAGGCAATAATCATGAAAGATTTCAAACATAAGAACGTGCTCGATCTTATTGGAGTGTTCATCAAAGACAATCGCCCCTATGTAGTTCTACCGTTCATGGCAAATGGTGACTTGAAGAGCTATGTGTCCAAACAGGACAGGGTAAGACTGCTGATTTCTCTCTGAAATTTGGCTTTTCATTTACACATTGGATGGACCTACATATTGAGTAATATAGATGTATATATATATATATATATATATATATATATCATAGAAGACCAGGGGCAACCCTGATTGAAATGATTTTTTTTTTTAGAAATTGAAAAAAAAAAGTATATGTGACCCGATCTGACATACTGAGACGGAAGTCGCAAGAAGTCGCATGTCGCATGTTACACCTCGTTTGAAAGCTAATTAGCTAAGGAATGCTATGGAAGGGTCGTGCGACTTGCGACTCATTGCCGACTTGTGACTCATTTTGTCAGATCGGGTCACATATAGTGGATCCTTAAGGATGACCAGTTTTTGCAATAAGAATAGGAGAGACCTTAATGTTTTAACATCTGTTAATAATCTTCCATTGTATATGAAATTTATTGGGGTTTCCTTTAAGTTATTCTGATGAAGCTATAGAATATAGAGAAAACAATGCTTAATGGAATTATCATTTAACGGGTAAAGGAATATGCAACATTTATGTCAATCCCCTCGTAACATCAATATAACAAACTCTGAATAACAAATACCTTCAGTTGAATATTATGCAACTCTCCCCAGGCTATCACCCAATCTCAATAAAAAAAAGAATGTTCCATTGCGCAACCCCTTCCTTCCACCCCACAGAACAAGGTAATTGTTCCTGTGTCTCTGTCAAGGTCTGACTATTCACAATGTTTGCTGTTTCAGTCCAATATGTGTACGATTGCTTTTTCAATCACTATGAGGAAAACGGTAACATTACGATGGACTTCATATAACAAACATTTGAGGTGTTGTAATCTTCTCAATTTTGTTACCCCAGTAATTACTTTTTTGCTACTCCACTTACAGAAGATCAAGCTGCCCAGGTTGTTGTGGATGTTGGTGCAGGTGGCTGATGGAATGGACTACATCTACAAACAAGGAACTGTCCACAGGGATCTGCGAGCAGCCAACTGTCTGTAAGTACACCACAATACTGCCCAAAAAGTGTAAAATGTTATTTTTTCTTTATTTTGTGAATTCTGAATGGATTTGCGTGATTATCTTTTTTAATGGCAGGTAAAATAATGCAGTCTGATTTAATGGAGATAGTGATAGAGTCCTATAATTAAGAGAAAATAACGAATATTAGGGTAAACTGCCTGAGACCAGTCAAAGTGTGTGTATAATCAAGACAGTGTGATACTGCACACTTTGCTCCACTGGTGATTTCCTTTCTATTTTGCTTATAACTTACAAAATATGGTATATAATATTAGGAAAACTAACCTCAGTTGACAGTACAAACCTGTATATTCAGTGGGATGTCAGAAAAATTACAAACCACAGTCTAACGGCCTCGGGCAGTAATTTTTTCGACAGTTCCACCTCATGGGTTGTACTGTCAACCTCTGTATGTTTTCCTATAGTATACCAGAGAGATGCCACTCCCAACTGATTTCAAAGCAGAAAACAACTTTTCAGAGAAGCAACAGAGAGAAAACATACCTTAAGGAATCCTAACATTGAATTATATTTGACTGATTCTAAACAAGTGTAAATATACTCCATAATAGGTATTAGAATGACCGGGAAAATTGAATGTGTAATTGGAAAATCAACAGAAAGTAGAGAATTCTATAATAGTAGGACAAATAACATCATCTCTGATACAAGAAGGGGGCTGCATAAGGATGAACCTAATGTTTTGTTTTCATTGTCCTACCATGCTCTATCCAGGGTAGATGCTAATGAGGAAGTTAAAGTGGCAGACTTTGGGCTGGCCAGAATTATGGAGAGGGACTACTACAGGATCCAAGACGTGGACCGGGCTCTGCCTCGAAAGTGGATGGCACCTGAGGTTCTGGAATACTACAAGTTCACAGTTTACTCTGATGTGGTAGGTTTTACTGGTCCAAGGGTAAGACTCATTTTTAGATAACATTGCTAAGTTTTTTAGAATGTGTTGATAAACTAACAAAATGCATGTTTCCCCTTTAGTGGAAACTGCTAGATTGAAGATCTGAATGAGAAATTATTGTCTTTTGAATATTTGTGAAAAGAAAACTGCACATTTCTGACTGTGTTATTTGGTTCATTAATCATGATAAGGAAACAAAGCACAGAGCTATATCAGGGGTGTGTCCATGTGTCCAGAGCATGGAAATTCAAACTGGCATATCTCAGCCCCAATACTATAGGAACATTCTAAAATGGTAAGCAACACATGAAATAGGAGGTTATGTATTCCAATTCATACTTTTTCCCCTTAGGTCACCATTTCCTACTATTGGTCACAATTGATTCAAACTTCCAATTCTATTAATTTCCTGCAGCTGGAATTTAAGGGACACTACAAATAATAGGGACTAGCCCAATACTCATCCTTCAATTAGATGAATCAATGAATGAACAATCAAACAAAGAAACAAAATCTTGGAACCATAGTTTTGTTACTGAAGGAAAAGTTGTTCACTCTTGCAAATTTCTTACTGAACTGTTTCATCTCTTTTTCCAGTGGTCTTTCGGTGTGCTGATGTGGGAAGTGTTGACAAAGGGAGGTAGTCCTTTTACAGAAGTCGATGCTCGATACATGAAGCGCTACCTTGTACAGGGGCACAGGCTGGAGAGACCCCCAACCTGCCCCAATGAGGTGTAAGTAGGACTGAATCATTTCTTTTATATGATGGGTACTGCTATTCTATGTTGCTTCACTTGGTCTTTTCATCCGGAGTTTCAGATACCAATGCCAAAATATTTAATGAACATCGATCATCTATCTAAATAGATCACTTTTGTTCCCAATGTTAATGAAAATATCAATTTGATAAGATGTTTCCTACATTTTTCAGTCAATATCTTAAAAGTTCATTTCATTCTGATTAGCTGAATTCACAACCCTCTTTCGGTCTGGTGTGAAGTACAATCCATTGAAAACATCTTTAATGTTTTTAAGTCACCTTTTGGAAAATCTAAGAGGCAGTAAGTCATGGGATGGCTGGAACCTTTCAAATATAAAATAGTTAGCTATCTCAATAAGATTTAACACATTTGGGAAGCTCTACATAGAAAATAATAGATGGTTAAAATGCAAGAGATTCAATCAATTAAAATTGTTATTTATCCTTGTCTACCAGGATCTGTGTTACTTTTTATATGATATAATTTTGGCAGAATTTACTTAGATATGTAGCAGGAATGTATAGCCAAACTCACAATCTGACTTTTCACCTGGATGATTGGAAGATCATTATTAAAAGGCTCCATGGGAACATCTAACTTCTCAATATAAATATTCCAAAGCAAAGTTAATTTCGTTTTGAAAATTATATAGCTCTTTATACTGATCTAACAGTATTCTGTAAATACAATCTAAAGATTTAATTGTTCTAGCAAGGAACATCCCATAGCATCTCTATGGTAAAGCTTGACATACTGTGTTTGGAACAGTATTACAACCATTGACAAGCATCAGGTGGTAGTGCTGGGACTAGGAGAAGTATATTTTTGGACCTCTATGGCACCCATGTATTACTTTACTCAGGGTACCGACCAAAGTTCCATTTTCAAATTGCCTGTGTTTTCCCTGAGATTTCCCTGTCCTACAGCAATTTTTCCCTATGTCATATCCAGCAAGTCGTTCAATTTTAAAAGCCTCTGTGTGCAAAGAAAATTCGGACAACAAATGCCATTTTCCCAGTTTTCCCTGTGTGGTTGGTACCCTGTTTACTAGATCATAGCTTCATGATGAATTGATGATTGCTTGATATTGTTGGTTTATACCTTCAGGTATGATGTTATGATGAAGTGTTGGGAAAGGGACCCCGACAGACGACCACTTTTTGATGCCCTCTCTAAAATGTTGGAGGCCTTGAAGAACAAGGCCAGAGGTAAATCTACACACACTTCTGTGGTAACAGTACTTTGATCCAAAAGTAACAATTATTTTGTCACTGTGACTGAATAATTGAGCTTGCTATAACTTATAAGATAAACTGCTATGGTGATATTTTGGCTTAGTTCACTCTAGAGGAATTTGTTCACAAATTTTCTTCAATCCATCAGTCTGCAAATATTGAGAAAATAGAAGCAATGTAGTGAAATGTGTCTGCTACCGACCCCCAACAGTGTAATTTGAAACAGGGCTATCAAGTCACATAACCACAGCTCTAAATGTTCTCCTCAGCATTCTATATTTTGAGTTGTTTTTAAGGAGGGTTATTCTAAAAGTTCAAGTTTTCCACTGAAATGGCTGGAGACATAAATGATTGAGGACAGGGCAAGAAAGACTAGAGATTGATAGGATAAGGAATCAAGGGATCGAAACATGTACGTTATATTGTAAAGGGGAAATTGTAGTACAAAATGATTAGTGCTTCAGATAAGAACGTTTGGTTAGGAAACTTATAATTTGCATTTGTAATAAAACCGTTTAGAAATTGAAAAAAAGAAAAAAAGAGGAATCTTGAAATCTGAGTGCCCCATCCCCAGTAGATAAAAAGAAACCTGCATCCCTTAACTAAATACCCGCACCTACACTTATGATTGAAAACTGTACTGCAATGCTACTAAACCCAATTTGCATTTCAGACACAACTGTTCGCAAAGATGATCCCGAATACCTTGAAATATTGAGACGTCAAAATTCAGACAACGGATACTTGGTGCCAGGCAAAAAGTCAGAGTATCTCAGTGTAAGGGCAAGTAACGAGTACACTAAAGCTTACGATCACATGCGTCCTTCGTTCAGGGAGAAAATTGAACAAGACAGCAAGGCAAATGGTGGCGTACGCACTGAACATGCAGAAAATTATGTAAACTCGATAGTTCACAAGCGGGGACAAGATGCGGATCGACCGATGAGTGACCAGTACGCATTAATGCCCGAAACGGGGGAACTGGCAGAAAGTGAGTATGTATATCAAGGTCCTGAACTGTTTGCAGTTAACGAAGAGGATGAACAAAACATGACCCCAGATAATACCAACCAGACCACACTCAAGAAAACCAACTCCGAAAAAGCGGAAGATGATCAGAACATGGTCTCCGATGATGCGAACCAGACCACATCCAAGAAAGAAATGTCAGAAGAGGTTAATGATGATCAAAAGATGACCCCAGATTACACCAACCAGCCTACATTCAAGAAAAGAAGGCCAAAACTGAAGGAAGACGAGGGAAATACTAACCCAGAATACACAAATCAGGACACAGTAAAGGAAGGAACACAAGCGGCAAACAATGGCGAAAACAAGGACCCTGATTTCAAGAACCAACCCAAATTCAAGAAAAGAGCAATTAAGAAAAGGTGAGGGTCAGAAAAATGAAAGAACTGTAAAAGCAAAATAAAAAGCTATATTACTGGAGGGGTGGACTACGAAAGAAAAGGAGATTTGAAAGAAAGTTCCTTGAAATAATTTCAAGTTTTTCTGACTCTTATGAAAGAACCACAGCACAGAAATAATTTAGTGTATACTGTAAAAAGGGGGAATTTATTCAAGGAAATAGCATGCTATATTTTGGGTGCTTTCACTCAGGCTACTTGATTTACCTAACGTTATTATCCAGACATTTGTTGCGAGGTTAATAGCTACCTGCTTTGGCAGTACATAAAATATGTTTACATTTCTATCATCAATTGTTATATGTCGAGAATATCATGTACAAAGAGGCTTACAAAATATATGCTTCATTATATATTGATCAGTATGACACATTCTGAATTTGGTTATGCAATTCCATACCCTATGTTTGAGCACCAGTCTTATAATGAACTTTTCAACAATCTTTTAAACACTTTCAAGATATATATATTCTTTCTTTTTGTAGGTGTTATGTGTATGATTAAATGACAATCAGTCACATGACAATACTTTGTTGAAAAGAAATCTTTTTGTATTAGATTTACATTACTTTCCTGCTGATAAAAACCTCATAGATATGGTAATCAACATAACTGGCAAATATATATTGTCATATAAACCATTCTGTTAAGATATAAAGATATAGAAAATAGATTATCTATAATTTGCGTACGTATTTCTTACTTGCTTCTAAACCTAGATCTATTACAAAGTATATGCAATGTACATGTATTACAAATATTCGGTAATTACTAATACTACTGAACATATTTCTATGAATTTGATAAGTATAGACTGCCATTTCTTCTTATCGATTTATAGGAATGAACAAAAGAACATTAATCTATTTGTGTAAACCTTTTCTATGGATACTGCATAAACAGCTATACATGATTTTCGCTATTAAAAGTATTAGACATAGAATTTGTTAGTGTTCCCTTTTTGTACCTCATCTTACATAAAGTCGTTTTATGATCATTAATGAGGTTTATTCATAAGAGTTACGACAGTTACCGTAGGTAACATGCACTCTACCAAATAATACTACCAGAATATTTCATCTGTCAAATACTGGTTATTGGTAGGTTCTAATTCAATCATTGCTTAGTTTTATACTAACTACTTTAAGTCTATATTCCATATGCCAATTTTGCTATCGGTTTTAAAAACGTGTAGCCGGAATTAAGGATAAGTACAGTCAGACTTGTTAAATATCATTAGAACGGTCTTACAATTATTCTTTCATACAGTATATCACATGTATGTCTCAATGCCATATTATCATAGGAAATCGAGCAATTAGAAATTCGCCAGCATAAAAATTGATATGTGGAATACAGGCATTAGCATGAACACAAACAAAAAATGGTCCTAACCTGAATAAGGATAGGAAGCAAAGCGTGTAAAATAAAATTAATTTCATTACCTCAATAAAAGTCCCAAACTGCTATCGAAGCTAGGAAAGTTTCAAAATTTCCTTGACAAATACAATGTACAATATCATGATAACTACCTACTGTCAATGACCAACTAGTATACAAACATATATAACAAAGGTATTATATCCATTCATACTATAAATACAAATGATTTGCAGTATAATTTGGAAGCGCTGACTGTGGATAACCCTGGTTCTGTTTCGGGCTATTTTTTCCACATGGCGGTGGCTGGTACAAAGTTGGCCGGTCGGGGTGCGTAAGGCTGAGGCGTATCGAGTCCAAACAACATCTTCAAATCCTGGAGTGTCAACTTGTTGGCCGACGCCTTGGCTCTATCAAAGAGAAAAGATTCATTGTTACCGTACTCCTAGGAAACATAGCAGAGATAAGACTTGACTGTATAGTAAAAGAAAAAATCCAGAATATTGCAAAATGAATTGTCAGCCGTCGCCTTGGCTCTATTAAAGGAAAACAATCATTGTTACAGTACTCCTAGGAAACATAGCAGGTATAAGATTTGACTCTATATCAAATTTAATGGAAAATCCTGAGTCTTGTGAAACAAACATTCTGGAACATAAGTAGGAGTTAAAAATAGTATGTTTGTTGCCTGTAAAATGACAGATAAGCAACACAAATTCATGCATACAGGCCTATCATAATGAATATAGATTCTAGACCAAGATAGACCATTGTAGACTTTGGTAACTGCACCATACAATAAATACAAATATATCTGGACCACACTATAGAATAGGACTACACAATAATCATGTTGATTGTATTTGTATGAGACTTTTGTAAAATTTGTTGTAAAACCACGTGTTCGACGATGGATCCATAAAAAATTTTAAAATTTGCTGGATGAGGGGGCAGACAAGGAGGTTATCCTTACCCTTACTAGATAGAATAAAATGATTAAAAAAAAGAACACACTAACATCTCTCTGTAGTAAAAATAAAACTATTTTATACATTCTTCCAACTAACCCTGAGAGGACGTTGTCGGCGAGTGTGAGTTTCCTCTTCTGGAGCTGGAGGATCTTCTCCTCGATGGTGTCCTGACAGATGAAGCGGTGGATAGTTACGTCCCGCGTCTGACCCACGCGGTAGATCCGGTCACACGCCTGCAGCTCCAGCGCCCGGTTCCTGACACGCAAGAATCGCAATAAATGTTTAATGTACATCAAAAGGATTTTTGACAATAAATGTTTTATGTAAGAATTTTCCTAAGATGCCTTCTCAGCCTTACAGGGTGCCTTAAAGGAGAACCGCAAAGGCATTTTTAATCTTTATATTGTGTTGAATATTGTATGTCTTTAGATATATCTGCAAAACCACTGCTAACACATCATTAACACAGGAGTAATTGATATTCAAAAATTATCTTGCACAGTGGCTTCCACTGAGTGTGTGTGACGTCACCTAGGCTCTTTCACACATGTAGGGCAAGCTGATAAAGCTATTGTTATGGGTGAGTGTACACACAGACACGTGTGAAAGAGAGCCTAGATGACATCACAGACATGTGAGATAATCTGTGAGAGTGGATTCATACACCTAACAAAAGCTTGTTTATTTTATTATATTATCCCTGTATGCTAGTTTCAGTCTAATTCTGCTTAAAATATACATCAATTAAGAGTTTTGTAGAATATTTGGGATTTTTATTTTCTCCTTTGCATTTCACCTTGTTTTTTTCTCCACGTAATCAGCCGACAGATCACGGTAGAATCAGCCGATTCTGCCAAAAAGATTGGACGACTTTAGCACCAATTAATATCAAACATACACATTTCAATATTGTGTACTTACACTATCATTATCATAGGAATTGGCCGATTTTAGTGCAGACTCGTCGGCTGACTGTTTAAGTCACAGAATGGGTACAGGGCTTATGGCATTGTGTTTTTGGAAACCAAAGTATTCAGGGATGCAAGTTGTGGACAGTGTAAAAGTCGGAAATAGAGTCTGATTGTATCCTAAATGTTGTGAAATGAGTTCTAAACAACGAATTCTGAAACTTATTTTTGTAGGTGCTGGAGGGAAAAAATCGGAAATCTGACAAAAATCGGAAAACTTACATCCCTAAGTATTACAGATTTTACGGAAAAACTTGGCTTGTCAAAATCTATTCAAATCAATTTGAATGCTCTTATGAACCTTGAAATCGAACTTATGAAACCTTGAGTCGAGTCAAAGCAGGTTTATCTGCTCATCTCCTGAAAACTAAGATATCTAGATATAAGAAAAGAACTAATTGGACCTGATTTGGTTCACTTATTGTCACCAACTGCATGTATAGTATACAGTCAAAATTACAAATTTGCGACATTTCTATGTTGACTGCGGGACGGTGGCATCACCTGGAAGAGGCCTTGCAAACCATTTCAAGGAGTGATCTGTTTTGCCCATTTTGAATCAGTAACGTGCTGTCATTGGAAATATTTTGTTGTGAAACTTTACACTCTCATAGTCGGCACTACCATCGACAATGACAGAACAAAATGGCTGGAGGAATATACACAAGTTAAGCTATATGCCCACTTTGGTGACTGTGAGTCGGTCATTTACACACAGTCAGCCAACACCAACTGCGGTAATGAGTGATCGTTTGTCAGTATGCAGTATCCAAGGATGTAAGTCAGGACAATGGGTAACAAATTAAATACAACATAAATGAAATCTGAAATGATCGCAAAACGCTAAAACAACTTGAAGTAAACAATTATTTTTGAAAAATAAAATCTGAACTCCGACAAAGATCTGAATATTGGAAATGTACGTGTTTTATACGTATCAGCGCCAAAATCCGCCAATTCAGATTTTGGTACAACCAGCCGATTTAAGCACTAATCAGTTAGCCAACTAGGTTATAATCTGGTAGGTATTGGGCTTAAGATACTTTTGTGAAGCTATATTATTTCTGTTGCAACCAGAAACCTACCAGTGCATGTCTATGAGGAAGAGGTGGTTCCCTCCGATCAGGTTTAGCCCCACTCCACGGGCTCGAAGTGAGAGCAGCATCACCTGAAAAAAACATAAACGTTATTATGAATTCTTTAAGAGATGTGACAAAAGGGGCCACCAAATTAACACATAATTTCTATTTGGTATTAATTCAAAATTGCTGTATGCGAAAAATCTTCCAAAAATGTAGAAGAAGATGATAGTCTGGGATAGAGATAACTGAAAATGTTATCACTTACTTTTTAGTAATTTGTTTATCAAATCGTTGGGTTTCAAAAAAGAGAAACATCGACTATGGAATCATTATATAATTTAATGAGGAACTATGACTGGTTACATTTGACCCATAACAAAACATAAAATTTTTAATAACCGACGGTGGTTGATACTCTTTTTGTGTGTGTATAATTGCGGTGGCATCAGCATAGAGAACAAAGCCACGACTTGTATTTTTCTATGCATGTCCTAGTCCAACTTTCCATCACGTACGCACTAATAGTTTTTTTTCGTTTATTCCTTAACTTTAATAATCTATCATTTGTTTGATAAATCGAAAACATTAAACTCCTGTCTCATTACGTACCTCAGGACCAAGTGGGTCATTGTTAAAGGAGTCGACCATCTCAGCGCGCTTTTTGGGCAGGATGTCGCCTCTGATTGTCGAACACCTGAAGTCGGCCTCCGTGAGGTGACGCTCGACAACTGACAACATCTGGGTCCATTGGGACACGATAACTCTGAAAGACAACACAAGGAACTAAATATCAAGGCTCAAATTTAAGCTTTTAAAAATGACTACTCACTGGGCAGTTGGTGCACAAATTTACCTACCAAATGGTAAGTCTACGTGATCAAGGCTCAGAAATGTTACCTTTGCTGTTTTCATATATTGATATGTCTGAAATTTTAATACATGAGACGTCATATTCTGGACAGAGATTTACCTGTCCATTCAGCAGTTTATTTTTTTATCAATTTTAATTTGTCACACAAACCTCCCTCAAGATGACAACTTTACCCAAATTTCAGACATCAAAGGTAGTTTCCTGTCCAGCTAATGTGTCTCTGGATTCTATCCTCTTATATTTTTAAAATATTTTATTTCAAAACTATTGCAAATACATGTTAGTGTTCTTCCAATAGTATACGGATACAAGAGTGAATAACCTGAATGTCAATTACTTTACGACCCAGTGTGTGTTTACATTTACAAGCAAAAAAAACTTACGATTTCTGAGGTTTCTTTTTGTCAGAGTTGTCTCTGATCTCACGGACATGTTTCAAGAGCGCCACGATCTGCAAACAATATATTATTTCACTATGTATTACAAAGAACTTTGAACATTTGAAAAACTTCGCCATACAAATTTTACTCTAGAACACTGACTAACAGGCTCGCAGCCTAAATTACAAATTGCTTGACCTAGTTACTAACCTAATGCTTCACATATCGGAAGAGTTCAGTTACGTGTTTCAGCCTCCAAACTTGACCACTGATCAATGTAGCACTAGGCCACAGAAAACAAGCAAGGACCAATCAATTTTTATGAGGCCAGCTAGGAGTTTTCCAAAAAAAATGACATCTTTGAAAGTCGCCATTGTTTAAAACCAATTTTAATTTTTGTTCTTATAAGATTGCAGTGCACCACTACAATTTTAAAATTATGGAAATTATTTTACTTCATATATTTATTCCCTCCAAATTTGCTTTAATTTTCCCCCCTCAAAATAATCTTTTTTCCAAGACAAGTAATCTATAATGACAATTTTCGGGTTCTCTGTTACGTTATAGTTGGACCAATATCCCATGACTTAGTATGAAAAGCTATGTTGCATTTTAGACCCTATTCCGTACCTTGCTGCTTGGTAGGGAGGGCTCAAACACCGAAGTCTTGGTTGCAGACAGTTCTTCTGTGACTTCGTCACTCACCGCCATCAGCCTCATCTGCTGTACGATGTCCAGGTCGATACCGTCATCCTTCTCCAGGGCTTCTGTGTCCAGGCCCTGGAGGGGTAAGAAAAGGATTATTCAGATTATTTGCTTTTGAGATTTTAAGGATTTTTTTTTTTTTTTTTTTTTTTTTGTAAAACTGCCTTTACAATAATATGTGAAATTTCCTTTACATAAATGGACATACTATTCATCATATTCTGCCCTACGTGTTTGGTCCCAAGTTTAGGAAAATATTTTTATATGAAATAACATTCTGCATTTCAATAATCACTGTGCAAATAGTTTATACCTGGGGGGTTCCCAACCAGGAAGTTGGTATTAGCACAGATTTATCCCAACTGAACCAGTCTACGCCTGGCCTCCTTTTTGCAGCCCAGTGATTTTAGGACAGTGACACAGAAGGCAGCTCGCAATGCTACCATATATCCATAATATATCCATAAACAGCCGTGCTCCAATACCTTCACTTTACAGATAGTTTTGAGGCAACAAAATGGCGCCGGCCGTCAGGACCTACAGCCTCCTTTTGGTAATTATGCTGGTATCAGCGATTAGTGGGATAACCCAGAGGAATCAGCGAAAGAGGTATGACCTCCCCCTGAAGGGGTCCAGACCTCCTGAGACCCATTGGCGGATTGTGTCCTCAAAAAGGGCATTTACTGTGGACCCATGGAATGCTACCTGTGGGGTCATAGACAGGTGGGCCTTAAGAAGGTCACCAAACTCCCTAATACGACTCCAGGCCCTTCTTACAGGTGACGGGAGGCAAAGATCCGACACCTTTGGATCCCTTCTCACCTGTCTTGCCAAACCTTGTCAAAGTTCACCAAAAAGGGCAAAGTTGTCACATGGAAACTTACCTGAGGGCAATATTGACCAATACTGTGTGCTGGACTTGAGTCCTCTTGGATGCCCGTCTAGGTATTTTCTCTCTATTAGACTCAAAAGGAAGACTTCCTCCAGGTCAGTATAATTATTAAGGTTACCTAGGTTTCATTGGGTTCTTGGAAGAAAGGTTAACATGATATATATATATATTGTATGTATGCATGTATGTATGTCCGAGGTCAGTAATGGTATAGTATCATCAATATGTTTTTTTGGTGGGACTTAAGGATAGACACCAGTGGTTGAGGCATGAATAGTGCGGTTCCTTTCAATCTCAATTGCAAAATTTGTTTCTTATAGCATTGACACATGGAAAATATCAATGAATAGCCAACTAGTAAACATATCTATGGATAAAAGTTAAATGTGAAAATAATAACCAAAGGTTGCACGGGTGGATCGTAAACCTGTAAATTGTAAAATTCATATATATTTTTTGAACATCCATATCTCACTTATTATTCAACCTAAACTTATGAAATTTTTGGCAGAACTTCTTGATGTATGAATGGAGGGAAGCGTATCTCAAAATTTTGATTTAGGCTCTAGTTCACTTTTTATGAAATGTAGAAAATGATATTATAAAAAAATCTTTAGAAATTCCCCATTTTTTTGCCGTTTTGGGCCATAAAATAGAAACTAGGTGGTAGCATCAGAAGAGACACGACCTTAGCCACGTTTCCAATATATTATCAATATGTTGTTTTACCTTTTGGCTGTAGTGGTAATAATACACCTTTGAGGCCAGTTGTATTAAAATGTCATCTTAGCTTGGCATAAGGATATTTATGAAACACTGAGGTCAATATAATCATTGTTATTAAACCTTGGGGTGATAACTACACAACACCTAGGTCAGTTTAATCATAATTTTATTATGTCTCCCATGGCCCGTTGCACAATGGATTTTCGTAACAACAATCACTTTAAGGTAACTTTAAGATAGTTTTTGTAACAACAATAGGTTTCGTAACAACAACACCCTAATATCTCTGTTTCTACTGGATGAAATTAAATTCTGTAACTATATGTGAAGGGAAAAAATAAGAAAAAAATCAGTAGAAATTAAAGCTCATTGAGGGCATTCTAAATAACTTTTTTTAGTGTCAAAACGATTATTGTTATGATAAAAGTAACAACGATAGGTTTCATTATTTAACTGATTTTTGTTGTTATGATCAGTATTCTGCAACGGGCCACCATGGCCTGTTGCACAATGGATTTTCGTTGTGAGGATCAAACAACGAAAGCACAAAGAACTTTTGCTTAAAAACGAAATGTTTCGTTGTAACGAAAATGCAATATCCCTGGTTCTAATGAATGAAATTTAAATCTGTAAACTGTTATAAAAAGGGGAAAAATTAGAAAAAATTCAGTAAAAGTTACAGCTCTTTGAGGGCATTCTAAATATAGAAAAAAATGTGTCAAAACTTTCGTTGTTAAGATAAAGGTAACAATGAAATGTTTCATTGTTTTTTTTATTTTCTTTGTTACGAAAATCATTGTGTAACGGGCCATCGGTGGTAATACTACATCCCTTATAATAAAGGTCGCTATAATTACAGTGTATGTCACTATAATTGGTCTATATTTATCTATGTGTAATAAGTCATTAACATACCAATATACCTTGTTAGGTTAGGAAGGTCAGTCGAATGAGGAAGTGAAGGATAATGGTGGGTAGCGGGTAAAGTGAAATTGAAATATTTAAGCTAAGAGTAACTTCCAAACTAAGGTAATGAGTCTGCTTGTTGATTAGTTTATGATAAATTTGGCAACGTATAAAAAAGTATATAACTGATTGATAATTCTGGATCTATTCCTCTACTGGTTTTTCACATATTATCACTTATATCCTTCCTGCAAGTCTCTCTTTACCAACATTAATGTGGTATGAGGAAGATAATTAAGTCATTTACCAACTGCAGTGCTCCGGGAGAGTCCCATTTCTATATGATTATGTGCCTTTACAACATTTAGTAAAATAAAGGGATCTGAATGTGGCAGGGGCAAATCAGGGGGGGGGGGGCAAGGAGGTCCTGACCTCCCCCCCTAATCTACAAAAGGAAGGGAAATGCTACATGTGTATGCACGAATGCGTCAAGAGATACATACGCCGACGTCTTTTTCGTTCGTAGCCTTTATGCTGACCCACCCCCCTTTTAAAAATCCTGTATCTGCCCTGCCAGGTGTCAGATCCTTGTCCTCCATGACTTGTAACTATGGTCCCTGGAGACGTCCCTCTCATTTTAGAATAATGCATTTGGCATTCCTTGTAGAGTTTGAATCGGTTATATGTATACTTATGGTTATTATTAACGGTAAGAAGTAAATTAAACATTATCCCGTTATGGCAACCTCACATAAAGTACCATCAACCTATTTGATTTTTTCCATAATTTCTGAGATAAAGAAATTTCATGGTTAAATCAAGAACATTCTAACGTCCTGAAACATCTGCAAGTGACAAAAGCACATTAAACATGTTTCACATATTATGAGTGAGTGAGTGAGTGAGTGAGTGATGGATGTTTTATGCCGTACCAACAGCCAGGGTCATTTTCACAATGAAAACAAGTTAGGACAATTCTGACTTATCAGACATGTATTTTGACTCGGTCAGGCCTTGGTGATCATATCTATGAGATGAACATGACAGGGCGGGCAAATAGCAGGGGATCAAACCCTGGATATTCTTTTTGCTGTACCTCATCCCTTAGTGAACCCAGACAGCGACCAGGAATCGAACCCAATGAATCACTTGGTCAGTGCTGGGTTATCATCAGCAGGGGCTACTGGGGGCCTATATTCTTCCCAGGAGCAGAAGCCCCACCCGGTACCCCCACAAAGGTCGTATACCATGATCCTCAGCCTCAGAAATCATTTTGTTATGCATCATTTCTTAAAGTGGGATTTCCCTCTGGTTTTGTTCAGTCACTGATTCTATTTATAGCTTATACACAAGTTGGCTCGACAGGTATATGAGTATTTACATCACGATTTCCATCATGTAAAATTGCACCAGGAAGTCAATTAAATACAAAAAAAAGGAAAAGAAAAATGATAGCAAAGAAATGAAGTAGAATATGATAATCCATTTGGTTACCCTTGTACCTAAACAGAGTAATAAACGTTTGCTGGCATTATAGGTATCCTAAATTATCTTTTTGAAATATCGTTATTATATAATCTATGAGAGAAGGCTGCTAGAATTTGTGACAATAATGATTATTGTCAAATGTCCGAGGTGGAGAAAGGCAAGTAGATGAAATTAATGTCTGGCGGGGAAAAGTCTTGATGCCACTTTGGTTTTCTGAATGTGTCCCATCGATCAAGATGTTTTATATTGCACACTTACTAAATTGTTCAAAAGGGGATCCAAATAGTTTTTATAGATGTGTATAATAATGGTATACATCAACACTGCCACGGAAAAGAGAACGTTGAGGTCTGTGCTTTAATAAAAACAATGCATATCATCATTTATAAGTAGTAGTGTTTCATTGGCCTTATGAAAGATTTTATGACTATACACACACATAATTATACACATATAGATATAATTAGATCATACGCACATAGATAATAAACACACACACACACACACACACACACACACATATATATATATATATATATGCAATAGTTCTCACTCCTGAACGTGATTTGACAAATGATCATTCATTGGGCCACACACAAACAAGTATAATACAAACATACACACACAGCCAGGCACACACATTCGCACTTCTATACATACAATATATCTCACTTCTTTTTACATCAACTTCTGTTCCTCATATAAAAAAAGTCACATGAGGATGTTAAACAGCAACCTTCCTCTCACCATATACTCTTAGAAAAGAAACGAGGTCTTAGCACTGAGAAAAAACATACTTTTTTTCTCTGGTGGGGACTTCAAAGTGTACCAGATTTCTTTGTCCTCAATCCAGGCGCTCATACAACATTTCAGTGTGAACGCATTTGTTTGTCCAGAGAATACATCAATCAAGTTCACGAAAGCATGACACATTTGTAAAATGACACATTCGAAAGAGCCTGGGCTAAGTCTTTACATTGGTTTGGCTAGATAAAACGGTGTTGGTGTTTATGTATCAGTTTCCATGTCTATGATAGGCTGGTCGACCGGCTGGGTTTAACAACAACCGGCCGGTAGGGGGTCTGGGCCCGACGGCTCGTAACTCCACAGGACAGGCTGTCATGATTACCAACTTGCCCTAATCATCAACTTAATCTACCTATGTAGTTAGATTAAATATTTGGTTGCTAATCATGATTAAGGTGGATGTAATTAAGGTCAGACCAATGAGATTGCTTGTTTCAAATGAACTAGGGAGAGTTACGAGCCGTTTCTCCTAATCGTGATTAACTTAACATGATTATCCTACCAAATTTAATTACGGACATTCGACGTGATTAGCGGCGTTACGAGCCGTCGGCCCCTGGGGTGAAGGTCGGTGTAACCAACGTTACGACGGTCCGCCATGTTGAAATAGGCGAAATTGTCGTAACTTTTTGGGTTTGTTTACATTGGGGTTTTACATATTCAGAAATATTCCACAACTTATTCCCTTTACGAGGTAGGAATACGGAAAATCCCAAAAAGTAGAATTTTGTGTCGTCTAGATTCAGCATAAATCCACCACAAAGTTCAGAATTGGACCTCCAGAGAAAATAGGGCCCTGTAGCCCAGAATCACGATGCCATAGTAAATAGTCCCATTTTAGGGGGGCAGGAACAACCTTTATATGCCGTAGATGTGCATTCAAAACACATTGGTTTCCTAAATTAACTTATTTCTTGTTCAATCATCAAAGTATAACTTATTTATTGGAAAAAAATAATTTCGCCCGAGGATTGAGCCAAAACGCCACATTTTCAAGTAGTTCAGGCTATGTCTATGATGTCAACAGGTTAATTTTCACATCGTCAGTTCTACAATTTCTGATATACCCCTTGAAGTTTTACTAAACCTGATGAAGGTACCAAGCAGATCAAAACTGGATAATTTTTAAGGAAGTTACAGGTTGTTAAACACAGACTGTCAGTTTTCTTGGCAAATGGCAAAAAGGCCGGATATTCAATATTAATTTTGTATAAATATTTAGCAATGTAATAAAATTTCTCCATAAATTAACAAAAAGTCTTAAACTTTTGATCTAGAAAAGATTATTTTCGTTTGGACTGATAAATGAAGTCATATTTATCCAAAATAATGTGTTAGAAATTTTGGTTAAAATCTGCAAAATATTCCTGTTTCCATGGTAACCAAACATCTAATGTTATGTAATATATGGGGAAAAACATTCCATTAACATCCCAACTAGAATGTTTTTCAAACTATATTGAATGTTTAGAGTGGGATAACAGGATTCTACACAAAAACTTTTCATATCTCCCTTCATAATAGCTGTAGATATAACCCCCTCGGAGCATCCTTTCTGTGTGTTGGGTCAAACATGCAGAAACTACTCAATTCGTCAACTCTTATTTTATTGTGAATTAACAATGAGTCAACTAAACCTCCTCATTTATAGATTAGTGTAGTTTCAACTGCTTTAGTGTCATTTTTGTGTATGTATCATCATTTTGTTCTCTCCAGCAGTGCACTATTTGAGACAAGAAACATGAAGGTGTTTTATCCCATGATGCACATCAATAAACCAGGACGTTATATGGTTGTTGTCAAGGTAAGATTAATTAGTTGATTACAGATGGAGGAATGGAAAAATGTTGGGGACCTTGATGGGGGTCCCCAATGTCGCATATCAAATGTAAGAAAAAGCAATGTCAATTGTCACTTAATTCTCCATGTCCCATGTCACCTCTAAGAGATCCTCATGTCCCATGTTAAATCTAAGAAATAGGCCATGTCATGTCGTTTATTTTTTTCTTCATGTCGCTATGCCCAATGCTGCTTGTCGATTATAGAAAAAGAGGCTGTCGCCATGTCGAATTTAGGGGTCTAGGGCCATAATGTTTCCCATAAATGAGTTAAACATTATAGTTACTAGAGCAGTTTCCTTGTATCCATCTGGATGTTTCGATATTTTGTATTTGATTTTCATTTTGTAGTATCTTTAATTCTTGATTCCAAAACATTGTTATGTCCTCATTGCTTTTTGAAAATAATGTTCGCGTTCCTAACTCTGCTGTTAAATGTATTGGTTCCCTTAATCTAACACCCATCTGGCAGTCAGTAGTTTATGGAATTACCATTTTTTTCCTTATGAATATTGATGAGGAATATTTAAACTTCATTGTTTAACATGTGTATAGACATCACACCTGGAAAAGTTAGGCTGGACGCCATATTGATGATCAATTTTAAATGGTTATTATTCGAAATTAGAAGCATCTAGATCATACACCCACACCCACACACACGAAAACACACAAACGTGTGTGTGTGTCTGCGTCTATGTCTCTGTGTGTGTGGTCGAGATTACCAGTTTTTAATAAATATAACACTCCTGTATATGAATGTGTCCAAACAAATATAACAAATATAACACTCCTGTATATGAATTTGTCCAAACAAATATAACAAATATAACCCTCCTGTATATTAATTTGTCTGTGATGTCATCTTATTGTGCCGATGTGGCAGCCAGGTTAAATAAACGTGTTTTAAAAAAAAGTCGTGTAGTGTAATAGCGCCTAAAGACCGGTTAACACCTTACGATCTTTTCTATTACAACAAAGGTCATAACAGGATCGGTATTAAAATGTGACAAAATTGGTTAAGAACTCCTGGAAAATTGTGGGAATGGCATTGATATATTATTCAGAATGTCAGAAAAGCCATCATAAGTGTCCTAACAAAATCGTATACGTAACCAGCCTTCTTTTGCGATTCTGTCACGATGCTGTCATAAAGCCCCATTCGCCCTGGGCAGTTTTTCATTACGATCTGAGATATAATTGTAATTAGAAGTACTAATTTTGGAAAATATGTTCGTGGTATACATAGTTATGCGATTATTTAGTCAAAATAATAGCTTGTTATGCTTGCGATTTCAAGATCGCAGTGATAAATAATTATTATTGCCCAGGGCGAATGGGGCTTCAGCTCATCTTAACTGTATAATCATAAGGTGTGAACGGCCCTTTAACGGGCTTAGCTCTCCCATTCTCCCAGTCCAAGACCTTTGTTGTATCAGAGTAGTGTTCTCAAGAATAATAAGTATAATGATTTTTAATTTTGACAAAAGGTGGACTCAGAGACAAGTCAAGCTTCAGTAACTGGAGGACTTGCCAGGACTTTGAATGTCAAAAGACAAAATAAGACGGACATCCAGCCGTGTACCTAAGGTCTGTACCCTTTTCGGCTATTGTCTTTGATCATGAGTATGAACATATTTTATAATGATGAAACATTGGTTGAATTAAGAACATGTTTATAAGCTATTATCTCCATGCCTGGCTACTCTTTAACTTGGCGGTTCAATAAATATTACCAACAATATTATAGTTATGAATCGTTTAATGTAGACATTAAGTTTTATTATCAAACCGCCGATTTGCAAATAATATAATTATTTATCTTTTTTCGGATTCATCTGAGTTTAGATGGATATTGACCTTATTGCGATGTTAGCAATACAATGAATAAACATAGTAGTAAATACGTTTTTGTTTTTTTTTGTTTTTTTTGGTTTTTTTTTTGCAGTTTGTCACCCCCGCTGAGTAACCCATGTAATACCTTCAGTAAATTCTTTATATATAGATGCATGCGTGGTGTTGAAATATAGTTCCAATGATGTATTAACATTACTTTCTATTGACAATATAATAATTTTTGTTTTTACAGTATACTTATGCCATGTAGACATTTTGGCATCTGCTGACAATTCTAAAAATAGGTACGTCAATTTTCATTTAACGAAAAGCCTTTGCGACGGAATATCAAGCATATGTATTGTCTACATGATACAGGGAGGAGAATAAGAGTTCAACTTGAATATTCATTTAAATATGCAAAACATTTGCTGGTCAGAATGCACCTTTTCCATCTTTACAATGTTATTGTTTTAGGGAAATCTAAATAATTTTAAAGGCTTTCAACATATAACATTTAACATCCTTTAAATGTTTCTTCATATTGGCAAAGAGGTTCTTCCACCTTTTTGCATAATCATCACATTGAAGATCATGTCCAATCTACAATGTGTACATCTGATAAACCTGCCCACCATCATATTGTAATATTAATGTTTAACATTAAAAGCAGTGAAAATTAGCAACAACAAAAATGGTAATACCGAGCCTATTGCTTGACTTTTGCCTCCCCACCCCCACAAAAAAAGAAAGCTAAATCAAAAGGAATTACAACTAAAAGAAAGATTATAGATACTTTGAATTTGGCATATAAAGCTTGATATGTGATGTTTGATAATTGAAAATATGCCATCTACATTAGTAGATTAGTAAGTTTACATGAGTAATGCAAAATGTATAGCGCAATAACTATGCTCTACATCATTAACACACTTTCTATTATATTGTCTTTTTAGGGCTCAAGATGTGCTTGCCCACCAACCATCCCATGGATGTCCATGTTCACCAAACCTCCCTGCTGCCTGCCCAAACCAACCACTCCTCCCTCCGACCCCATTTTGGTGGGTGTCTAGACCTTCAGTTGAACACTTCAGTGTTACTATCCACCTAGTGCAAGAAGTCCAGGTACGTGTTATAGAAAGTACTGACATTGGTGGTTTCATTTAAAACAGGGGCCTGTTTCATAACAAAGCTCCATAGCTGCGGGAGTTTGTGTGACCTTACAGAAACTGTGGCCAGTTTCATCACAAACCTCCGAACTGCTACATAAGTTTTGCATTTCATAAAGTTACGATGACCTTTTTGGGTGCTGTAGCTACGTGAGTTTTGATTTTGTTCACGTAAGTTTACAGGCCCCTGTTTGAAATGAAACCACCATCTTTGGGAACATTCTAAATATAGAAAAAAAATTGTGCAAAACCATCGTTGTTACGATAAAAGTAACAACGAAATGTTTCGTTGTTTACAATATTTTCGTTGTTACGAAACCCATTGTGCAACGGGGCACTGTTCCATAATGAACGTCTTGTAAATCCAGCCCAATCTCTCGTATAAATGGACCCCATACTCTGGTAATGGACCCAATCTTACATTAGCAAAAACAAAACTCATGTAACTACCTTGACTAAAAAAGTGATCATAACTTTATGAAAAACATACAGAGGTTTGTTATGAAACAGGCCAATGATGAGTATTGTATTAGTAAATTCTGGGATGCGCTTCATAATGATGTTTATGTTTCTTAACTTCCTATCATCTTTGCAGCTACATTGGTTTGGGTTTCCCAGCCAAGGTGCAAAATACGCAACCATACTTTTTTGTTTGTGTGTTACTTACTTAAATGTTACGTAACTGTAATATTATTTTTCTGAGAGGTTCAGACCTGATGAAAACTGAATATGTTATCATAACGTTCTGATGAGGTTATGTCCAGACCAAATGGAAACAGAATGCCATTGTGACATTCTGGTTAGGTGAAGTCCAGACCAAAGATCTATAATGTACACATTATCATTCTTTCCTCCTTGTCCAGACCTTACTGAATAGAACATTGTTGTGACCTCCTCACCAGGGGATGTTCCGACCTCACCTTGACAGAATGTTATCATTACATTCTGATTACTTCAAGTCTTAACCTTACCTTAACAGAATGTTACTGTGAATACCTTATTAGATTAGGTCTCAACCACACCTAAACAGAACGTTATTCTGATATTCTTGTTGGATGAGGTCACAATATTAGCTTCATAAATAACCTTACAAGAATGTTATCAGAATGTCACAATGACATGTCACAAAAGTAGGTTGTAGCAACTTTATTTGGAGTCATCAAAGAAGTTACTGCAACCTCACAATGTAATATAACAAGAATCAATCCAGTTATAAGAATGTTGTATCCTTGGCTGGGTTGCTTTTGAGAGTGTATTGGGTGATTTACGCGAGTTTCGTTATGAAGCAGCATTGCCAAACTACTACAAAATTTCCTTAACCACGAATAATATACCCCCATAGCTATAGGGCACTAACGAAATTTGTGATGAGATAAGTCATAAATCATAATGAAGATGTTCATTCATCTCATTGTTTAATAATCCACGTTAACAGGTGTTCTGGCTGAACATCTCACTGGGCACAGCTCCCCCAAGAGGCGATCTGACAGTTCAAACAATGGCTGACAAACGCTGGACAACCCATCTGGTATTCTCCTCTACGTGTCCTTTCAACTCACCAACGGAAGTCGCCTGCGTCAAACCTCCAAAGTAAGTAGAGTGTTGCGGAAGCTTTTAAGATGCTATCCAACATCAGAAGCTATCCAACGAAAAAATTGCGTATTTGTTGCTTAGCATCTTAAGTATAAAATGGCAATTGAACGAACTTCAAATTCCACTGCATCTCTGAGATTGCCACTTACCTCCTATATATTTTATAAGATGAGGGACACTGCTATCAATTGTTGGAAACAGAAAATTCACACCCCAAAATGTCCCCCTGGGACATGAAAAAAAGGGGTGGTCAAACCATCCCTGTAAGGATGAAAGGTGGATTCGCTCACTCCCTGTTGAACAGGGACAGGTCTTTTAAAGTGTGCCAATCGTAGCTACAGCGAGACCCGTTATGCGACGGGCCAGAGAGTTATTTGTTATTAATTTTGTTCATGCAATTGTTATTTGGATTTCATTATAGGTTTCCATGGCGGGGCTCAGTCGTTCTACCTGCCCTGTGGCTTCTGACATCTGGGAATATTAAATGTAGCCCCACTAAAAAGATGCGCCTGTTATTCAATGGCTTCCCAAAAACTCATCCACTAACACAGAAAGACTCTATTTCCCATGTCATCGCCGATGTCAAAGTTTACGCACCCTATGACAGTAACAACAGTAACGACAACAACAACAACAATAAAAGAACAACCACCATCACCAACAACAAAAACAACAATGATAACAGTACAGCAGATACAAGAAATATACCTTATCCAGATGAAGAGCCTCTACTGGAATATGGGTCATTCTACCAGGAAATGTACAATTGGGTCTGAGATGCCTGATTTCCAAAATTTGTTCATCTATGAAAGATATCTTCTTTTTTCAGAAGAATACATATTGTTGTATATGAAAAAACTAATTATACCAGGATTCCCAAAAGGTTTTCAGTTTTTGCAAACTTCTGAAGATGTATTTATTGCTAAACAAACGTCCGTGACCAAAATACAGTATGATTCATATTTTACTAATATAAATCAACCTACCTGCATTATCTGTGCAGTATATATCGTTTATATGTTTTCCTATAATCTTGTAAAACTTTAAGTTTTAGAACCCAAACATTTTTATACAGTGATTTTCTAAAAAAATAAACTATGTCTATTCAAATGATGAACCTCTTTTCAGTTTGTCCCATCTAATCAAAATAGTCAATACCAGTCGTATTTATGAATTATCAAGTTACCCTACATGTCCCTGATTTATTCCAATAAAATTTGGTACCATTAGAGTCTTTTGTTTAGAAGAACTGAGGATTAATAGACTATTAGTTTTGGTCACGAATGTTTGTTCATTTTTGTCACGAATGTTTGTTATTGAATTATAAACGTGTGTCATATGACAAATTTTAAAGTATTTTCTCTTAGATCTTCGCTTACAAATATATTAATATGTAACACAGTGAAAAGGTAGTTTATATTGCTAAATGTTTGAAAATTTCTTCATTATAACAGATATTGTTTTGATCACGAATGTTTGTTTTGACCACGGATGTTTGTTACATTGCTTTATCATGTCTATAATTATTGTTGATCACTAGATATATTTTCAAAGTGATTTTTTTCACATCATACTATTACTTTTGAATAACAACAAATTACATTTTTGATTTAAGAGTAGCCCATGAAGCCCAGAGATACCCATGAACATGCAAAACAAACGTTCGTGACCGTAATTAAAATGATTTTAAAAAATAATATTTTCATTCTCAGTTGAAATTTATACAAAATGAAAGATCTAGTAGATGTTCATCATTTTGGGAGGAAATTACAACAGTTTACAATTCTGAAATTATCTTTTAATAGCTAATGAGCTTAAAAACGTTCGTGATCAAAATGAAAATCAGCATATATTCAACAAAATTACAAGACTAGATTAAAAAGGGCAGTTCATTCTGAAAGAGCACTATATCATTGTTACATAAAATGCATTATGTTGATCATATCCTTTAAAACACATGAGACATGAGGGCGGTATAAAGTCATGCAAACATCCGTGACCAAAACACTGCAGGAATACTATACAAGGATTTTTCATTGATTCTAAGTTCTGAGCAATAATGACTAAATTATAAAAGTACTCTTTGTTTATGAAAGACCCAAATAGCCTTATTTAAAATGTTTTCATACAAAAAACATTACATAAATTTCACTTTGCAAGGAAAAAGGTAACTAATTTTATTTTTTTGAAAGTCCTTGTTGAGAAATTAACTGAATGATGTAGAATTCCTGAAGAGATGCCTTAATCACATATTGGTTGATTGTCCTTTACTTAATAGCATAAATATTTTGATTTAAATGTTGATTAGCAAATCATAGAAAGAAATTTCTGAAGTGAAGAGTTTTGATCACGAACGTTTGTTTTAATCACGAACGTTTGTATATATGCTGTCAACAACTGTATTTCTTAAAATTATTTGTGTTTAAGGGTAAACATGATTGGTTATGAGAGAACACATAATTAAGTTTTTGAACTAGAAAAATGGGTTTTAAGATTTATGTTTTAGGGAAACTACAGTGGATTGTATTTAACAAACATCCGTGATCATTTTTGGTATAAAATCAAATTACTTGAGACCAAAACTCTAGCTGTCTATGGATGAACTTGGATTTATTTTTATTAATTGATACATAATAGGGTATTCCAAAACCATGCTCAGTTTTGAGTCATCATTTTATTTACTTGCCAGAAAAAATTATTGAAATATTGATCACGGATGTTTGTTTTATATCCTTTACTATATATGTTTGTCCCCAAAAAGACATCATTCACACTTCATCTTTCTAAGATGTCCAATATGAACGTTTGATATTGTACTCTTCCATATATATCACCTCACATTCCGTACCTAGTTATTTTTCAGTAAAAATGAGATTTTATAAGAGAGACAATGTAAAAAAGGCTAAATTTAGCCATTTTTTTGACTTCTAATGCAAATAAACATGAACCGGCTGTGAAAATGACTCAAAACTATACATCATTATGTAGGTCACCCTGTTTTCTTTCTATTGATACTAGAATTGTCACTAGTACGTGAGATTTATTGATTTTGTGTCTACTTGAACAAAAAAAGACCTTTAAAACCTTAATTGTACATTTCTCAGTACAATGACCCATATGCTATTTTGGATCAAGCCCTAGACTCTAACACTATCGAAAAAGGTAGAGTTTGGGAACTTTTAAGAAAGGCTGGTAAGGTTAAACGTGACACTGGAACCAACTCAGAACCTAAAGTTACAAGGATATCCCCCCTCTCTGGGCCAGAGGCTGGGGTGGTGGTCAACATTGTAGGGATGAACCTTGGCCCACCAAATCTGACCATCACTGTAGGCAACAAGAGATGTCACTGCAGCAAGAACATAATGAACACCTCCCAATCATTCAGGAATGGATGCAAGTAAGGTCATAATGCAATTTTTCTAGTTCTACTTGATGACTCTGTACCTTAAAACAGCACACTTGCCCTGTCGTGTTTAAAAACGGTATGGCATAATCATAATCAGAAAAAAGGTGTTCTATCCAATACATGATGCAATATTAATATTAATTACAATACTTTAAAATGGAAGACTCTATTATTGAACAATATTCTAATATAATTATGTTTTATTCACATTAATTCCCATATATTACTTTCCAACAATCCTACAAATCTGTTACGACTATGTTGTAATTGTGATCGCGTTGGAAAAAATCATTATTTCTTTGTCCATTTCATTTCAGCACTGACAGCTATGCTGTATGTCTACTGATTAACGGGAGTGGCCTTATTGGGCAGGCCCTCCCAGTACGTATACAAACCCACAATGGTACAGAGGTTGTTTTTGAAATAAACAACACGTTTGTCTTCAAACCCAACCCAGTGGTGTATGATGTGAGCCCCCAGACGTCGTATATGTCGTAAGTCTCCTCTTCTTAGAGTATTAATATGGGGACATGGGATAAATATATAAGACAGACCAAGGTGGCACAAAGCACTTGTTAGTGCCCTGGTTTACACATTATGACATAGCATTGAGGGCTTTAGACAGAGACATAGGTATTTGCAACTGGGGCAATTACAAGTGCTGAGTGCCCGTGCACTCTGTCCTTGATTTAGTCTATATCAATCATAAAGAATATGTTGAAAAGTTTATTAAAAATAGAAAAAATGGCATTAGCATTCACAGACAGGCATTATTGCCCTTCAGGGCAATAACAGATCTTTTATTCACCGGTTTCTGAGATGGCAGGACAATGGAGAAGGTATAGACCTTGTGCAGACATGGTCACATGATCCTTTTTGGTGATCACCACGTGGTGATTATGACCATGTAGCTGTGAAATACATTCAAAATTTTAAATTCTAAGGGATGAAAATTGTTGATTATGATCGAATGACTTTGTTTCAATTAAATGGGGCACAAATATTTGTTCTTAAAGTTCTAGAATTGAGAATACTATTGATAATAGATTGATCACCAATATGGCGGCCATCCTATTTTTGAGGATGTGACGTCATCTGCACAACGTCTATATGGAGTGGAATCCTGATATAGAATAGGGATCGGAGCTGTGCAGGCGAGTTAGATAAAGACAGTGATTGGGTTTTGCTGGAAGGGAATGGGGCAGGGATATGGGGGACAGATATGGAACATGTGTACAAGGGACAGGAATAGAGTAAGCTGGATAGGAGCAGGGTATTGGGGGTCGATGAGGTTGGTTGGTTATTGGTTACTTAACACTCTAATTGACTGCCAGGATCATATCAAGGGTGGTGTCAATTGTAGCAGTAGGACCTAGTGCCCTCTTTATAGTGCTGCCTCAGTAAGATATCATACCATAGGCCCACATGATACTCTATCCAGTCACATTACACTGACAATAGGCCAACCTGTCGTGTTTTGTGGTTCTTACTTCATACCGAGCACCAGACGTTTATGATATGTCTTTTTAAATTAGTCTTGTCCATCAGTAAACTTTGAATGATCAGATCTGTATGCTTAAAAGTATATGAAAGTATACTTCTACTTTCAAGTCTGACTTTATCTATAGATTCAGTCTTCTGTAATTGTTGGTTTTATACAGTCTATTTTCTTACTTCAGGGGAGGGAGGACGGTAACTCTACTTGGAGAAAACTTGGACGTTGGTGTTAATCCTCGTTTAATTCTAACAACAATATTTGGTGACGACGCTACAAAATATGATCCACAGGTATATTTCCTATAGCTACTTCTTGTGTTCAGCAATTGACATAGTCATGTTTGGTCCTTTTTAAACACATTAATCAACTGCTTAAATCAATACTCGCTTCATGGCTACAAGAAAAAATGCAATAGAAATTCTATGCAAAAACGACATGTAGATTGATTATGGACTTTAATCTGAGAGTATTCCAAGCAAATCCCAGGAGATTCCAAAACTCTACCAAGGCTTTTAGAGTTTACTTTTTTTATTTATTGAAAAGTGAATCTGAGGAAGGTGACAAAACTTGCTGTTCTTCATGTAATATGAACAATACTTAAACAGACCTCAGGAAATTCTGTACATTTTTACATCTATTGACTCGGTGATTTCTCCCATATGATTTTGCTATTTTTGCTTCAGCGTTCAGAGCCATGCACAGTTACCAACAGTACCTTTATAACCTGTAAAACCCCAAACATCAGAGGGAGTATCCCAAAGGACTATCAGTTTCGGACGAAGAGGGCACTACCAGAAAACTTTGATCCCGGCTTCTATATCAACAACCCTACCTTGGGTATCAAGATAGGTTTTCAGACCGCCTTGTATGCTAGGAATGTGACTGATGCAGAGGGAAATATGCTTGACATGCATATTTCTCATGACCCTCTATACAGAGACTTTCAAAATGACCGTTTTGAGCTTCGCTTTTATGAGCTGAGTGATCCCAAGATAGTTATTGAGGTAATAATGAAAATGCCTTTTCAATACTTGTTTCCACTTGGAAAAATCAATAATTTTAGATAATTCATTTCCATTGGAATGCGTTCGATTTGTCATTTCATCCAGTGCTAAACTCATTATTCAGTATGAAGCCATAATATTAAATAGGTGAGACAAAGAGGTGTTAATTCTACAATAATTGATTATCATTATCGTACAGGATATTTATCAAATTATCATGTAACATACAGTAATTACTCATTATTTATTACTTCTCGTCATCAACTATTACTATCATTTCAAATAATTTGCCATACATCACTGATTCGATTTGATCCATCCTCTTTAGCTTTCTTTATCCATAGGACACAAGGTCGAAGCTTACCAATGCTGCAGAAAAAGAGGACTACATTGTCACAGTAGGAGGCCTCCCATGCAACGTTACCGAGTTGTACAGTAATATATTAAAATGTACACCGCCGAAAGAAAGTGATATACCAGACCATGTAGAAAATGCTCATGTAAGGGATGACGATGGCAATCCAAGGGTACAAGTAAGTCTGCCTCAGCTCTTTTCCACCTCCAGATGCCTTAAATCCTTCATGTGCATCCCAGGCATTAAGGCCTGCTCCTAGTTTCAAAACCAGATGTCTCCATGCATCATTTTGTTCTGAACTAAAGCCTATGAATGCCTAGTTATCCAAAACTATTTTAGAAAAGTCTACAACTTTCTGGCCAGAAGTACAGTATCTTTCGCTAAGTGGACAAATTAAGCTGTAAAGTATTCATCAGTAGGATTTATATTGTTATTCCTTAGGCCCACGTTAATATTTTCAAATATATTTGGTGACCAACTCTGCGAATTTCTTGCTTATCTACATACACTTTGCTAGGTCTTTCATCAGTGATTACTGAGAAAATGACCTAAAATTATAAACTTAACTAAAACTGTAGTATTATATGAATTAAAAAATAATATTTTGCATATTGTTGCCATGGTACCCATAATGCTAATTGAATATCAAAATGTAGAAATAGATCTAAACACATTTAATTTCCATGGAAACAGCAGCACCTGACGACTATTCTGAATTTAAAAACAAAAACTAACAATATAACTTTCAAGTTACATTATGCAAAAACACAGCTTGTAGTTATCTTCAATAGAACAAAAAAGAGATTATTTTGTTTGTATTATGGTCTATGCTTTTCATATTTTTATTCAATGTCTACATGTTTAGACTACTTTTGTCTATACCAATTATCAAGTACTTTTGTTGATATTATGGTGTCTGACCCTATCATTTTCACAAGCCCACTGATCAGCCTCTACTAGAACTATTTAAGAGCTGTTTACATTTTAGGGAGCCTGAGACTTCATTCATCATCTCTGTCAATATTAAAGTCCCAAAATCATAAAGAAGGCCAATTTGATTAATGTGGGTACAAAATAGCTTCCATGTTAATAGCCCGGTTAATAGTTAGCTCTATGGAAGTTATTAGTTTCAGAAATGCATGCAACATCTAGATGATACAATGGAATTCTAATGGCAATTGTACATATATTGCCAAATAACTGCTATGACTTTATCTTGTCCTCATCACCTTTGTTTAATGGACATAACTGCCCATTTTCCCAGCCAAGGTGCGATGTAATGATCACGTTATGCAACCATGCTTTTTTGGTTTGTCTGTTACTTACTAAAATGTCACGTAACTGTTACATTATTTTTCTGGGAGGTTGAGACCTAACCAAAACAGAACATTATCATAACGTTCTGATGAGGTTATATTAAGACCAAATTAAAACAGAATGTCATTGTGATGTTCTGATTAGGTGAGGCCCAGACCTTACTTAAACAGAACATTGTTGTGACCTCCTGACCAGGGGAGGTCCCAAACTCACCTAAACAGAACATTATTGTGACATTCTGATTATGTCAGATCTTAACCTTACCTAAACGGAATGTTCCTGTGACCAACTCATTAGGTTAGTTGTCAACCTTACCTAAACAGAATCTTTTTGTGACTTTCTTATTAAGTTTTAGCCTCATAAATAATGTTACAAGAACGTTATTAGAATGTCACAATGTAACGTTGCAACAGTTGGTTGCAGCAACGTAATTGGGATTCATCAAAAGAATGTTACTGCAACCTCACAATGTAATATAATAAGAATCAATCCAGTTATAAGAATGTCATATCCTTAGCTGGGTTGCTTATGAGACTTTATTGGATAATTTATATGAGTTTGGTTATGAAGCAGCATTGCCAAACTACTACAAAATTTCCTTAACCACAAATATATACTGATGAAATTTGTGATGAGATAAGTCTTAAATCATAATAAAGATGTTCATTCAAAAGTCATCAAAAGAACGTCGCTATAACCTAACAGTGTGGCGTAACAAGAATCAATCCAGAACGTTGCTGCAACGTTATTAGAACATCATATCCTTGGCTGGGTTGGCATCAACATTGCCTATTACGGACAGACTTATAGCTAGGCCTGATGCATCACATTATTACATATATTGCGTGAGCTCCTTCTGCTGGAATATTATCTGGCAGGAGGGTTACAGGCATTCTGTAATAAATAAAACAGGTGGAAACCAACAAAACATTGCAGCTCATACATGAAATCCTCAGTTTTCACAAGGGATAATGGGAGTGGTACCGTAAATAATAAAATCTAAGTCTTATATTCCACATGCAGAATTTGCTGCTAATTGTGCAAAAAAGCATTGGGAATTAGGGTTAGGCATAGATATGGCTCATATCACTAGAAATGTTAAACAATTCCCTTTTGAATGGTACATCATAAGTATGGTTTTGTGCCTTCATACCATATTCTTTCGAAAAACATTAAACAAATACAAAATCCAAGCATCAAAATCGTTATGTGGAATACAGGCTTCGGGCGTGTTTCACACTAGGATAATCGTTTATGCGTTTCTCATATCTTAAATTTTATAAATTTAAATATCATACTTAAAAAATATGATCCTTGAGTTATAACCAGTGTGAAACACCCCCTTAATATTGATACCATCTATATACTTACACATATACCTATTTATGTATAGTCATATACATATAATATGTACCTATTTTTGTATAGGTGCATGTTGGCTTCCAGCCCCCCTCCTCTCCTGGTGTGGCAGTCTACCAGTACAACAAACCAGTGGACCTGCCCCCTATACTGGGTGGACTGGCCGCAGCCCTGTTTGTTATCATCGTTATTGCACTCCTAATCTGCTGGTGGAGAAGGGAGCGTGATGATCCACTCTTGCATACAGATTATAGCGGTAAGTTTTTTTTGTTTTTTAAGACCTTTATTTATCCTTGTTTGACATCAGTTTTATCGTTTTTCATTGTCAAGCCAGGAGTAGTTTACATGGCTGGTGACTACTGAGGCTTTTACATCAAGAAAGGGATTCATAAAGTTATGTGCTTAGTGATATACAGTGTTTAAAGCTTGCATAGCCACTCACATAACATCTTTACATGATTGGTCAGTTAGCTGTTTAATTAAGGGTCAATCAAAATAGAAATTGAAATAGAAATTAACTAGGCCTATACATTTATTAAGAAGTGTGAAATACGGTGCAGGCACTAAGCCAAGTTGTATCTTGTATCCTCTTTCCCCATAGCCAGGACTCTCCGCAGATGAAGTGTTATTTCCCTGACTAAAGTTGAATAATGAATACTGTTGGAGAAAGTCCTCATTCTGAAATCTAAATAAGATGGGGTAATGGTTTAAATCTACACGCATATCACTTATTTATAAAGTATATCGAAGCTTTTATTCAGGGACGGCATCAATTTCTCATCATGCTTTCTGCAAACAATATTCATTTTCAATATATTCTTAAACATATATTCTTAATGTATTCATAGATGACATGTTTATATCGATAATCCAATGGAAGAACCTGTACTGGAATTGAATTTTCAATTAAAAAAAAAGAATGTTTTTGCTTTAGAGTTCTCCACCACTTAATGTTAAACAAATATAGAAGAAGATACATGGACATGGATTTGGTGTTTAAATTGTGATTTTAATTCATTCAATAACGCTGCAACAAAGTTTACTTTTCTCATTCCTAGTCCTCGTCAGGGATGGCTACGCTTTGCTGGATCTCATTCCCGAAAGCCTCCGTGAGAAAATCAGTTCAAAGACATTGGAAGTCAATTCTATAGAGGTCGGCGAGGAGATTGGTCATGGTGAAACATTTAAGATTCATTTCATGTTGATCGATATACTGGGTGCCATTTTACAAAATAAAGTGGGCTTCGTGTTATATATAATATGTATAATATTATATATAGGGGCCTATATGCGCAAAATTAATGTAAATGTATCATGGTAACTTGCCTCTACACACACAAAAGAATTGTTACCTGATTCTAACTCTATTTCCACCATTATTTCATAATCTATCCATTGATATCTCACATAGTATCATAGCGGTATTAATTTGTGAGCTAATGCATGTTTGTGAATACCAAAGATGATTCACAAAATAGTAATACCTGTCTCAGCTTATGAGGACTCGTGTACATGTATACCATGTATGTATTTCTGTGGTTTTCATTTTTGTAATGAAAATTTGATATGGATTCAATATGTGCATAAATGTTTGAAGAATGGTGCCCTGGTAACTCATACATTAAAAACAACGGAAGGGATAAAGGGGGGATCCGCATACAAATACATAATTATCATATAGATAATATAGATGTATAAGTAAATAGAGTAATTTTCGAGCACCCAGCATTTACAGACCTTTTTGTGCAATGACATTTTCCCGTTTTGCTGTTTATTTCTATGTGTCATTTAGTATTATGTGTCTCTAACACCCGATTTAGCCATACAGGAAATGGACAAAAAAATGTACAACCCTTTAAAATATTGCATTCTAATTATTTTACAGGTCATTTTGGTACTGTCCACAAGGGTCGTCGACTCCCATTTACATCAGAAGACGGAACCCATAATCGTGGGTATGATGTCGCTATCAAAACCTTGAAGGGTGAGTGGAAATTTATACTGTATATTTGTGTTTCATTTTGGTATAGGGGAGGGGCTATCAGTTTTAGACAACAAATTTAATGGCCACAAAAATTGTATATGTGAAATAATTATGGCTTTTACGAATATCATAGAGGTTCGTAGCTGCTTTGCGGGGATTCTTGTTTTTTCTTGACATCGGTTAGCACGCAGAAATGTGTAACTGCTTTCTGGACATATATTGGGGTTGTGAGGACTGGTTTAACACTAAGGTACGTTCTTCAAAATGTCATGGTCCCCATCCCTCCGTTTGCCCTTTGAGCCACAGTAACCAAAGAGGAGTGGTGCAGATGGTGAGGTTTGAGAAATTCAAGTAGGACATACATATTACAGACAAAGTAATTGCTATTGCCCTGGTTTGCACACACTGTCAACGAGGCTTTAGTCCAGATATAGGTGTGTGCAAACTGGGGTAATAACAATTGCTGAATGTCCCAATGGTCTGATCTTAATTTATTCCATATCAATTGCACGGAAACTGAAACTGAAAATATTGGCATTGGCATTCACATTATGACCCTCTGAGGCAATAACGGATCTTTTATTCGCCAGTTTCTGAGAGGGCAGGGCAGTGGTGAAGGTATTGGGGATGGAATCATGATAAAAATAATATTACTTATGTTACATCACTTTAGGCTAGGTCAATCTCAAGTGTTTGTGCTAAGATTTCGCCCCTTTACTAAGACATGCAATTCAAACTTGGCTCATGTCTTGTTTCATTATATCAGCTAGTATGTAAAATCCAAGGTCTGGTATTGTTAGGACCCCAAAACAACGGGAGCGCAGCGATGTACATAATATGTTTGGATTTAATAAACATCATCCTTTCATTCGAGTGTTCTGTCACCTCCTGATGATGAGCTACATTCTGAGATGACCTGCAGCTGAGACAGGAAGGAAGGCTGTGATATACACAAGCTAGTACACTGGAATAACTAATACAGAACAATGATAACTGGCAAACATAAGTATAATCCAGAAGTAAAACCCTAAAGTTCAATATGACTTTCTATTGGTTTCAGATGAAGGAGTGAGCAAAAGTGAACTACAAGACTTCTTGGATGAGGCAATAATCATGAAAGACTTCAAACATAAGAACGTGCTCGACCTTATTGGAGTGTTTATCAAAGACAATCGCCCCTATGTAGTTCTACCATTCATGGCAAATGGTGACTTGAAGAGCTATGTGTCCAAACAAGATAGGGTAAGATTGCCGATTTCTCTCTGAAATTTGGCTTTTCCTTTACTCATTAGATGGAATTATATATTGAGTAACCTAGATGTATTCTTTATATCACGGAAGACCAGAGGCAACCCTAATTTCTATTTTTTTCAGAAATTAAAAAACATCATATTATAAGTCCTCCGGGATTTCTTTTTAATATCCCACAGGCTCAGGTCAACTCTGTTTGTTGGTTCTGGAGGAGGCCTCGGGGGTAGCATAACTTTCTGTTATATATAGTGGAACCTTAAGGAAGACCATGGCCAGTTGTTACAAAAGGAATATCGGGGACCTAAGTGTTTTAACATCTATTAATAATCTTCCATTGTATGTGAAATTTATTCGATTTTCCTTAGAATTATCCTGATGAAGCTATAGAATCACAGAGAAAACAATGCTTAACGGAATCATTTTTTAACTGATTTAAGGGTTAAGTTATATGCAACATTATGTCAATTCCCTCATAACATAAAATATAACAGACTTGAAATAATGAATACCTTTTGTGGAATGTTATGCACCCCCCCCCCCAGGCTATAAGCCAATCTCAATAAAAAAATTAAAAAAAAAGAATGTTCCATTGCGCAACCCCTTCCTTCCACCCCACACTACAAGGTAATAGAGAATAGAGTCTTATCCCGACCTCGTGCATCCGTCACGGTTTAGTGGAGGCTGGACAAACAATCCCACGTGGTCGGAGCAGTGTGACACCTGATTGGTGGAGGCCCATTACATAACAGTGAAAAGGGACTGAGGGGCTCTCCCATTGGCCAACAGTTAAATCAAACCTTTTAATATTGAAAAATATTTATAAAATACAAGGCTTACATCCATAATAACGATTCATATATCAATGAAAAGAGAAGGTTCTGCACCATGCACCCATGGTAAAGACATTATTTTACCTTGTATGTACACACAGTTGCAGGTGGTTAAAAGTCACCAATTTAAACATGCTCAAAGAGAAAATAACCCCTGGCTTGTCTGGTCTGGACCACTGAAGCTGCGTTCCACACTAGGTGGCGTGGTGCGGAAAATCATTTATTGTCCCTGTGTCTCTGTCACGATCTGGCTATTCACAACGTTTGCTGTTTAAGTTCAATATGTGTATGATTGCTTTTTCAATCACTATGATGGAAACAATAATAATATTATGATGGATTTCATATAACAAACATTTGATGTATTGTAAAATATTCCAGATGGTCTCAATAATGACTTTTTTATACTCCACTTACAGAAGATCAAGCTGCCCAGGTTGTTGTGGATGCTGGTGCAGGTGGCTGATGGAATGGACTACATCTACAAACAAGGAACTGTCCACAGGGATCTGCGAGCAGCCAACTGTCTGTAAGTACACCACAGAGATGCCACTCCCAACTGGTGGAAAAGCAGAAAAAAAACTCCTCCTACTGTTTTTCAGAGAAGCAACAGAGAGAAAATAAAAGGCCATATTCCACTACATGTTGGAATGCCATTTGGGATGCCACTGCAAGCAATTTGCATTTCAGAAACGAACATGTAGGTTTTTGCCACCGCAAGCATTCAGTAAGCTATATACAATCATTTGAGGTGGTACTTGTGTTGACCCAACACAAGTACCAATGCAAGTAACACCATATATTCCACCTTGCGGTCCTTGTTTTTACTTGCCGTGGGACAAAACACCACTAGTAAAATGCCCACCGCAAGCAAAACACCACAAAGTGGAATATGGCTTTTAGGAATCCTGACGTTGAATTATAATTATTTAAATCCTAAATTTATCTGTATAAAAAAGAAGGGGGCACACATTGACAAATCTGCCCCCTTAGGTGCATCCCTGCCAACAACTTAGCATTTTGCATTGTAAGAATTTTATAGCATGATACCACCATCCATTGTATATAAGTGTAGCTATTCTTATAGTATGCCAAAGCTTCTCAATGCTTGTATACATGTTGCAGATCATCAATATGTATACCTCATGATCGCTTATCAGAATGATGTATATTGGTCCTCAAGCTTATGATGATGATGATGTGTTGGGGTTTAAGGTCTACTCAGCAATTTTTCAGCTATATTGAGACCAACTCCAGTTTTTGACTGTACCAATTGGCTGACTGAATCTATGGGAGTGAGAACAATGGCAAGGCAGGGTAGTATAGCAGGCACAGCCAAGACTCGAACCCAGGCCAGCCAAGTGAGAGACAAGCACCCTACCCACTATGCTATCTGCCCCCCCCCCCCACCTTCCTCAAGTTTATCCCTGGCCTGTGATTTGGAAGATGAACCTAATGTTTTGTTTTCATCATCCTGCCATGCTCCTTCTAGGGTAGATGCTAATGAAGAAGTTAAGGTGGCAGACTTTGGGCTGGCCAGAATTATGGAGAGGGACTACTACAGGATCCAAGACGTGGACCGGGCTCTGCCTCGAAAGTGGATGGCACCTGAGGTTCTGGAATACTACAAGTTCACAGTTTACTCTGATGTGGTAGGTTTTACTGGTCCAAGGCTAAGACTTATTTTTAGATAACATTGCTAAGTATTTTAGAATGTGTTGATAAACTAACAAAATGTATGTTTCCCCTTTAGTGGAAACTGCTAGATTGAAGATCTGAATGAGAAATTATTGTCTTTTGAATATTTGTGAAAAGAAAACTGCACATTTCTGACTGTGTTATTTGGTTCATTAATCATGATAAGCAAACAAAGCACAGAGCTATATCAGGGGTGTTTCCATGTGTCCAGAGCATGGAAATTCAAACTGGCATATCTCAGCCCAAATACTACAAGGACATTCTAAAATGGTTAGCAACACATGAAATAGGAGGTTATGTATTCCAATTTATACTTTTTCCCCTTAGGTCACAATTTCCTACTATTGGTCACAATTGACAAATTTTAACTTCCAATTCTATTAATTTCCTGCAGCTGGAATTTGAGGGATACCACAATTAATCGGGACTTACCCATTAGCTATCCTTCAAATAGATGAATCAATGGATGAACAATCAAAGAAACAGGTCTTGGAATCTTGGAACCATAGTTTTGTTACTATAGGTTGGGATGAATTCTGTCTTTAGTGACCGAATCTATGAGATGAAGGTGACAGGGCAGACAAACAGCAGGGGATCAAAACCTAGAAATCATTTTTGCCGTACTTTCATCCCTTAGTGAACCAAGCACCAACCGGAGTTGAATCCAAAGAACCACTTGGTCAGTGCTGGGTCCCCACTATTGTCGCCTTATATGATCAGCAGCGACTACTGGGGGCCTATTCTTCCCTGGAACCCTCACCGGTTCTCACTGAACTGTTTCATCTCTTTTTCCAGTGGTCGTTCGGTGTGCTGATGTGGGAAGTGTTGACAAAGGGAGGTAGTCCATTTACTGAGGTTGATGCCCGATACATGAAGCGCTACCTTGTACAGGGGCACAGGCTGGAGAGACCCCCAACCTGCCCCAATGAGGTGTAAGTAGGAAAAATCATTTCTTTTATATGATGTGTTTCAATGTACTGCTATTCTATGTTGCTTTACTCTTTTATTCTAGAGTTTTAGAGTGATGAGATGTGATACTAATGTCAAAACATTTCAATGAAAATTGATCATCTATCTAAAATGAGATTTCTCCTGTTCCCAATGTTGATGAAAATGCTGATATGATATGATACATGATATGATATGATATGGAATTCCTACAATTTGCAGTCAAAATCTTATAAGTTTATGTCTTTCTGATTAGCTGAATTCGAACCCTTCATATGGTCAGGTGTAAAGTCAGTTGAGATATCGTTATTATGTTTTTAAGCCACATTTTGAAAATCTAAGACTCAGTATGCCATGGGATGGTTGGAATCTTTTAAATATAAAATAGTTAGCTATCTCAATAAGATTTAATACATTTGGGAAGCTCTACATAGAAAATAATAGATGTCTTAAATTTGATTTTTATTTATCCTTATCTAGCAGGATCTGTATTTCTAGTGCTACTTGGGAATATCTAACTTCTCAATATAAAAATTCCTTAAGCAAAGTTATTTTCGCTTGGAAAATCATAAAGGCAAGCTCTTTATACTGATCTAACATTCTGTAAATACCATAGCATCTCTATGGTAAAAATTGACATACTGTGTTTGGAACAGTCTTACATCCATTGACAAGCGTCAGGTGGTAGTGCTGGGGCTAGAAGTATATTTTGGCACCTCTATGGCACCCATGTATTACTTTTCTCAGAGTACCAACCAAAGTTCCATTTTCAAATTCCCTGTGTTTTTCCTGAGACTTCCCTGTCCCATGGCAATTTTTCCCTGTGTCATATCCAGCAAGTCATTCAATTTTAAAAGCCTCTGTGTGCAAAGAAAATTTGGACAACCGGACAACAAAAAGTCAAATCCCTAATATCTTGAGAATCAGGAATTTCAGAACCTAGCCAAATGAAATTCCCTGTTTTGGCAAAATTTGCAAATTCCCTGTGTTTTCCCTGTCAGGGAATGTTTTTTTTGTCATTTTCCCTGTTTTACCTGTGTGGTTGGTACCCTGTTTACTAGATCATTGCTTCATGATGAATTCACGATCGCTTGATATTGTTGGTTTATAACTTCAGGTATGACGTTATGATGAAGTGTTGGGAAAGAGACCCCAACAGACGACCACTCTTTGATGACCTCTCTAAAATGTTGGAGGCCTTGAAGAACAAGGCCAGAGGTAAATCTACACACACTTCTGTGGTAACAGTACTTTGATCCAAAAGTAACAATTATTTTGTCACTGTGACTGAATAATTGAGCTTGCTATAACTTATAAGATAAACAGCTATGGTGATATTTTGGCTTAGTTCACTCTAGAGGAATTTGTTCACAAATCTTTTTCAATCCATCAGTCTGCAAATATTGAGAAAATAGAAGCAATGTAGTGAAATGTGTCTGCTACCGACCCCCAACAGTGTAATTTGAAACAGGGCTATCAAGTCACATAACCACAGCTCTAAATGTTCTCCTCAGCATTCCATATTTCGAGTTGTTTTTAAGGAGGGTTATTCTAAAAGTTCAAGTTTTCCACTGAAATGGCTGGAAAGATAAATGTTTGAGGACAGGGCAAGAAAGACTAGAGATTGATAGGATAAGGAATCAAGGGATCGAAACATGTACGTTATATTGTAAAGGGGAAATTGTAGTACAAAATGATTAGTGCTTCAGATAAGAACGTTTGGTTAGGAAACTTATCATTTGCATTTGTAATAAAACCGTTTAGAAATTTAAAAAAAGAGGAATCTTGAAATCTGAGTGCCCCATCCCCAGTAGATAAAAAGAAACCTCCGTCCCTTAACTAAATACCCGCACCTACACTTATGATTGAAAACTGTACTGCAATGCTACTAAACCCAATTTGCATTTCAGACACAACTGTTCGCAAAGATGATCCCGAATACCTTGAAATATTGAGACGTCAAAATTCAGACAACGGATACTTGGTGCCAGGCAAAAAGTCAGAGTATCTCAGTGTAAGGGCAAGTAACGAGTACACTAAAGCTTACGATCACATGCGTCCTTCGTTCAGGGAGAAAATTGAACAAGACAGCAAGGCAAATGGTGGCGTACACACTGAACATGCAGAAAATTATGTAAACTCGATAGTTCACAAGCGGGCACAAGATGTGGATCGACCGATGAGTGACCAGTTTGCATTAATGCCCGAAACGGGGGAACTGGCAGAGAGCGAGTATGTATATCAAGGTCCTGAACTGTTTGTAGTTAACGAAGAGGATGAACAAAACACGACTCCGGATAATACCAAACAGACCACACTCAAGAAAACCAACTCCGAAAAAGCGGAAGATGATCAGAACATGGTCTCCAATGATGCGAACCAGACCACATCCAAGAAAGAAATGTCAGAAGAGGTTGATGATGATCAAAAGATGACCCCAGATTACACCAACCAGCCTACATTCAAGAAAAGAAGGCCAAAACTGAAGGAAGACGAGGGAAATACTAACCCAGAATACGCAAATCAGGACACAGTAAAGGAAGGAACACAAGCGGCAAACAATGGCGAAAACAAGGACCCTGATTTCAAGGACCAACCCAAATTCAAGAAAAGAGCAATTAAGAAAAGGTGAGGGGCAGAAAAATGAAAGAACTGTAAAAGGAAATAAAAAGCTATATTACTGGAGGGGTGGACTACGACAGAAAAGGAGATTTGAAAGAAAGTTCCTTGAAATAATTTCAAGTTTTTCTGACTCTTATGAAAGAATCACAACACAGAAATAATTTAGTGTATATTGTAAAAAGGGGGAATTTATTCAAGGAAATAGCATGCTATATTTTGGGTGCTTTCACTCAGGCTACTTGATTTACCTAACGTTATTATACAGACATTTGTTGCGAGGTTAATAGCTACCTGCTTTGGCAGTACATAAAATATGTTTACATTTCTATCATCAATTGTTATATGTCGAGAATATCATGTACAAAGAGGCTTACAAAATATATGCTTCATTATATATTGATCAGTATGACACATTCTGAATTTGGTTATGCAATTCCATACCCTATGTTTGAGCACCAGTCTTATAATGAACTTTTCAACAATCTTTTAAACACTTTCAAGATATATATATTCTTTCTTTTTGTAGGTGTTATGTGTATGATTAAATGACAATCAGTCACATGACAATACTTTGTTGAAAAGAAATCTTTTTGTATTAGATTTACATTACTTTCCTGCTGATAAAAACCTCATAGATATGAAAATCAACATAACTGGCAAATATGTATTGTCGTATAAACCATTCTTTTAAGATATAAAGATATAGAAAATAGATTATCTATCATTTGCGTACGTATTTCTTACTTGCTTCTAAACCTAGATCTATTACAAAGTATATGCAATGTACATGTATTACAAATATTCGGTAAATACTAATACTACTGAACATATTTCTATGAATTTGGTAAATACAGACTGCCATTTCTTCGTAACGATTTATAGGAATGAACAAAAGAACATTATTCTATTTGTGTAAACCTTTTCCAAGGATACTGCATGAAAAATTATATATCATTTTCGCTATTAAAAGTATTAGACATAGAATTCGTTAGTGTTCCCTTTTTGTACATCTCATCTTACATAAAGTCGTTTTATGATCATTAATGAGGTTTATTCATAAGAGTTACGACAGTTACCATAGGTAACATGCACTCTACCAAATAATACTACCAGAATATTTTATCTTTCAAATACAGGTTATTGGTAGGTTCTAATTCATTCATTGCTTAGTTTTATACTAGCTAGCTCTAAGTATATTCCACATGCCAATGTTGCTATCGGTCTTAAAAAATGTGCAGTGGGAATTCAGGATAAATACAGACATGTTAAATATCATTATAACGGTAATTATCTTCTCAGATGTATGGTTACATGCGATATTCTCAGAGAAAATCAGGCAATTATAGAGTCATGAAAAATTAATTTCATAACCTCAATAAAAGTCCCAAACTGCTACTAAAGCTTCCAAAGTATTCAGAATACAAAATTTCCCTACAAAATTTCCTTAACAAACACAATGTACAATAATAACTACCTACTCTCAATACCAACTAGTATACATACATATATAACAACGATATTATATCCATTCATACTATAAATATAAATGATTTGCAGTACAATTTGGAAGCGCTGATTGTAGGTAACCCTGGTTCTGTTCCGGGCTACTTTTTCCACATGGCGGTGGCTGGTATAAAGTTGGCCGGTCGTGGTGCGTAAGGCTGAGGCGTATCGAGTCCAAACAACATCTTCAAGTCCTGGAGTGTCAACTTGTTGGCCGACGCCTTGGCTCTATTAAAAGAAAACATTCATTGTCACTGTCCTTCTAGGAAACAGCAGAGATAAGACTTGACTATAGTAAAAGAACATCTAGAATTTTGCGAAATAAATATTTTGGAACTTAAGTAGGAGGAAGTAAGTAGGATTGGAAATAAGGTATCTTATAGTTTGCATATTCTTAAGTTAAAAAAACATGTACAAAAGCTGTTTGTTGCCTGAAAAATAACAGATTAGCAAAACAATTTTATGCACACAGGCCTACCATACTAAATATAGATTCAAGACCAATGTTGACTTTGGTAACTGTGCAACATACAATAAATACAAATATATCTAGACCACACTAATATCTCTCCCCAAATCTACTAAAAGCAAAACTATTTTAAACATCCTTCCAACTAACCCAGAGAGGACGTTGTCGGCGAGTGTGAGTTTCCTCTTCTGCAGCTGGAGGATCTTCTCTTCGATGGTGTCCTGACAGATGAAGCGGTGGATGGTTACGTCCCGCGTCTGACCCACGCGGTAGATCCGGTCACACGCCTGCAGCTCCAGCGCCGGGTTCCTGACACACAAAAATCACAATAAATGTTTTATGTACACCAAAAAGATTTGGATAGAATTGACAATTATTATTTATATGATAAGATGCCTTCACAGCCTTATAGGGTAACTAAACCCCCATACCCACCAGGGCATTTTTTTACATAATCAGACGATGGATCGCAGTAGAATCAGCCGATTCTGGCCAAAGAATTGGAAGATTTTAGCACCAATTCATAATAAAACCTTGAACCAAGTCAAAGCAGGTATATTTGCTTAATAATCTCTTGAAAACTAAGCTTCTAGACAAGAACTTATTCAGGGTTGCCACTAACCAGAGATGTCGAAATTCCCTGACATTTCCCTAACGAATTTCATTTTTCCCTGACTACTAAGATGAGAAAATCCTTTCAATAAACAGCCTTGTAATATCCATAGAACAGTCCTTTCCATCAATTTAGGCTGGAACCTTAAAAACACAATACCTTAATTTTTTCTTGACAACTCCTGTACCCAATTAAGGCCGTGCTCCTGGCTCACATCAATGTCCTTTAAAATCCCAACATAGTCAGGGGTACCACAATTTACAAAATTCTATTGTTAGTTTTCATGACAACCAGAAATACAAAGATTTTGAGAGCATCAAAGTTGGCCAGCTGTTCACTCATGGGTTTGGAAATTCCATTTTTCCCTGACAGGGTCAATTTTCCCTGACCTTTTTTAAAATTCCAGTTTTCCCTGACCAATTCCAAAATTCCCTGACTTTTCCCTGACCTTGAAAAAAAGAACTTTTCCCCGACTTTTCCCTGGCCATTGGCAACCCTGTAATTGGACCTGCGTTGGTTCACTGATTTTAGCCAACTACATGCATAGTATACAGCTAAAATTACAAATCCGTGACGTTTCGATGTTGACGGCGTGACAGTGGCGTCACCTGGGAGAGGCCGTGCAAACCATTTCAACTAGTAATCTGTTTGCCAATTTTGAATGAGTCTTTACTTCTGTTGTAACCAGAAACCTACCAGTGCATGTCTATCAAGAAGAGGTGGTTCCCTCCAATCAGGTTCAGCCCCACTCCACCGGCCCGAAGCGAGAGCAGCATCACCTGAAAAAAACATAAAGGTCATTATGAATTCTTTAAGATATGTGACAAAAGGGGCCACCAAATTAACACATAATTTCTATTTGGTATTAATTCAAAATTGCTGAATGCGAAAAATCTTCCAAAAATGTAGAAGCAGTAATAGTCTGGGATAGAGATATTTGTTTATCAAATCGTTGCGTTTCAAAAATGAGAAACATCGATTATGAAATCATTATATAATTTAATGAGGAACTACGACTGGTAACATTTGACCCATAACAAACATAAAATTCTTAAATAACCGACGGTTGCTGATACTTGTGCCTGCATCGATTTTATAGCAGACACAAATAATATTTTAACATAATACCTTTGTCACTGATCAAATACATTTTTCTTAAGAATTTTGTGCATGTATAATTGCGGTAGCATCAGCAGAGAGAGCAAAGCCACGTTTTGTATACAAATAATTTTTTTCTATTAATGTCCTAATCCAACTTTCCATCATGTACACACTAATAGTTTTTTCGTTTATTCCTTAATTTTAATAATCTATCGTTTGTTTGATAAATCGAAAACATTAAACTCATGTCTCATAACTTACCTCAGGACCGAGTGGGTCATTGTTAAATAAGTCGACCATCTCAGCGCGCTTTTTGGGCGGGATGTCGCCTCTGATTGTCGAACACCTGAAGTCGGCCTCCGTCAGGTGACGTTCGACAACCGACAACATCTGGGTCCATTGGGACACGATAACTCTGAAAGACAACACAAGCAACTAAATATCAAGGCTCAAATTTAAGCTTTTGAAAATGACTACTCACTTGGCAGTTGGTGCTCAAATTTACCTGCCCAATGGTAAGTCTACGTGCTCAAGGCTCAGAAATGTTACCTTTGATGTTTTGATATATTGATATGTATCAAATCTTAACCCTTTAGACCCCAATCCGGCCATAGCCGCCCATGGGTCTCCTCCCCAATCCGGCCGTAGCCACCCATAAAAACGGACATGTTTTCGTAAATTTTCCAAATTTTTCCAATGAGAATGATTCAAGAAGTATCCAACATACAAAAACAACCAATATATCGTCTAAAAGCTTATTCAATTTCATAGCCGATGCTAAAAACCAGATGACTACAACTTAAACTGGTAGGGGTTGGTACGCATTTGAACTTCTTCAAGTACAAGGAATTATGGGAATTTCAGAGGGAAATCCAAGGAAAACCTGGGAAAATACAGCAGTTCATAATGCAATCCGTGGGGTCTAAAGGGTTAATATATGAGACGTCATATTCTGGACAGCGATTTATCTGTCCGTTCAGCAGTTTATTCTTTATCAACTTTAATATGTCACACAGAACCTCCCTCCAGATGCCAACTTAGCCCAATTTCGGACATCAAAGGAACAGATTCCTGTCTAGGTAACGTGTCTTTGGATCCTCTTATATTTTTTCTGGGTTTTTTTTCTCGAAACTATTTAGAATACATGTAAGTGTGATTCACAATAATATAAGGATACAAGAATGAATAACCTAAATGTCAGTTACTTTACGTCCCAGTATGTTTATATTAACCATTAACAAATACTTACGATTTCTGAGGTTTCTTTTTGTCAGAGTTGTCTCTGATCTCACGGATATGTTTCAACAGTGCCACGATCTGCAAAATAACATATTATCTAAACTTTTTTTGCATAGAAATTTGAACCATTTAAAAACTTGGTCATACAGATTCTACTTTAGAATCCTAACAGTCTCGCAAGCTAACTTAAGAATTGCTCGACCTAATTATTAACCTAATGGTTCACATCTCGGATGAAATATGTGAAATAGTTCAGTCACGTGTTTCAGTCTCCAACTGTTGACCAATGGTATTAGGCCAGATACAAGGAGCGAGGACCAATAACTTTTTATGAGGCCAGCTAGTTTTCCAAAAACTGACAACCTTGAAAGTCGCCATGGTTCAAAACCAATTTTAATTTTTGTTCTTATAAGATTGCAGTGCATCACTACAATTTTAAAATTATGGAAACATTTTACTTCATATCTTTATTCCATCCAGATTTGCTTTAATTTTGCCCCCTCAAAATAATCTTTTTTTCCATGACAAGTAATTTATAATGACAATTTTCAGGTTCTCTGTTACGTTAGTCAGACGAATATCCCATAGGTAAGTATGGTAAGAAAACTATGTTGCATTTTTGACGCTATTGGGTACCTTGCTGCTTGGTAGGGAGGGCTCGAACACCGAAGTCTTGGTTGCAGACGGTTCTTCGGTGACTTCGTCGCTGACCGCCATCAGCCTCATCTGCTGTACGATGTCCAGGTCGATACCGTCATCCTTCTCCAGGGCTTCTGTGTCCAGGCCCTGGTGGGGTAAGAAAAGGGTTAATCAGATTGTTTGCATATGAAACCTCCAGTGTCTTAAAAAATAAAGCACTTTTCTTTGGGATTTTCTTTCTACGGCACATTCCTCACAATCATAATTATATTTAGACAGGGTGCCCACGCTTTTTTCAGAAATAAAAATAAGACCTTTATATTACATTGTTGTGTACCAAAATAAGACCTTTTCAAGACATTTCTAAGAATACTTTTTGACATTTTTAAAACTTTCTTACATTCTACCAATAAGCGTTAAACATAGAAATGACAGGAAGAAAAATTACATTTTCTGATAAATTCAGATTGAGCAAAAATAAGACCTTTTAAGACCTTTGGACCAAAAATAAATCTTTCCTGATCTCCCTTCTTTTAGCCATCATCTTACGTTGCAGTCTCCCTGCCTTTAACAAAATAAGGAAAAAAAAGCAAACAGTCAGACTTCTTAAACAGCTCGAGAGTTACTTAGTCACTTTCTTTACCTGTTTGGTGAGTGACAGATGACTGCAGCACTGCCGTAAACGGAGTAACATGAGAAGAATCTGACTTCCACCAGCCCGCCCGCCTGAACCGGAGGAACCCACAACACCCCCGGAAGACGGCCCTTGACTGCCCCCGGAGGTGGCCCCCGAGCCCGCTCCATGGCGAGGCGGGGTGTCGGTCCCCGCCCAGGGGTGGGACTGCGGCTTGGTCGACTGGCCGCTCTCCTTTAGATGTTGCTTCTCCTCGGCTCGCTGGAGGTAGTCCTGAAGGGTGGACCTGGAGTTTAAAGAATTTTATTTTGTGATAAAAACTGAGGTTTCCTTTGGTTTTTAGTAGGATACACAAGGTATTCAGGGAGAAAAGAAAATGAATATTATACAAAGATATTCTTTAAGCAATACTGTCAAACTGAATTATTTTTGGGATGAAATATGATTTGTGAAAAAAAGAACTCCTGAATTGTGCAGAGATGCCAGCGCAATATGATTAAAAAACCTATTCTTATGTCTAAATTCATGGTCCTATATAAGAAGTAACGTCTTTTTTGTTTACCAGAATGATTAAAACAAATGTATGAAAATGTCATAAGTATCTTAAAACAGATGGGCCGGATCGAACCTAAACCCCTCTATACATTCTAGTATAAGGGTGCAGGCTTAAAGCCGGCGGCTGGGAGCCCCTGGAATGACACCCAGAGACCGTCTGTGGGCCAGGGGGACTTGACGGGAAGAAGTGGGGCATGTCCCGGTAAGTGATACTCCACCAGGCGGACTCTGGACCAGGCACTATAGGCTGAATGCGGTTCACTTTCTTTGAGAATTACTCCTCTCATGACAGTAATTATAAAGTAATTCTACAGTTTATATAGATTGCATTTAAATGTTGATTTATAAGAATGCCTGAAAACCTGAAATAGCCTGACAACTGACAACCCTGATTGTGGTAATTCTATCATCTCTTTATTGATTTTGTTTTTCATTTCAAATGGAACGTTCTGCCAGTGCTACAAATAGGAGGTGTTAATAGATACAGTATAGTTCGATAGTTTAAATAATAGAACTGTAGGATTTTGGTTTTTGCATATTAAATGTGACGGCCTGTGAGTACGTAATTGTTTTTCCATTTCTTATAGAAACATGATACACATAAAATAACATTTTCAGTAATTCAAATACTTGGTAAAACTGACCTACTCAGAGATACAAGATGGCTTCGGGATGAAGTCCCAAGTTATGTTCACTTACTTAGACTGTTGAAATATCCGCTCGTATACTTTCCTTTCGTCTTTGGACAATTCCAACTCGTGAGTGAAGGCGCTTCGGGTGGGGAGTGAGACCTGGAACCATGAGACTTAATAAGTATGAACTGTTGAAAAAGATGCATTTCCACAAGGATCTTTCAGTATAAATACATTTGTTTATGTGTTTATTGACATCTTACAATCCAATTTCCTTCTGAAGTGAATAATTTGAAGTGTTTAATGGTCCAAGGGGCCTGAAGTTCCACTCAAGTATTACATGAAATATGATATATCAATATGTGTTTTATTTCACTTCATTAACCATGAATAGAGCATAAGGACACCTGACCGTAGGATAGGGACAAGTTTTTTTTAATGCTTTATCAACATTTAATCAAACTATAAAACTACATTCTATCGACTTCACTATGTCAATAGGAACTTCTCACATACACGTTATATACAGAGATGCCACCTCCAACTGATGAAAAAGTAGGAAACACTTTCCTACTCTTTTCTAGACAAGTAAGAAGAAAACAACCTAGTTTTCCAACCAATGGTTGTGCAATACAAAATCACTAAAAAGTAGGAAATCCTACATAAGAAGGGAAAATGGCATCTCTGAATATAATAGAGATAGTAATTTCATGTGATAGTATACTAAAACCCACCAGTTTCTCTCCCTGTTTGTTGGTTTGGTCCTTGGTTCGCCGCAGTAGTAACGACTTGATGAGAGTGTTGAGACGTTTCTGCCCGTTAGCAGACTTGTTGTCGACCTGACGTTTCCACACCTTGAGTTCATCAAAGGGCGAACATCGCAGGAATCTGAGGCGAAAAAAAGAAAGAATCCAATGTAGTTTTTTCGGTAATTTTTGTGTGTGTGTGAGAAAGTGAATTCTCAAAGAACGATACACACTAGTACACTTTCAAGACATTCTTCATCTATTTATTTTATTTTCCTGGCAGGACAGGAACACGCTGAAAACTCAAACAGCATAATTATGTGACCCTGTCACATGATTATAATCTTCACTGTCCTGACAAAGAATATCATATCATTAACACCTGATGTCAATGTCAATTGTTGGCAGTTATTCTTTTTTGGGCTTATATTTATGATTGAATTAGAAATTTACTGCAATGATGGTAGCCCTTCGTCCGTGAAAGTTTCAGAAAAATTCGTTTAAAAAGAAAAGAGAGCCGCCATGAGTTTTTTTAATGTTTTCAAAAACTCCCCGAAGCTTTAAATAAAGCCTTTTTAATGCTTTATAAAGCATCCAAGGCTTTACTGGAAATGCTTAAAAGCCTACCTGAGCAGTGAGTACATGTCCTGGAGGTCGTTCTGTATCGGGGTACCGGTGAGCGCCCAGCGCCGCCCCGACCGCAGTCGACACACCGACATGGCCGTAAGCGACTTGTGGTTCTTGATGCTGTGTGCCTCGTCAAGGATGATACGTCTCCACGCCACTCGAAGAAGGTTCGGTTGTTCTGGGGCCTCTTCACCTTCCTCCTAGAGTACAGATTAATTTTAATCTTAATTCTACGGTAAAACTGAATTCTACGGTAAAACTGAGTCCAATTTGCAATGGTATTGATAGATTTCAATTAGACCCTTGGAATTTTTTAACGTAATTAAATTTTGCCTTTTGAAGAGCCGCCAATTATGAAGTTATTTCGATTTTTTGAGGAAAATTATTAGAAAATCCAGCAAACCGGTAGATAACAAGACATACAGCTATGACAAATACGTTGGGAACAAGGATAAAATTAAACTTGTATTTCTTTATGAATTTGTTTCACTAAATTGCGTAATGAAACGGAACTAAACGCACAAGAATGACAAACGAGATGGATGGAAAAAATAGAAATAGACAATCAGTTTTTATTACTATCTTTCCTGAACCGTTAAAGATTTTTGTGAAAATCTTAACATCGTCTGAAAAATATCTGCCCACTTTTCCAAAGGTTTGGCGTTATGTAATCACTATTCATAATTTACAGCGTGCTTAACGATTACTAGTCTGAAAACATGCAAAGTTTTCTTCTAGACAAAATACAATTTGGTTGCAAATATCTGCCCACTTTTCCAAAGGTTTGGCGTTATGTAATCACTATTCATAATCTACAGCGTGCTTAACGATTATTAGTCTGAAAATCTGCAAAGTTTTCTTCTAGACAAAATACAAGTTAGTTGCAATTTTGCATGTCTTCCATTAGATGAGTCTGACTGCAGTGTTTATGTCTGAATAAAATGCAATACGACAATGGCGCACTCCTCACTGAGGTGAATCAGACATATTTCATAATTTGCAAGGAAATGCGCTCTTTTAATCAATTAAAATACATTTTGATATCTTTGAAAATCAAAAATGTTCCCTTAGAGCACTGTTTCAAAACTCAATATGACATTTAATTTTTTCATGTGTCAAATGATGCTGGGCAGGGCCCTAACATTTTCACTGACTAATGGCAAATCATGGTTGTTTTTCTTCAACAATATAACAAAAATTAACTTACGGCATCTTTAACGGGCATGTCGGTGACCTCCTTACTGGTGGCGCTGGGCGGCGGGCCCACTTCCTTACCAATAATGTTATACGTCGTCAGCACCACGTCACTTTTGGCAAGTCTACAAAGTTAGACATACTCTAATTTTATGTATTGTCATTAAAATTCCTTATTCGCTGAGTAACTCCAATGGGGGTTGACAACTGCCAAAATCTGGTCATAAACCTTATTTAGGATTTATGGACAAAAATCGGATTGTCTTAGGTTTGATAATGAATGTCCAAGTACATTGACTTCCACTAACATTTTTTTAGATATCTGATCCATGGATTGGGGGTTATACTTTCAACTATGGACATATTGCTGGCATTAATTTATTAATATACAGATAATTTTGACGTCAGATTTTACTTGCTGACTTTTTAAGAATAAAATAAAATAAAATTGTTTCGGATTTAGAAGATACTTAAAAATACTAATGAAGAATAAACTTATAATGGAATTCCATGGTAAAATTGGGTAAAACTCCATTCATCTGAGTTCCTTACACATTAATATCCCTTTCGCGGTTGGGCCCATGGTACAACTCCACCTTCAGCGCTCTCTTCGTACACCGTCGCTCGATCTCCTTGGCCCACTGGTGGACGAGCGAAGCTGGACATACCACCAGTGTGGCACGCGACTTCTTCAGACCCTTCTGGACTGGAAATAAAGAAAATTGTGATATTTTCATGGTCATTATTTTCAGTTTATTTTGAACAATGTCCTTAATGGGACAGCTGACTCAATGTTTACATAAGGTATTGTAGTTTGATGGTTTGAAATACCCTGGAAATAAACATACAATAATTCCAACATGGAAAAATAAAATTGCGAAAAAAAGATTTTAAAGTTTAGGATCGGCCAACAGTCCTCGAATTTCAATGACTTTTTGAAATATAGAAAACCATTGTCCTTTGTGCCACACGTAATTTTTCAAAACGATAATGACAGTGGAAAGTGTCGGACTATAGCGGCTTTGGCAACTCATAACGTAAAGTTGATATTCTAGGATTCCTTATCTCTATACATATTGCTTAATATTTCCAAGCCAATTTCAATCCATACTGTGTTTCTGCCAATCATATATACAGAAAACGTTTTGTAATCATTCCATAAAAACAGGACCAACCAAGATGATTATAATTCAATTCACAGTTGGACATTTCAATATGTTAGAGGTAGAGACTCCCTGCATTTCAATACATTAGAGTTACTCAGGCTCCCTAAAGAATCCTTACGTTTGTTGAGCTGCTTGTCCTTACTAGTCCAGCCGTCCCCGCTCTCCTCTTCATCATCCCGTGTCTGTTTATCCTTAAGGACCATCGAGATCATGGTCAGAGTTTTACCTAGACCCATGTCGTCAGCTGTGGAAAAAAAGAGCAAAGATTCAAACACAATTACGAAGAGTTTTCGGACCCATACATTTTAAACTAAATGGTAAAAATCCCTAAAGAAAATTGTTGTAATAAGGTAACCTGACTTACACTAATATTTTGGCTCTACTCTTTTTTTTTTCTTTAGAAAAATGTTGCTTGAATGTGCCTTTAATAATCAATCAAAATCTTACCTGAACACAACTAACCATTCTTATCCCTGCTTTAACATGAATTTCAACAAAAAAGATCTTAACAACAGACTACATCGCAATAGGAATAGGATAATAAAATATTTGTCTTTTCATTGAATCACAAATATACAAGACCAAATGACCAAATGACCAAAGGTACTATCAAAGGCAAAAGCATTTGATAGAGATTGGTCGGCGGATTTCAATCTGTGAATCATTTAAATCTTAAATCTGTGAAACATGATCTAAAACTAGATCAAAAGTGCCATTGATTTAATTGTGGCTTAGGCCTAAAAGGCCTAAAAAAATGATTTATTGTGGTAGGTCTGAACTGACACTATAGTGACAATCTGAAAAAATATTTTCTTTCAAGCCTATAGGTTAGACATTGACTCAGGCCTAAGGGGATCTGTATGTCTTATACAAATCAGATTTAATATTTTGATGGGAGGTCTGAAAAAACTGACACTATAGTGACAATTTCACAAATAATTTAATCTTTGAATCACTGCATTTTGATCTGACAGGGGTTAAATAATTATTTTTCCTAAGGCCTAAGACTGCACGATCTGTAAAATATTATTGCAACCGTATCTAGGCCTAAAATAATCAAACCAAATCATATATAGGATCCTGAGCTAATTGGAACTTAGATATTTAGATGAATTTCATTTTGATAGGCCTAATAAGGTCTAAATAATTATTTTTCAGATTGCCAGTGTCCGACCCAACGCCAACGCCCGAGTTCAATGGCATTCTAGGACTAAGATTGTACCATCTGTAAAATATTACTGCAAGCGCTTCCAGGCCTAAAATAATCAGACCATTTGATATTTAGGACCCTCACATATATGAGAACATAGATATATACATGGCTTTCATTTTGATAGGCCTAATAAGGTCTAAATAATTATTTTTCAGATTGCCAGTGTCCGACCAATCCGCGTTAGGCCTCTAGCCGAGTTTAGGCCTAGATTTCAACGGTATTATTTCATATTATTTTATATATGCTGGAAAAAAGATATGAACCTACCTGTACAGCCTGAGTCCTGAATGGGTATATTGTCCACAATTATTGCTTTTAGTTCAATGTCATCCTGGTTTTCTGAGTTCAAAGTATCGATGCAGGCGTGATGGGGAGAGAACCCGGCGAAGGATTGACGGCGCCATGTTGACGGTCTGACAGCAGTGACAGTGCCTCCACGTGTCCGATCGATCCAATGTTTTCCCTTCGATACGAACGCATGATTCCCGCATGAGTTTTCAATGCGTTGTATGCGTTTAAGGGAATCCAGACGTCCAAAATATATATGTTGAAAGCATCAGATACCGCAGTAATCCAGGCTAGAAAGAGAGAGCCTCCCCCGCAACGGTCCGCTCGGGACGACTGCGCCCGGTGGTCTGACAGAATGTGAGGCGGCCGGGCGGAGGCCGAAGGATTACCCCAAACTAGAAATCTGAAGATTTTCGACCGAAGATGCCTTGCGGAATTTGAGAGGTAGACCATGCTACTCCACCACCTCCCCCAACCCCTTCCACCACTCCCCTCCCTCACCACTAGCGTGTTCCTGACCCCTGACCCCGTCGCTGCCGCCGCCCACCTTCTCCCTCCCCCCCCCCCCCCCCCCTCTCTACCCCAACCCCCGCCCATCTCCCTCCCCTTTCACCCGGCGCTGTGCTCCACTACAAACACCACCGCCCCCCACCCACTCCCTCCCCACTGCAGTGGTAAGCCCGTGCCCTAGACTGTAGTTACATCCAAGCCTGGTAGTCGCTCAAACCTTTATGTAATAACTAATCTGGGTCAGAACGGACTACCCGTGCCCCACCTGTCAATCATACCTCTCACCCCTCCTACTTCTAATACAACCACCACCACCAGTGACCAATGAGAACAGAGATGAATACCTGGGGGACAGAGGTGGGAGGGGGAGGTGAGAGGGGGAGGTGGAAGGGGGAGGTGCTAATAGCCCAATTACATACCCCAGTGCACAACAACAAAAGAACAATTCAAATCCGGTATGCCTCCTTTGATGCCTTACTTACATTACATTTATATGATTATATCTTTGAATAACGCAAGGCATCAAAAATAGCGCGATGCATTTACGCGTTTAGACACGTTATTTCGCAATTGTTTCATTTCTGGATCTTGACTTGATCATCTATGTATCCAAATCTACCCCTGTATATTTATTTGACCCGTAAGAACGACTGATTTCATGGTGAAATAGGCATGCAAATTTGTTGGATATTCAGATTTCCCTTCCTCCCCGATCGAAAGCGAGGCTGCTGCGCGTTACGCGCTGGGACATCGTCACCGTAACGATTCCAGGCTTAAAAATGTCTAATTTGCCCCATTTTGGACGATTGTAACGATTTATTTGTATTCTATATATCCAAATCTCTGCCATGTAAGGTCAAATAAGCCCCAAAATGTGGTTATTTTAGCTCAGAATCGATTTGGGACATCGTCACTTTGCCGCGTTACAGACATAACGCGGCATTTGACGCGCCTCACGCCCAACGCGCCCTGTAATGCTGCACGGATTTCTGGTTTTATTTGGTCATATAACGATTTCGGACGATTTAAACGATTTATTTGTATTCTATATATCTAAATCTCTGCGATGTAAGCTCAAATAAGCCCCAAAATGTGAACATTTTAGCTCAGAATCGATTTGGGACATCGTCACTTTGCCGCGTTACAGACATAACGCGGGAGGCATAACGCGAAAACACCGTCACAGATCTAAGAAAGGTTGACGGAGAGGAGAATAGGTCGGGTCGGATTTAATGACTTAATGACTTAATGAGGCGATCAAACATTTTTAAGATGAATTGATTACAGCCGACCTATAATAAGAGAATGAGAGAAGTTAAAATGATCTTCCCCAATCCATGTTGGTGACTTTAAGAGAATGTTTCGAGGTAAAATTCCTGCTGATTTGTCGCATATCCCATAACAATAAAGTCTCACCTAGGATGCCGCCGGGTGGTTGTTGGTGCTCGCGCCACGTTAACCATGACAGTGCTTGTCGCTGGTGGGTGAGGAGGGGGACGGTCAGCTTGGCCGGGTCTTCCATTTCCACCTCACCCCCAGGCATCGTCTCCAGTTGTCTACAAGTAAATAATGAATGTAGATATTAAGATACTGTGAACCCCTTTAGTCAAGCTATACTTAAATTCAAGCTGCACCCTCAGTGGAATAACTTTTGAACTATTTCTATTTCCAAAATTTGCAAATACATTCAAGCTAGTTGATTAAAATTGCAAAGTAAATATATATATAGATGTACCATAAAACCTTTAAACATAAACAGAATGCAAATACTATTCTAGAAATCAATCTAATACCTTTTAAAGACTTAACTTATTTTAAGACAAAACTTTGGACTGTTTATTATTTCTCAATATCTGACCCTAATTTAGTTTGTTTATAAAAATGACTTTCTATTTAAAACGCTTTTAAGAACTCTTTTTAAGAAAAAAAAAGTTAGATTTAAGGCCTCTAATTTAATATAAACAATTTATGATATTTCACCACTATTTTAGACTTGTTTGGAGACTGGTAAAATATAGAACACAGGTATGAAAGCTTCCCTACTTGTGGAGTCTCTCGATGGCCTCGGTGGTGACCGAACCCACCTCCCGTAGACGGGCCGCTGTCATTCGGCCCCCGTACAGCGTATTCATCTGGGGGTTGGCTAAAAGCAGAAAGATATGTTATTTAGTAATAAGAGATATCAGTTTTATATGTGTCTATAAGTATAATAACCTTGACTTTTATCTAATCTTCTATGACATCTTTTATCAGTTACTATTTTATCAAATCAAAATAATATTTTATGGGGAGAGTATGCCTTCATACAGGGTTAGAATCTTGGACTAGAACTAAACAGGTTCAGTTTTACCTTATTTAATTATCCTAAATAGAAGTTATCAATATTCTACCTTTGAGGCAGAATAAAAAGTCAAAATACTTATAGTTTATAAAATCTAATTGAATTCCAAACACCTTTTTCTTGAATATCATAACATAATTTTTACCAAGTATGTATCATAATACCTACCTGCATACATCTGTTGTAGAACATGGGCAGGAAGTTTGCTCATGTGATCGGTCAGTAGCGTCTGTTTAGTGCCCGGTCCGAGCGACTGACCGGACACCGTGTGAACCATCCCTGGGGTAGGTTGGACTGCTGCATGTTGCGAACGCATCTCTGTGGTTCGGAAAGGGTAAATTACAAAATGATCAGCATCTTTAATTACGTCTTAGTCAAAGAGAGCTAGTAGGAATGATACAAAGAAGAATTATGCCTGATATGGATCGCTGGAGTTTTGAATATTGCCTGCAGGCTACTCTAATTCAATCAAAGTGCATTATGGGAAATGAGTCAACAATTGCCTATTTTACACAATGCTTAATCGTTATGACTTTGCATTTTTCGTTGCATTTTTTTTAAAATGAAGCAAACATAATTATAACAGAGTTTTTCCTGAATTTTAAATTGTTAATAATGTTTCAGATTTTTAATGTTTTTAATTTAAGTGGGTGTATATATTCGTTCATTTCATACCAACAGACAGCCAAAAATTAACTTGGTACTTATTGACTAATCCATTTTCAACTAAAGCCCCATACCCACTAGGCGATTTTACCGGCGACTGGCGACGGGCAACAGCAGAATCACTGGTAAAATCGTCACCAATTCAGGTCAAATGTTAGTATCTAATATTGAAATGTTACATACTAACATTTGATCTGAATTGGTAATGATATGACCAGTGATTTTGCTGTTGCCCGCCGCCAGTCGCTGGTAAAATCGCCTAGTGGGTATGGGGCTTTAATCTTCTCTACTTTAGCTCAAGTACACGGATTACTTCTTTTTATTCTTATTGTTATCAATTCCAGACAACCGACCTGCAGTGGCAGGGGGCAGTGAGTCGAGCACCTTCTTGTTCTGCGCTATGGCCAGGTCGAGCTGGCAGATTTGCTGAGTCAGGTCCGACACCTGTTTCTCCAGCTTGGACCCGCCGTCAGGTAACTTCTTCTTATTCACCCTCTTCAGCAGGTCCTACGGGGAGAAAATTGGGCTTTTTAATGTGAAGGACAAACTTTTTAAAGGGCATTTAATGCTTTTGACACTCTTGCAACACTTCGATTAATAAGTAAAAGATCATATAATTAGCTGCATAGAACATCCAGTGAGAGAAAACAATCATGGTTTTTCGCTTTGGTTTTACTTTAACAGTTGTGGTACAAATGCACTTAAAAAAAACAATTTTAAGGCTGTAAGGAAAATTAAAATAATGAACAGCATCAACGAGATGACTAGGTCCTTCTTGGAGATTTCCAGGTGTAGACAACTTGACAAAATCGTACAGGGGTGGAGAGAGGGGCGTCCACCCCTGTAGAGGTTAGTAGACTGAGCTGTTGCTTTTCCGGCATTTTGGGTCAAAGGCATTATAGAGGATTGAGAGGTTATACAGGACAGAGAGGCTAGTAGACCGAGCCTTTGCGTTTGAAGGAATAACGGTAAGTTATAATCAAGCAATATTAATTTAACATGGCTTGATTATGAAAAAGCAAAGAAATTTCTCCAAAACCTACCACTTGTTGGTCCCTCAGTCGGGACAAACTTTTCTTCTCAGCCGTATTTTTCATCAGCTCCGCTTTCACTGCTTGCGCGTCAGCCGGCTTAATAACCTTGACAACTTTGCCTTGACCTTGCTCTTTGAGGTACTGCTGGAGCTCAGCCTCATTCTTAAAGGTCAACACTTTCTGACCTTGTTTCTGTTCTACTAAAGGCATAACCTTGGATGTGACCTCTGGCTTGACCTTGACCTCAGGCTTGACCTTGGACGTGACCTCTGACTTGACCTTGACCTCGGGCGTGACCTTGGTCGTGACCTTGGGTGGCGCCACCTGGTGAGAAGAGTCACCCTGCGCTGCCCTCTGCTGATTTTTATCTTCAACTTTTGAGGCCAATTTTTGCGACAAAGAAAATTTTGATGGTGCCATCAGTCGATCGTCTTTGGTTTCGGTAACTGAAGCTTTCGTGTTCTTTGGAGATTCTACTGCCACTATTTTACAATCATCATCACTATCTTCTTCTGAGTGTGCACTCTGGTATGTGTCGCTCTCGCTGTCACTGTCATCGCTATCATCCTTACCAATCTGCGACCGATACTTGAGTTGTCCGCTCCTTGGCGATACAAGCAGACTTTCGTTCCCTGCGAGCGTGAAGTCTTTGAGTCGATTCTGCAAACTCAAACTGGCAAAATCTGCTGGCGGCATTGACTTCTTCAACAGTTCAGATTTTGAATCAGTTTTCTTCTCCCCTTTGCTTTGGGTGGGTGTAACTTTTCCCCTCGCTTTATCTGTTGCTTTTGTCTCAGAGTCTTTTGTAGCCTTGGCACTGTCGGTTTTGCGTTCACGCTCACCCTCTTTTGGGGATTTACCACGTTTCTCCATGCTTGACCTATTTGCTGACTTCACGTTGACATCAAGATCATTCAAGGGAGTCTTGGCCGATCCCTGTTTGAGAAAAACAACAGTCATGAAACGCTCTGACATCTGATAATCTTGAACATTGTTAAAGACTAACGCTCGAATTGAATAAATATATCATTTGATATTCCGGAGTGGTGTTTAAGTTTTTAAGTTGCATAATTTTCCATCAAATCATTACAGTTGTATGATTCTTAATTTGTTTAAATCAGAAAAATAAAACTGTGAAACTAATACTTTAAGACTAAAAGTCCCATATTGTCTATAGTGTGTCAAGCAATAGCTAATGGCAATTGCCTCCAATCGCCCGAGCTGCACATTTTCGGCGCCGGGCGTACATTCTTAAGAAGTGTGCACCCGAATATTTTTTAGAATATATGCACCCTGTGGATGCATGAATCATAACGTTAATTTTGAACACTTAATTAACTAACACTAACAGTTATGTTGTACAAACAGTTTTGTAAACTATGAAACTTTACATTTATCAAGTATCAGACCTTGTGCAGATATGGTTCTGAGAGTTGTTTTAGCTTATCACTATAATCACTTGACCCACCGATTACCATTATTGATTGATACTCAGATAATGAAACAATGTTATGTTGACACCAGAATTATCACAAAATAATGATATCTCCTTCTCTTTTTCTTTTTTCAATGCATGGGAATTGGGATGTACGCAATCTGCACAACTGCACAAGTCTACCAAGCTGCAAGGTTCCCAATGGCCTAATTACCTTTGGTTTTTGACATTTTTTTTATAAACACTGTATTCGTGAGTGAGTAATGGATGCTTTATGCCGTTCCAAGAACTAAGGTCATATTCACAGCAAAAATAGGTTGGGATGAATTCTGTCTTTGGTGATCGTATCTATGAGATGAAGGTGACAGGGCAGGCAAACAGCAGGGGATCAAAACCTGGAAACCATTTTTGCTGTACCTCAACCTCTAGGTAACGAAGCACTAACCAGGAATTGAACAAAAAAAAACACTTGGTCAGCGCTGGGTCCCCCCTATCATCGCCTTATACAATCAGCAGGGGCTACTGGTGGACTATTCTTCCCCAGAACCCCCACGAGGTCTGTTTTTGCGTATTATGACCATTAAACTCACCGGAGACGACCCTTCCATGACATCCGATCCGCACCACTTCACCTTCTGAGACCGACCAGTAGAACAGCGGTAATACAATCTGCAACAAACAAGATCTTATTTAGTAACAGGAAATTGCAAATCAATTATGACAAAAGAAAGGCAAGGCGATCTCACAATATGGCCATCAACGAGTTGTTTTTTTTTATGCCGCTTTAACTTTGAGAGTATTTTACATGTCTCACTGACTGAAACTTTTTGGTTGAATTACAGGGATGCAAGTTGGGGACAGTGTAAAAGTCGAAAATAGCACTAAGAAAGTCTGGTTGTATCCTAAAATGTTGTGAAATGAGTTCTAAACAACACATTCTGAAACAGATTTCTGTAGGTGCTGGAGGGAAAAAATCGGAAATTAGACAAAAATCAGAAAACTTACATCCCTGGAATTAGGGTTTTGCACAAATGGTCGAACAGCGCAGACTTTATCACAAACTGCAACCACATGAGTAGAAGTCGGTGACGTTTTACATAATGCCACGTTTTTTCATCACTTTTTTTTTAATTTAGATGATGTTTCCATCATTTTTCTACGACCAATTTTATTTTCCCGAATTCCGTTTTTTTTCTATGGGAGCCCTATGACTGAATTGTGACAAATTCTTTACCTGCTTTCGTTGCGGTTAGCACTGTGGTGGAGAGCTTGAAACTCGACAAGTGATCCTTCATGGTTATCACAGTGTTTGATGTCCACATCCCTGCGGTGAAAACGTGAAAAAAGACATGAACGTTTGAAAATGAGTAATTCTTCGCTAATAATATTTTTTGGTCAATTAACAATTCTAATGAATATTTAAATGACCAGTATACAATTCCCAAAACGGCGGGGATACCCCCCCGCCGATGTTTTTCTAAATTAGACAATATAACGGTAATTTACAGAATTTACATCGAGAATGCCAAAATACACAATAAGAGCTTAAATGACAAATAGAGTTTACACTTACGGTGCTGGCATACAGTAATTGCATCGATCTGAGGCGTTCCCACAGATGTAGAAACTTTTCCCAAAGTTTGGACCTTCCTTCGCACCCGTCTTGATGACACATTGCATGTCTGAAAGGAAAAAAGATAGATTCTTTTGTGTTCGGGTAACCCAAGTCGAAATAATTAGGGCAGGTAAGTTACGGTAAGTCGGTTTATGGTTTTTAAACAATTCTTTTTACCATGCACACATACGCTTACATTTAGAATTAAAGGGGCTTTATCGTCCGTAAGGACGTCGTTATTTGGTACGTTTAGCCCCCTGCCAGGCGCCCCAATTTCGTGATGTGACCAATCACATCGCTGGATTGCATTCTGATGTCACGAAATACGTCGCAGGCCGTGGCATCTTTAGGCTAACGGCATGATTAAGCCTAATGACAGCAGGACGAGAATGTCCCTTTCACTTTTAAAAGCTTGAATCCCCTTCTCAATTTTGTTTGGCCCCCAATAAGATAATAAGTGTTGTGTACAGGTTTCATGTCTCAAAAAGGAATAGGGTCGGTATTTTTTTTTTTTTTTTTTTTTGGGGGGGGGGGGGGGGGTTATTGTTGAAATCAAGAACTTTCTTGAATCACCTTCTGTAACAATTAAGGCCAAAAAAATAAGTGTTGTGTTCAGGTTTCATGTCTCAAAAAACAATTTTTAACATATGTAATACAAATTTTGATAATGTATGAACGGTCTTATGTTAATTGGCTCATTTTATTCACATCATTTCGATTTCATTTCAAAGAACAGTGTCTTTGAAAAGAACTTTAGCAGGCCATGATGGATCGGAAGCGAAACTTGAACACAACCATTTTTGTATTTTTTCAGGGTTGCCACAGACGAGGGACAATTCCCTGACCTTTTCCTAAAGGCCCGGACACATATACCGACCCGACCCGACAGTTGAGTTGAGTTGGGGTCAGTTGGTATATGTGTCATACCATTACAACTGGACAGTTGACCATATTCCTGACGGATCCGTCGGGTCGGGAATGATGAGATGTTGAAGATTAACAACTAGACTGTCGGGTCTGTAGGGAATATCCATTCATTTCTTTTTTCATATGTGTATATATCTGAAGATAATTAATATTATTGAACAGAACATGAAATAAGCTTTCAAATGATATGTCTTGATTCTCCTAGGACTATTTTTTTTATGATAAGCAATATGATATTTTATATTGCTCATACTTGATATGGAAAGTGAATTACACATTTCCTCATCTAATGACTTTTCTATTTTACAAACATATATAGTTCATGATTTATATCTAAATACTTACTGAAATATAACTCAGTTGTTGTGACCAAATAGTCATTATATGTGACACCCCTCATCAGTATCCCTTCAACTGGTCAGTCTCCGACGATCAGGTCGTAATGACTCCCGACGATCGAGTTGGTTTATGTCATGGCTGGGGGGAGCAGCAGTGCTTATTGGGCCTTTCGAATGTAATTACGCCCCGCTGCACCCGAGGTAAAAATCTACCAACTATATGTACCGGAGCGCAAGAATCCGTCACGTGACCACCGTTGCCATGGTGATGGCCAATCAGCATCGAGAATTATGTAAACAAACAAGATGACGACCGCGATGACGGCGCCGATGACGGCCAGCACAGACAAGACAGCTGCTTTAGATTGACCACTTCCATTAGTTGTAAAACTTTAATGCTATTTTCGTGTGTGTAGCCATCACATAAAATAAAGAAGACACACTTATGTCGTATTTCGGTAGGATATATTTACCTCTGGAACCGACGGAACCTTGGCCTGACGGCCGCGGTTCCGTCGGTTCCAGAGGTAAATATATCCTACCTCATACTCCATAATAGTGTCTTCTTATTATAATATGTGTCCCGGCCTTTACCAATTTAATTTTTCCTGACAAATAAGATAAGAAAATCCTTTGATTAACCAGCCTTGAACCACCCCTGGAACTGTCCTTTCTCCCCATTTAGTCTGGGACTTGTGAAATACACAAATTGTTACTTACAATACCGTACAATTTTTTAACAACTCCTGTAACCAAGAAATGTTGCTGGATTGTAGCAAAGTCCCTTAGAATCACAACATGCCTGCCATGGGACTGCAATTTTCAAAAGAGTTTTTGTCACACCAGATTCTTGTGACTCTTTACTTGTACAGTCTACAGACAGGGCTTCTCGGTCTGACCACCACCATATTTAATTTTGGCCTTATTATAATAAGAAGACACTATTATGGAGTATGAGGTAGGATATATTTACCTCTGGAACCGACGGAACCGCGGCCGTCAGGCCAAGGTTCCGTCGGTTCCAGAGGTAAATATATCCTACCGAAATACGACATAAGTGTGTCTTCTTTATTTTATGTGATGGCTACACACACGAAAATAGCATTAAAGTTTTACAACTAATGGAAGTGGTCAATCTAAAGCAGCTGTCTTGTCTGTGCTGGCCGTCATCGGCGCCGTCATCGCGGCCGTCATCTTGTTTGTTTACATAATTCTCGATGCTGATTGGCCATCACCATGGCAACGGTGGTCACGTGACGGATTCTTGCGCTCCGGTACGTATAGTTGGTAGATTTTTACCTCGGGTGCAGCGGGGCGTAATTACGTTCGAAAGGCCCAATAAGCACTGCTGCTCCCCCCAGCCATGACATAAAATGGATTATTCGACCTTAGTCTTTAGACTGAGACGATGCTAGGCCTAGGACTACGTCTGAATCAGTAAGTAAATAACTAAATGACCAGTCCAGTGCAGTGGCCAAAGGTTTCTTTGTTTTTGTATTGACAGGGAGCACATCTTTCAATTTCAAAACGACAAACGTACTCTCGCCAGCCTTCTCTGAGCAATGGCATGTACATGGGACGGCCACCTCCAAAATCTAGGGCTAAGCCTAAGCCTAGACATGATGTAAAAACTTGGGAGATGACTTTGATTTTTGTTTGTTTTCATTCACTGATGACACATCGTCAGCCCAGTTTTCACCTATTATCGCTCAGTCTACGATAGGACCCACTTACACACTAATTCAGGCTTATTCAAACTAAAATAAATATCATTCATGAGTTCAGAGTATCATGCCTAAAGTAAACACCATAAATCTTGGTACTTACGGTGAGTTGTACACTTTGGGAGATCCATAATGAAAGCGAAACATCAACTCAAAATTTGTAACAGCGCGCCATCTGTCCAACGTCTACTGATGCAGTCGTGCCTTTGCTCAGTTCTTACTCTGAATTAGTCCTTTCATGACCCAGATACCTCTTGCATAATAGTTTGAGGACCTAGCGGACTTAAACATAACTACAGTCTACTAAGTGACTGAAAGTAGTTCTTACGGTCCCTACACAAGGAGTGTCAGCCAATCAGCGGCTTGTGATTTCCCTCAATGAATGAACAAAGTAGTCCCAAATAAAAATGCTGGTATCTCTGATAATACTACTTATATTCTTGATGTGGATATTATTGAGGATACGTACAAGAATTTTTGATTTGCAGTATGCATAATTTAATCAGTAATTTCACAAAACCCCTCAATGATGTCACCCAGAGGCGCATCGGATAGCACCGGGAACCGCGGGGCCGCGGGAACCGCGGGTGGAGGGAGGGGTAGCTGTTGGGCATGCAGACCTGCCAACAATACACACTACCGTGGTTACCATGGCAACGGCAAGTCCCGCCCCGAGTCGGGGGGTGCCGGCCACTCGGTCAAGCTCAGGTCACATACCACAACAACACTATGGCGTACTGTGACGATCTGAGACTTCTCCCAGATGATTTCTCTTTTGATTACTTCCCAAAATGTTTGTTAACTACACGGAACAAAGAGAGAGGATACAGCTTTTTTACTGATTCCTACGTCCATGATATTCTTTTGAGCAAAACAGGAGAAACTACTAGTATTTCTGCAAAATGCCATAGGTCTATGAAGAAGACACAAAAGGCCCACAGCATGATGGTCGCCTTGACACGAGGTCAAACAACAGTCCAGGATGCATCCTGCTCATGTAAAGCCGGGTGTGTATACTTTATTATTACTTTACATTATTTATCATAGACAAAGTAATAGATTAACTGGTATACAATACTATAATTATGTTGTAATTCTTAATCGTTTTTATTTGTGCTATACATTAATAAAAACGGTAGATTTATCTTTATCTTTTAAGGAAAGTAATGTTATATAATGAAAAGTTTAAAATGGTTGTTAGTTCTACAGTTTTGTTTTCAATGTCAAATACATTGTCTTAAAGGGACGTTCTCTTCGCCGACGACGTCGCCGCTGGCTACGTTGTAACCATCTAATTAGTCCGCCAAATTCGCGACGTGACCAATAACGTCGCTGGATTACGTTCTGAAAGGGCAAAACACGTCGCCAGTAACGCTGTTGCTAGGCTAACGTCGGCGGACTTATCGCAGTGAACTCACGGACGAGACAGCCCCTTTAAAATTCTAGAACAAAAACGTGACCTACAATTCAATTAATTTCAAAATAGACCATGATAACTCAATAGCTAAAAACGATATTGAACTGAAACTTTGAACATATAGGCCTACTATCAACACTCTGAATAAAACAAAGCAGTGAATAAGAAGAAATCTATTGGCCCTAACGTTATGTGTGTCTTTCATATTTCAGATTACCTGGATCATGCAGTCATATTACTGCGCTCATCTTTACATTGGAACACTACAAAAGAATGGGCACCATGCAAGTACCTTGTGACATGTCCTGTACCAGTAGACCACAAGAGTGGCATATCCCAAGAGGCAACAAAATTACACCAGGACCATTGCGAGATATGGTATTTGCCCAAGCACGTGCAACAAGAAAGAGAGGGCCAGTTCTCTACGATTTGTATGATGCAAGGTAATCATAACTCAGATAAATTGCTTCATTACAGCTTATTTATTTTACAAGTCATTCATCACATAATTATGTATCACACACGATTTTATTGATTGGTATTATAAGAATTACAATTGATTCCAGGTTAAAATACTCGTAGTATTAAAAGCATATTGCAACATTTTAGTAACTTGTTTACACAAATTTCTTTTCAGAGCACCCAGACATCCCAAGCTTGATGCCAGCCCACTAACAAGATCCCGTTATCCGATATCTGATGCACTTGACAACAGAAAATGATCTTCCTCAGAGAGATACTCCATTTGGCCCCGTACCTCAGGGATCCTTACTTAGCTACCATGTAAGTATAAATTCAGCATTTACTTCTTCAGGTTTTTTTGATGATAGGATTTTGCCAAAGGGTAAGGAGAGAGCATACTGAAAATATCTGATTTATGCTGTTGAACAAACGAACTGGAACACGGTTTGTCAGAATCTTGTAGGCTTTCAATCTACAGATAAGCCTTTCAACATGAATGCGATGTTTTGCAATTTTGACAGTTTCTGCCACATCTTTCGCTTCCATTTGAGAATTTGCACGGCCAAATGGAGGAATATTCAACTGCAAGCCTATATCATTTAGAGTCTTTTCAATCCGAAAGCCTTTGTCAGCCATAATGGCATCATCTTTATGCAGTTTGTTTGAGTCAAGAAGGTCTTTCAACAAATTTACAAACCCACTGTCTGTGACTATTGCATTATCAGAAATAGACCCAGAAAACAATTCAGATACAAACAACAATGTTCCACGAGGGTCACAGACAATAAGGGCCTTCAGAGTAGTGGTAGATTTGTAATCAGAATACATCATGCTTTGAGCTTTCAGGGAGGATGGCTTTTCCGTCTTAATTTCTGTGCAGTCTATTATGGCAATGGTGTTAGGATATTCCTCCTTGTATTTTTCAGGCATATTTTTTTCAATAGTTTCCCTGTCTGGCCAAATGCACAGCTGACCCAGTGATATGTACATGTAATTAATCCAAGACTTGAATATGATTCCCCATGTCTGACTACTTGTTCCCACGCTGAAGGCAAGAATGCTGTCATTTGTACCATGTCTCAGTTTACACAGCGTGAAAAACAGTTGATCTTTCAGTGTTACACATTCAATTTCTGCTCGTTTTGCACTATATTTCAGTGGAACTTCTTTTTCATTTGGAACCAAGTACTGATAGAGGTCCTTAAAAGCCTCTGGTTCTAAGCCTGTGTATGTTTTAAACAGATTTGGAATTTTACTGTTCATAACATTGTCAGCATTAAGTATAGTTCCCATTTTTGGGTCTGACTTGGATGGAGCATTCAAATTAACGGACCCCTCTTTTTTATGTTCAATTGTATAGCTAACTGACATTTTTTTATGTCGTAGTGCTGCATTTTCTTTTTCTAATTCTTTAACCCGTTGCTCCATCTGCTCAATTACTGATCTCTGATGGTCAAGCATCGCAATGTCTGCAAAACTTTGAAGTGCTGTCCTTCCTGAAAATAGAGAAGAAAAATACATTTATGACAATTTTATCCCCTGTTGCAGAAATTGCAGTGCAGAATGAAACCAAACGAAGGAAGTGTACATCCCTGTGCATCTGAAGAGTTACCCCAGCCATCTCAAGTGCCATTACCAGAAGAGTATTCTGATATGAAAGAGCCGCTGTTCACCTACGACCAAGCACGTAAGATTGAGAAAAATACACGGGATCAGACAAACTCAAAAGAATGGTTCAATGAGCGCCAAAATAGAGTAACTGCTTCAGTTATGCATCTTATTTCAAAAAGACAAAAAGCTGTCAATGACATAATGCTTAGAAACATTTACAGACCAAAACCGTTTTCTTCTAAACAGACTGAACATGGTAACACAAATGAAGAGAAGGGTAGGCAAAAGTATATGGAAAAGTTTCCTTCACGCCATGTACATAAGTGTGGTTTTGTAGTTAATCCTGAATTCCCGTTCATGGGTGCTTCACCTGATGGACTGATATGTGATGAGGGTCAAAGGGGCATTTTGGAGATCAAGTGTCCATATTCAATGAGGGACAAAATGATAGCAGAAGCTTGCACTGACAAACAGTTCTTTTTAGATGCAGACAAGGTGTTGAAAAAAAACCATAAACATTATGTTCAGGTGCAGGCACAACTACTCATCACAGGTGTTGATTTTTGTGACTTTGCAGTGTACACAGAAAATGACTTTCATCCTCAAAGGATAACATTAGACAAAGATTTTGCATCAGATCTACTAAAGAAAATTGCCCAGTTTCATAAGTCTCATGGATTGGATTATATACAACGCATGGACTCTCCATGAAGGTTGACAGGCATTTAAATTAGGTAGTAGTGACAAAATTGAATACAGTTTGATGAATACATCCACCATCGTATTTATGTGCTTTTCTGAAAACCTGCATGTTGCCCTGTATTACATTAATGAATGTGATTCATATTTACCATTTATTTGCTTTGCCACGTCCTGTGACACCAAGTCAGGAGGATGAGATGGTTCGTTGGGTTCAAAGTGTTGATCATTAGATGAACAGGATAGAGTGTCCTCTGAATCTCTGAAAGATAATTATTGAATTCTTGTTAATAACTTAGTAACTCATTTATCCTGAAGACAAAATAATTTTCTTTTACAGTGTGTCCATTTTCTTGTAACATTACTGTGCAAAAAGAACTGAATAGAGGTCGCTTATGCAAGGTTATTTTGAAATTTAAATTGTAATAAAACTCACATAGACACTGTTGATGGTTTAACTTTTTGCCATGGTTCTGGAAGTTCGTTTTGGGCCTTTCTTTTCCTAGATGCCCTTGCTTGTTTGGCGACACCCCCATGAGGGATAGGGTCTGGGAAGCATTCACTTGGTCCATTGCCGTTTTTGAAATGCTGTAGAAATAATGCATGAAATCAACAATGTGCATGTAGAATAATGATGTGATATTAAAATTAGCAATAGGCTTAAAACTAGAAAATGACACAAATGTCTAAGTACACCTCATATTTCCCGACCTTAGTGTTCAGATTAAGAAACCAAAGGGAGATTTAATTTCCTGTCATGTGCTTGTCATTTGATATGTAAAACTAGTGTTAATAAAGATGCAATACTGATATTATACGTTTCACTCTGTTTATTTCATTACTTAATGATCATTAAGATATTATTCATATACAGGACTCAAAGTTCAAAATGTAATGCAAATTGTTTAAGATAAACATACATAATATTTCATGAGACAATTTGGATGTGATTTACCTTTGAACAAATGTATGTGTCCTTGCTGATCTTCTTTGTATTAAGCTGATCATGTGGTCGTTGGCAGGCCTTTATCCATAATAAACATCTCTCCATGTCAATTGAGGGCTTCATAAATGGGATAAACTTAACACCAACAACCCTGTCAGGGTACCTGGTGTCTGAATTACACTTTGCATATGCACAACGTTTCACCATTGCTGAGATTAAATGGGACTTTCATAAAGAAATACACAATGTTTACACTTTCCTCATACATTCCCTATACACACACTGGCTGAGTTTGTCCGAGTGGCTGGCGAGGGGCTGTCCGCGTGGGTCGACTCACCACGTGTTGGCCTGACCCAGTTTAATCCCGGGCCACTGATAGGGCGGTCAGCCCCGACCCCCGAGGTCGCCAAGTACACGGGGAAGTGTGTATCGAACATTCACCAAGCTTTGTCGGGTACAAGCAAAGAACTTTGCCAACAAAGGGGGCGTGAATGATAGAAAGAAAGAAAAAAGAGAAAAGAAAAAAAAGGGTTGGGAGGGGGGGGGGGGGGGGGTAAAAATACAGCGTACATTCATTTATTACACAATACTTGTATAACAAAATGATGAAAGTGATAACAACGGTTTTAGGCTCAAACAAAAACTTTAGCCCATTATGTATGATATACCATAGAACTGTAGGAAGGCTGCGTACAGTTCTATGGATATAGGCTAGGCCTACTTAATTAGGCCTAATTGGATTCTAGGGGCGGATCCAGGAATTTATGGTCGAATTTATTTATAGAGGGGGGCCAAAACATGAATGTATGGGGGAGGGGGGAGGTGGCCCCCCACAAATATGATTTAGGCCTAGCAGGGGAGGGGGGGCAACGCCCGTCCCCCACCCCCCCCCTCTCCCCAGATCCACGTACCCCTGGGTTCTGAGGGAAATTGCAAGGAACTTTGGGAAATAGGCCTAATGATGTTCTATATTTTCCCCATTTTAACCAAGGAAAGATCCATAGTTGTCTATTAGGCTAGTTAAAAAAAACTGTGCATAGCCGATATCTCACCATCCTTCTTGTATCTTACTTCTTAAATTTTATAGCAAACAATATATGGGTCAGTTTTTCTGAAAGTGTACAATATCACGTACGTTCCACATTTTGGTGTTATACTGACACTGGCTTTAAAATAAAACTATGTAAACTATTATTTCAAGTGTTATCCAACAGAAGACACATTAACCAACTAAAAAATGTATCATTTATGTGGAGGTAAACCATTATTTTTAAATATGAGGCACTTGTAGCCCATGAAATGCCTAAAAGATGCAGTTTTTGACAAATGTTCATGCATTCTCAGTACTCTTATTTTATCCAGGTCTGTATTATGTAGTTCTAAATGACTTTTCTTTATAACTGACACCCGTGGGGATATAAAGAATACTTTACCTAATTCACTTAGGTTGTAACAAAAAAATTTCAAGGCCTATACTAACCAAAGTATAGTGTGTGGAACGTACATGATGTACCAATCAAAGGTCTATACTGGTATGTTTTTTTCTATCTAGATTCCATATGTACATGTATAATTATACCCCAAATAGTACCCCAGTGGGCACACAACGTTGAATCAACGTTGATTCTTTGTTGAATTTTGGTTGTGAGGTTGTCAACTATGAATCAACATTGATTCAACATTGATATGACAACGTTGAATTTTGGTTGTATCACAACATTGATTCAACGTTGATATGGCAACCTAGATGTTCACTTAAGGTTGATTCATCAACGTTGATACAACGTTGATTCATCAATGTTGAATCAACGTTGTGGTACAACCAAAAATCAACACCACAGGGTGGCGCCACTGATTTAGAAATGCAAAATTGCAAAAACGTTTTTGTATTTATAGCATTTTAGACAATTAATCAAGAATTTTTTAAAATTAAATTATGTTTAAAATCTAGTCTTATTGTTAACAAGGACAATTATCATTGTTTAAAATATAAAATGTAGTAAAATATTATGAATAAGGGGGTACTAAAAAAACTTATAAATTTATATGAAACAAAGTATAATTAAAGGCATCAACGTTGAATCTACATCAGATTTCAACGTTGAATCAATGTTGGAACATGACGTTGAATCAACGTCAGATTTCAACGTTGATTCCATTTGCAAAATCAACCAATCTGCAACGTTGAATCAACGTTGTGAATTGACGTTGAATCAACGTTGTTTTGCCCACTGGGACCTGTCCATATAAGTAAGAGCTTTTCCCTTATCTGATTATATGCTCAGACCTATACTGGATTATACAAAAAAATAATTGAATTTGATCACGTACGTTCTCAAGTGGTTTTACCAACATAAATGTGACATATCAATCCATACTGGTATTATACCTTTTTATTCATGTTTCTTACTTCTTTTTCTAATAAAACTGAAATAATGGTGCCTTTGATTGCGCGGGAAATGTCTATTTCACCCCAAAAATAGCTGTTTGGAACGTACATGATCATGGAACGTACGTGATCGCGGGAATCTTTTTACTTCCGGTTTTACGGCGGATAACGCTACCGCAGCGCCCCCTAACACGTCAATCGGAAGCGACGAATGGCGGTAAGTCATGCACTTTCATTTATCATGTATGTTCTCCTCTCTGTGTGCTAATATGTCGGTTATACTGATGTTGAATTGTTGTCAAGAAGGTAGTTGGGTGATCATAGATCATGAAGGCACAGTCATTTTGCCACGAAATTCTAAGTTTTTTTGTTATATTCGGTCGGAAAGATCCTTGACAAACCGCCGGTGCAAAAACCCGGGACGCCACGTCCTGTCTGATTTGAAAAAATGCCGGTCTTCCTCGCCGCCCCATGTTTGCGGAACGTACTAGAACGTACATGATGTAAATTTTGTTGCACTTCTAAAGTTGTGTAGCTTCTTCAATATCGGGTACAATTCAATTTTTTGGTGTTCTTGGTAGTCAAATTATATTCTGGCACGTGTAGGAACGTCATTCGGGGCTTCGCGCTACTCTTACTATTCTAAGCAGCTCTTGACACACATCATGTACGTTCCCGGGCCCTTATTTTTTTTATGTCAGCCGTATTAAACATGATTATAAGTAAACTGACCCTTCATTGAAATGTTTCCAGAGGTTTGCAACGATATTAACTATGTGTAGGAACCATTATTCCATGATATTGATGGGTTTGTCAAAGCTATTTGCTCGGATTCCAGTATTCGTGGAACGTGCGTGATCGAGATCATGTACGTTCTGCGGCATCACAGTTACCCTATTTATTCATACAATATTATGTCTGTGAGCATCCATTATTACATGTATAACTAAGGCCTTCCCATATGTAAAAAATAAAATAACATCGAAAGTGATTATATTAGTGAAATGCTGTAATTGGTAGATCACGTACGTTCCCGCCGTACCTATTTCCTTAAAAAAAAATAATGATATTCACCCTATGACCTTTATATTGTACCGACATATGCCTGACAGTAAGGCCTATTAATCAAACGAGCAAAAAAAAAAATTCTGGCAAAAAAAATTTAGATTTTTTTTTTCAACCTCCATTTCTTTGCATTATTTGCTCATTTTGTAATTTTTGTTTCTATTTACAGAGTCCGAACTACACAAAAAACGCAGACACGAACTACCACAACCACAACCACATCCACAACCAACAACCATGGTGAAAACCAAAACCCACGCGCAGTCACAGGCGGACTGGCTGGCGAGGCACATAGAAGAGGTGGGGGAGGAGCAGCACAAAGCGGATGAGGCAAAGCGGATGAGGCAGCTGAGAGAGCACCAGAGCACACACGACTCGGAAGAAGAAAAGGTGAGGAAGGCAGGGCTGGCCAAGGCAAGGAAGGTCAAGTTCAATCAGAAGAAGGCTGAAGAGAAAAGACTGGAGAAGGAGGCCGTGCAGGCTGCTCAGGGCAACCAGGAAGAACCTGCACCTGGCCCAGCCCCCCCTCCAGTCCCTGCCACTGGCCGCGCGCGTCGCGCTGTGGGGCGAGGTGAGCGCCCAGCTGAGCGTCCCCCATCTCCCAGGCTGCCAGACCTTGCTGCCGACCTTGCTGCCGACCTTCTCGAGCCTCCTCCGGTGGTCCAGCCCCAGCCTCCTGCCGACCTACTCCACCCCGCGCCCGTGGTCCAGCCCCAGCCTCCTGCCGACCTACTAGAGCCCGCGCCCGTGGTCCAGCCCCAGCCTCCTGCCGACCTACTCCAGCCCGCGCCTGTGGTCCAGCCCCAGCCTCCTGCCGACCTACTAGAGCCCGCGCCCGTGGTCCAGCCCCAGCCTCCTGCCGACCTACTCCAGCCCGCGCCTGTGGTCCAGCCCCAGCCTCCTGCCGACCTACTAGAGCCCGCGCCCGTGGTCCAGCCCCAGCCTCCTGCCGACCTACTAGAGCCCGCGCCCGTGGTCCAGCCCCAGCCTCCTGCCGACCTACTAGAGCCCGCGCCCGTGGTCCAGCCCCAGCCTCCTGCCGACCTACTCCAGCCCGCGCCCGTGGTCCAGCCCCAGCCTCCTGCCGACCTACTCCAGCCCGCGCCCGTGGTCCAGCCCCAGCCCGCTCCCGTAGTCCAGCCTGCCCCGTCTAGAAAGGTAATACTTTATAATCAGTTTACTTTACCCAATAATTCAATGTTTGTTAGTGTAATGCAAATTTATATCTAATGTGTTTGTTAATAGGTATTTTGTTGTGGTCGGCTTAACTATTCTAGATCTACCTACAAGTAATTAGATTCATCTCTATTATTATACTTATACTACACAAATTTTGTAAATACATCCCCATTTATATTTTATAGGGTAAAAAGCTCGCCGACCGAGGCGTGAGTGCCCAGCTCCACAAGGAGGCGGCTGTGCGCCGTGCGAAGCGCCAGAGGACCGGGGACGGGGCCAAGGACCGCCCTATCATCCTCAGTGATGAGGATGAGGAGCGCCTGTACCAGGCCGAGTCACTGACCCGGCGACTTTGTGTAAAGAAGGTAAGTGTAATCTATAACCTACCTACTACATGCTTACCAACTACTGTGTACATACATGTACATGTATCTGCTTGTAGAATTGATTCAATTTTCTTCTAAAGTCTTCTCGTTTATAAATAGTAGTATTTCTAACTAAATAGTAGTATTTCTAACTACTTTCTCTAACTACTTTGTACTCTTTCTATAACTACTTAATATATTATTTTTGTTCAATACATATAGTTATTTTGTCTTACTATTTGCAGAAGGTAGACGAGGTCGGGGGCGGCACCTCACGGTCGGGGTCCCGCAGCAGGACAGCAGCTCTGGCACCTTTACCAGAAAGGGAGACGCTCCGCAGGACCAGGAGCAACCCCGGACAAGCGACTACCATGTCGGAGGAACTTGTGTAAGTATTATAACAATGTCCAAAACACTACTTGTCTTTCAACATAATATTTCATTTCTTTACCTGTTCTCATTCCTGTAAGTTATGTATTGATTTGATTTTATCATTTAATTATTTGTCATTATGATTTATCACATTATTTATGTTCCTGTTATACTTGGTACTTTAACAGCGCTGTTGTTAGGAGGGCGTCCGAGAAGAGTGGTCAGTCCTCGCACTGAGCACTTAGGTAATGTACTGTCAATTTAAACTTGGTAGTACTAAGGGCTTGTTAGTAATGCATGCCTATTTTTTCTAGATCTATACATGTATGTACATATATACAATAAGAGTTAAGTATATTTTTATTGGTGATGGGCCTTCAAGTAACAATAACCTGTTAAGCTGCATGTAGTTATAACCAGAATGTTGCATCTTCTACCTCTGTAATGGTAACATCTTGGAAAAATGGAAAAACACTTTACAGACTGCTCTCATGATTTTATTTTCCCTAAATAAAAAGTAAACAACAGTAAGAATTTTGCATAAGTGTAATACAACCATTATTTTCCATAAACATTTTTGTTATAAGTATTTTGATATTTATGTAATTTATATGCATTGTCTTAATACTCTATTTCAGGTCGCAGTCAGAGAAGGAGGGGAAGAAACCAAAGGGTCCTAGGACCCCAAGGAAGTCCCACCTGTACTACCGAATTGGACTAGAAAAAAGGCAGAATGCGAAGCTGGAGGGCGAGTTAAAGCGGTTGCAGGACGTCATTTCCAAGATGTCGGTCCAAGCCCAGCCGTCTTCTAACACTGTGACCTATGCGGAGTTCCTTAGGTCGATTGGCGCTTCCTCTCCTCCCGGTCTGCCTGGTCCTGCGTCGCCCCCTGCTGCTGCTGGTGCTCCTACGTCGCCTGGTCCTGCGTCGCCTACTGCTGTTCCTGCTTCGGAAGGATGTAAGTTCAAAGATGTTTTATTTAATTAGTGTTTATTTCTCTCAATCACCCAAGAAAGTTATGTGCATTACATCAATATTCATGGTAAACATACATACTGCAGCAAGAATATTACACTTACAAATCAAAGCGCCTGTATGCCAATGCTTACAATACATACTAAATAAACCTTTTAAAACAAACAAAATTTCGTATAAATTTAGATGACATTTTAGGATACATTATGATTACGGCGTTTTTCCAATCATCGGAATGTTTCCAAATTACATGTGTAGTGTTGCCTGCTGGTGCGACCGCGACGCCTCCTGCTGCACCCGCGACGCCTCCTGCGAGGCCTCCTGCTGCACCCGCGACGCCTCCTGCGGGGCCTCCTGCTGCACCTGCGTTGCCTCCCGCGACGCCTCCTGCTGCACCTGCGTTGCCTCCCGCGACGCCTCCTGCTGCACCTGCGACGCCTCCTGCGGGGCCTCCTGCTGCACCTGCGTTGCCTCCCGCGACGCCTCCTGCTGCACCCGCGACGCCTCCTGCGGGGCCTCCTGCTGCACCCGCGTTGCCTCCCGCAACGCCTCCTGCTGCACCCGCGTTGCCTCCCGCGACGCCTCCTGCTGCACCCGCGACGCCTCCTACGGGGCCTCCTGCTGCACCCGCGTTGCCTCCCGCAACGCCTCCTGCTGCACCCGCGTTGCCTCCCGCGACGCCTCCTGCTGCACCCGCGACGCCTCCTGCGGGGCCTCCTGCTGCACCCGCGTTGCCTCCCGCAACGCCTCCTCCTGCACCCGCGACGCCTCCTGCTGCACCTGCGTTGCCTCCCGCAACGCCTCCTGCTGCACCTGCGTTGCCTCCCGCAACGCCTCCTGCTGCACCTGCATTGCCTCCCGCAACGCCTCCTCCTGCACCCGCGTTGCCTCCCGCGACGCCTCCTCCTGCACCCGCGACGCCTCCTGCGGGGCCTCCTGCTGCACCCGCGTTGCCTCCCGCAACGCCTCCTGCTGCACCCGCGTTGCCTCCCGCAACGCCTCCTGCTGCACCTGCGTTGCCTCCCGCAACGCCTCCTCCTGCACCCGCGTTGCCTCCCGCAACGCCTCCTCCTGCACCCGCAACGCCTCCTGCGGGGCCTCCTGCTGCACCCGCAACGCCTCCTTCTCCTGCGGGGCCTCCTGCTGCACCCACCTTGCTTCGTCCTCCTCCACCACCTAAGCCCACACCAGCTCGTGACACCTCCGGCACCAAACTTAAACTGTATGACACCTTCATGCGGAACATTTCTGTACTTCCGAAGTCAGCCCGTCGCAATCTTTTGGGTCAGATAACCACCAAAGAAGAGGTACAACAGGTCCGTGGTGCATCCCTTTTGGCACGTGACCTGGATCTAGATAGAAGAAGTCTGATCTCTCCTCCCCCAAAGAAAAGCAAGAGAGCTGAGAGATTTGCTGTAGCTAGACAGCTGATAGTTAGTTTCCTTAAAATGCCAGAGAATTCCATCACCCTCCCGGGCAAGAAGGACACTATCACCATTAAGAAAATCAAGCACCAGAAGGTGCAGCTCACCGAGTTTTTGTACGTGCTCCACCAGCAGTACAACGATGTGTACCAGGAGAACCAAGTCAGCTTTTCTTTCTTCTGCGCTGTCCGACGGCAGAACCGCTACATTTTGCCAGTGCACTGCAACACAACCAATGTCTGTTTGTGCCTGCGCCATCAGAACTTCGCCCAGAAGATGGTTGTGCTGCGTGGACTAGGCCTGCCTGCTCTTCCAGACACTTTCGTCCGGGATTGCACCACCGAACGCATACGCACAGCCTGCGCATCCCTGCCTCCCGTTCTCCACTACCAACAGTGGAAACGTGTCGATGTCACCTACGGGGATGACCAGGTCACGAAGAAGCTTCGGCTGGTGCCAGTCCAGGAAGAGAAGGAAGACTTCATCAACAACTTCACCACGGACATGCAGGCCTTTTCAGACCACGTGTACCGTGTGTACGCACAACACCGCGCAGCCACTTCACTTCGTAACAACCTGACTGATACGGAGTGCACAGTTCAGATGGACTTTGCTGAAAACTGGCTTATTTCTTATCCCGACGAGCCCCAGTCTGTCTACTATGCGAAGGAGCCAGTCACGGTACACCCTGTCGTACTACACATGAAAGAGGGAGATGCGACGATCACCAGGTCCATCAGTATCGTGACTGACGACCGGAAGCACGACGCGGGGTCCGTCTTTTGTTTCATCCAAGTAATTATAGACTTCATCAAGTCGAAGTACCCACACATCGAGAATATTCACTACTTGACCGACGGGCCCACCTCTCAGTACAGGAACTTGTCCATCTTCAGCCTCGTGGCCAAACACAGTGAGCTGTTTGGTCTCACAGCCACGTGGCTGTACTTTGAAGCTGGGCACGGAAAAGGGGCCTGTGACGGTGTTGGGGCAGCAGCAAAGCGTATGGCTGACAACACCGTCAAGCGGAAGATTTTTATTCACAATGCATTGGACTTCGCAAATGCCGGAAACAGGGTCCCTACAGCAGTGCACTACATACATGTGCCAGTTTCCGACATTCAGACTGCCCGGCAAGACCTTGTAGCAGTGGTTTGTGGACACTCTGTGAAAGGCACAATGACGACCCATGCCGTCATCTCACCTTCTTACGGCAGGTTATTCCTCCGCGCCACGTCGTGCTACGGTGAGTGCTGCTACTCAGAGGGACGGTGGATCCTGCAGTGTGGTGGGTGGAGTCAACACACGCTGTTTGAAGAGGAGACCCACTCCGAGATGGAACAGTCCGACTCCCAGCACGACACAGACGAGTCCGAGCCAGAAGACCAACAGTCTGAGCTCGGGGAAGAAGAGTCTGAGGCGGCGGCGTCACAGCCAGAGGCGACAAGGGCTGTTCCAGAAGTAGGAAAGTGGGTCTCCTGCCTCTACGACGACAGCTGGTATGTGGGACAGGTGGTTGGAAAGGATGAGGAAGGTGGCCATGTAACAGTGAACTTTCTTACCCCTGGAAGCCGCGAGACGTGCAACAACCAGTTCAGGTGGCCGAAACGGAAGGACGAGCTGGAAATGCTGCCTGCCGATATACTGACTGTTGTTTCACCTCCAACACTTCAGGGCAGTGGTCGGCGCACCTTTTTTGAACTGAGTCAGGAAGACTTGGTCAAGTCAATTCAGGCCTACTTTAGAAACTGAACTATTTTGTAACCTGTCTTTAGGTCAGTAAGCATGTTTTCCACCTTTAGAGCAAAGAAATAATCGATTGGAGGTGTTTTAGACCTGTAGGTATTCATTCAGAAACATGCTTGTATCTATATAGAACGTACATGATCTGACGGGAACGTGCGTGATATTTCAAAATTTCCTTGTAAAAAAAAGGTTGAAATTTTATATTACTGCATATATATGTAGTGACGACACTGTAGAATTGTGTTAGGCCTTTCCTAACGATGTAAACCATGTCTAGCCTAGTGTTAGATGTATTCCAAAGTGAGTAAAAAAAAAAATTGAATGAAGTTTGACTTCAGGAGGATGTAAGTAAATAACTGTGGTGCAAGGAGGGTTTGTGGCAGCTTTTTCTAATATTCCATCATGTTTCCTAGCCTGAGGGTGAATATCTAATCGATTCCTAGTATTTAACCTGTCCAGGTAGGGACTTAGAAAGATGCTTGTATATATGGAACGTACATGACCTAACGGGAACGTACGAGATATTTTGACATGTTCTGGTAGAGAGGACAGTTTGTGAACTTTTCAAGTCGTAGAGTATTCTAGTGTTGCATTTTCAGATAGAAAACAAATCTGAGAAGTGTGTTAGGCCTCTCTTAAGCATGTAAACCATGTCTAGCCTAGTGTTAGATGTATTCCAAAGTGAGTAAAAAAAAAAAATTGAATGAAGTTTGACTTCAGGAGGATGTAAGTAAATAACTGTGGTGCAAGGAGGGTTTGTGTCAGCTATTTCTAATATTCCATCATGTTTCCTAGCCTGAGGGTGAATATCTAATCGATTCCTAGTATTTAACCTGTCCAGGTAGGGACTTAGAAAGATGCTTGTATATATGGAACGTACATGACCTAACGGGAACGTACGAGATATTTTGACATGTTCTGGTTCAGAGTACAGTTTGTGAACTTTTCAAGTCGTAGAGTATTCTAGTGTTGCATTTTCAGATAGAAAACAAATCTGAGAAGTGTGTTAGGCCTTTCTTAAGCATGTAAACCATGTCTAGCCTAGTGTTAGATGTATTCCAAAGTGAGTAAAAAAAAAAAATTGAATGAAGTTTGACTTCAGGAGGATGTAAGTAAATAACTGTGGTGCAAGGAGGGTTTGTGGCAGCTTTTTCTAATATTCCATCATGTTTCCTAGCCTGAGGGTGAATATCTGATCGATTCCTAGTATTTAACCTGTCCAGGTAGGGACTTAGAAAGATGCTTGTATATATGGAACGTACATGACCTAACGGGAACGTACGAGATATTTTGACATGTTCTGGTAGAGAGGACAGTTTGTGAACTTTTCAAGTCGTAGAGTATTCTAGTGTTGCATTTTCAGATAGAAAACAAATCTGAGAAGTGTGTTAGGCCTCTCTTAAGCATGTAAACCATGTCTAGCCTAGTGTTAGATGTATTCCAAAGTGAGTAAAAAAAAAAAATTGAATGAAGTTTGACTTCAGGAGGATGTAAGTAAATAACTGTGGTGCAAGGAGGGTTTGTGGCAGCTTTTTCTAATATTCCATCATGTTTCCTAGCCTGAGGGTGAATATCTGATCGATTCCTAGTATTTAACCTGTCCAGGTAGGGACTTAGAAAGATGCTTGTATATATGGAACGTACATGACCTAACGGGAACGTACGAGATATTTTGACATGTTCTGGTAGAGAGGACAGTTTGTGAACTTTTCAAGTCGTAGAGTATTCTAGTGTTGCATTTTCAGATAGAAAACAAATCTGAGAAGTGTGTTAGGCCTCTCTTAAGCATGTAAACCATGTCTAGCCTAGTGTTAGATGTATTCCAAAGTGAGTAAAAAAAAAAAATTGAATGAAGTTTGACTTCAGGAGGATGTAAGTAAATAACTGTGGTGCAAAGAGGGTTTGTGTCAGCTATTTCTAATATTCCATCATGTTTCCTAGCCTGAGGGTGAATATCTAATCGATTCCTAGTATTTAACCTGTCCAGGTAGGGACTTAGAAAGATGCTTGTATATATGGAACGTACATGACCTAACGGGAACGTACGAGATATTTTGACATGTTCTGGTTCAGAGTACAGTTTGTGAACTTTTCAAGTCGTAGAGTATTCTAGTGTTGCATTTTCAGATAGAAAACAAATCTGAGAAGTGTGTTAGGCCTCTCTTAAGCATGTAAACCATGTCTAGCCTAGTGTTAGATGTATTCCAAAGTGAGTAAAAAAAAAAAATTGAATGAAGTTTGACTTCAGGAGGATGTAAGTAAATAACTGTGGTACAAGGAGGGGGTGTGTCAGCTATTTCTAATATTCCATCATGTTTCCTAGCGTGAGGGTGAATATCTAATCGATTCCTAGTATTTTACCTGTCCAGGTAGGGACTTAGAAAGATGCTTGTATATATGGAACGTACATGACCTACGGGAACGTACGAGATATTCTGACATGTTTTTCAGAAGCGTAAGAAATTCAAACTTTAATGAATATTTGTACATGATTTATGTTATTTTCCATTAGGGAAGAAGTTGTATAAGATAATTAAACACTGTTTAGTAATCTTTGAGTAAAATCAATTCAATATAAGTGAAATGAAAGTCAACAATAGTCAATACTTTTTGAGAATTCTTTATTTGACACAGAATTTACATGGTTGTTAATGATTTCTGCTTACTATTTAAGCAGAATATAATAAAATTAGCATGTTTTCTTCTCTAAAAAATGAGTTTGGAGTTATTTCCAATTGTATTTAGGAAGAGAGAGTTCGTTAAGTGTCGTGATACCCAGAGTGGAACGTACATGATATAGCTGGAACGTACGTGATGAAAAATGACTTGACTTTACGAGGGTAGTACATTCAGTATATGATGTGCAGACTTTAACCATTATTATTTCAAATAAGATAACATGATAAGGTCCTGAAATAAGACAGTTAGCAATAATGTGGTCTATATTTATGTTCAGGAATGAAATTGAATAGAAGTAGTTGTTTGAATCATGAAAAAACAAGAGATTCTGAAATTATGGACCAAGTTTGGAGGAAAATATAATATATAAGTTTCCGATGGATTTTCTTGAATTCTGGCATGATAAATGTACAATCCCTTATGAGTTTGTAGACTTATTATTGTGTCATTTGGGTGAAATGATACAAAGAAAATTTCAGTTAGGTGCACATAGGTCATTTTCATCACGTACGTTCCAGAGAAAAAACATCATAGACTTTGAATAGTTATAAAAACTGACAGCATTGGAGAAACCCAGTATAATGAACATTTCCAGAATGCAGAAGACTTACTTTTTCAAAATAAATAGGGTTTGTACGGGAATGCTTAATTTATTCTAGGAACCAGTGTGAGATGCCAAAAGTGGAACGTACGTGATATTGTACACTTTCAGAAAAACTGACCCATATCGGCCTTGACCTATCTATGTGCGCGATAAGACCCTGGATCTTTTATCCATAGGGCCCTAGAGCTGTACCCATCCCAAAGAAACTAATATTGGCTCTAAACGGTTGTTGATTATTGCATGGGTAGCAAAATTAGTATTCAGCTTTAGGTTTAAACACAAACAGACATAATTTTCTTTCATCTATTTTTTTTTTTTTTTTTTTTAATTCGTTCATTTTCAACATCACGAAGGTGAATTACATGGTCTTCCTGTTGATATAAAATTATGTCTGAGATCCAGTTTTATTATATATTAATCATAGCGAGTTGATAATGCTGTAGGCCTATTTAATATGTCTACAGTGGATATAACAAATTATGACAAGTGGTTAATTACTTATATCATTATAGACAATTCTTCACTTCCACATAGTAATTAAATATCCGTGACCTTCTTCGGAATTTGGTAAGGTAAAATTAACTATATAGATCTACCCTAGTCCTTTTCTTTGTCTTTGGGTTATAATTACACTTCACATTATACATTATGTAGGCTAATCATCGTCATTAAAGGCTTAGAGACGAATGTAGGATTTCATAACGGGGGACAGCATGATAAACTTTGTACTAAAACGGCGTTGATTCACACGCACTGGTGTGTCAATTTTCTTTTTGTAATTTAAGGGACCACCAGGTCCATGCGTGACCCAAGGCCGAAGCGTTGTATGGACTTAAACCGAATAGAATAATGTAAATAAGAAAACAATTTTAGGTATACCATGGACGGAGAGGCAATAACTAGTGCGTGTTAATGTTGGATTGAACCGGTTTTAGGATGGGCAAAACAGCCTCATATTGTGAGTCATAACCATTAAGCATTAAACTTTGTACCCTCATAGTGTTCAAGACCAGCTCACTTTAGACAAGGTATCTTCGCATCTCCATTGTTGTTAAATCTTATGATAAGGCTGGGATTTATCAAGCAACTGTAGATATAAAAAAACATCATCCGAGCCATCTTTGGCTAAGAGGAGACATCTAGGTATAACACCTGCAGGTAAGTTTATTTTCATTTACTGGATCTTAAAATGGCCATGTGAAATTATCAATAAGCACTATACTAATAATTTGTTTATGCACAAAGATAACGTGGAAAGTATGATATTATTACCATTATTTGGAATGCCATTCTAATCTATTTCATCCTGAAATGATTTGACTAGGCTGTACATTTAATAGATTTTTTTCTTTTGTGATAGGGAGAACATTAACTGGGATCGTGTATAGAAACTTTGCTCATCTAGTTAATTAATTTCACTCATAACTATTATCACTTTTGTAATAATTATCAATAACTTTGATCACCGTTATATTGCAATAACCTGGAAGATCATGTGTGCACGTGAAGATGCTCAATAAACAATTTAAATAGTAAAAATTTCGAAGTTGGCGTAGGAGGGGAGGGGAGGTAAACATACGGACCAACACCTGACGAATTACTGTTTTTTGGTAATTTAGAAAGCCTTGGTGAAGATTACATCAAGAAGAGACATGAGTACTTTTGTTAAGAAAGACAAGGGCACAAAAGGTGAGTATCATCATCCGATCATTATTCCTGCCACAATTGAGAGGCAACAGCTCAATTGTAGCATGCACTGACTGCATGCTATATCTTTTTCTTTGTGTAACACATCTCATTTGTTTTTCAAAGATGTTTGAAATTATCTTTTCAATATGATCACGTCATCTCTTCATCCCTCCTTCTCTCGCCATTCTATCATCCATTTATTAGATTAATTGGTTAACTACATATATATATATATGTACTCGCTTAAAAAAATTCAACACATCTGACTGACTTGTATAATTAGTGTTAACATTTTAAAGGTGTAATATTGTAATTGTGAGACTGGCAACCACTTAAACGGCTGTTAAATGCAATAGTATATATGGAATTTGACCTAGAATACATCAAGGGTATATTCCTACATATAAGACCCCGACTAGTACGTAGTAAATCCATAATTTCCAGCATCCCTGAAAATAAAACAATACATGCCAAAACTTATGCGAATTTTAATTTCACTTTTTATTTTTCGAGATCCTTCTGCTGATGGATTGTATACAAACCCAGCAGTTCACCGTCCGTCCTTGGATAAGGTCAAAAGGTTAGCTGAACGCCGGGGACTGGACCTCTCTCAGGCCGACCTACAAGATGTGACTGGTCAGTATTGTCCCTGTGGCAGTAAACTTTTAGATTGAACTTAAAGTATGCCTAAAATACAGAGGTTTAAGGAAAATAAAGCCAAATACGGCATGACAGTATATCAAGACATTAATTTTCTTTCTGTGTATGCAAACCAATCTATTAAGCTGCATCGACATTTAAGTCGATTTTCATGATGGTTAGTCTAAAATCAGGGCTAAAAAGAGTACTCTACTACATCAATAATATCAATTTGGAAAAAATTTCACATTAAAAAAATATTAGATGAATGAATAATATAGAGGCTCTCGTTCGTTGTCCTGATACAATAATTTTGTTCATAAACATAGTTCAGCTGTGTCCTTCATAATTATACTTTTTCTATTTTGGTCGCATCAGTTTTGTCTGTACACCTCACTATTTATATCTCAATATGCGTCTATTCCTGTTATTGGCAAGTCAAAAGTTTTAGAATATACAGAAGGAAATAGCAGTGTACATAAATTAATTGATTATTCCATGCATAAAATAGATAAATACAATATATAAACATACTTTAAAAAAAATGATACAATCTTGCTCTTGATCAGACTGCATGTGCGATGTACTGGAGAGTTATGATGTTCTCTACCGTCTGGTTGAACCCAAACCCCCGGTGAAGTATCCACGTACCCCAGGCTACAGACCCCCGCCTGAGGAGAACACACTCAATGCCTGGTAGGTTCCCCCCTCCCCCCCCCCCCCCCCCCCAAAAAAAAAAAAAAATTATATCTATTTATCAGCAATCAGGCTTTCAATCAGGATATTCCCCTGTTTTTATGATAATATTATATAAAGCATGAACAATTACATGTATACAATCATAGTAGATTCATATGTATACTCTTTATAGATCGTGTAAACTTTTAATTCATCCAAAATAAAACTGCCAGTCCACCACTTTGAGCGTTGAGTTTGATACAGTTTCAATCCTTTTATTCTTTATACATGTACATGTGTTTGAGCTTTGATTTGAACAAACACATTTTCACAGTGTTAGATATCATACAGTTTAGTATCCCATAATTTAGTACCAGAAAAGAATGGACTTGTATATTGCATTTCCTTCCATTATCTTGAATAAAAACTATTTTCAAGAGTAGGAAGATGATTATTACTTATGCCTGTGACAATATGTTTAACATACATTATTAGTAAAAAGTTCGCCTGTAACCTTATGACTGGATCCGTTAATATAATTTTCTCAATTCAATGTATGTACATGTTTGTATGTATTAATACTTATGATATGATATAATCCACAGGTTTCCATCAAGGAGAAAAATAATAGATACATATAATTAGATATCTTAAACCTAGATTAATATTCTTCAGGTATGTGAAAACAGATATTCGTGGTGCTGAGAGTGGCAAGTTGCTGAATAAGACAGTGGCTATAAAGGATAACATAGCCGTGGCTGGGGTTTCAATGATGATTGGAAGTAAGCTCATAGAAGGATACATCCCAGAGTATGATGCCACTGTGGTGACTAGGTGTCTGGATGCAGGTCAGTATCCTTATTCATTTGTACTTCTACCTTGAATACTATAAAAGTATTCAATAAATGATTTTTTTCTGCATAACCTTTTTTCACCATAACGTTTATCATACCTTTCCTGTCTAATGAAATTAAAATCAATTGTTTTAATGACTGCTTATTGATGCCTGAGGATTACTATTTTTCCCGGTTGAAATCGATAGATGTATTGTTAATAAATCCATTGATATTAAAGTTTTTCCCATTTGGTTCACAAAATTGATAATACTGCTTTCCACAAACTGACATATGTTTGTTATTGTGAATATGAAGGGACTTTGAATCATTTAAAAATCTATGTATACACACATGTCCTGTAGGAGCCTTTGCTTATATATACAACCATGCACTGAAAGATTTAACCCAATTTTTTCATATCTATTCCAAGGTGGCTATATTGTAGGGAAGGCTGCTTGTGAACATTTGTTAATGAGTGCCAATAGTTGCACAAATGACATAGCTCCAGTTCTCAATCCACATAACAAAACACACACGTCTGGAGGGTCCAGCTCAGGCTCATGTGCCTTGGTATGTATACAATGCCCAGAATAGTCTGTTTATTGAGTCCAATTTTCTCTGCAGTACAACAGCTCTTCCAAAAATTAATGATAATATATACTCAAGTAATACCACAAGCCATAAACTTTTCAAAGTGACTGAATGTCTGAAATTCCAAATAAGATATGTACACAGTAGCAAGTAGATAGGCACACTATGTTCCCAACTATTGTGGCTTCTTCTTATTATTGTTCGAAGATGTAGGTATGCTTTAGTGAAGCTTCAGCTACTACGATACGTATATTTGTATTAGTATAAATTATATATAACTGCGAATTGTTGTCTTCATCTACAATCTTTATGGGTATAATATGCAAAAGCCATTTATTTTGTTGTCCATGTTTTCCCATCGTTATATAAAGTAGTTCAGCTTTAACTAACTCATTTGCAAGAGGACTTGTAAGTTTATTTCAATCTTTGTAGTAACTCTTGTGTCACAAGGTCCATAATTGACCAGAATAGTCAGTATACATGGCAGAATACTCTTATATCAAACTTTCATCACTTTAAGAATCCCGAGCTCTAAACTCGATTGCTGTAAAATATACACCAACTTTCTGGTATCCATGTACAGCACTCTCTGAGGGTTGCTTGCCCTACCCCAAGTCACTGCTTAGATAGTATGTTAACTGCTCATTTTTTACACTCATAAGCTCTGGTGCAGTACTAGGTTGGCGTGTTCAAAAATAGTCCCACGCTAGTACAATTCCACCGTCTCCAATATGCTTGGCATTGAATAAAAATACTGACTACAAACTGTCTCGATTTCTATATTTTGAAAAGTAATCCATAACAAAATGCCTCTATTTTTATAATTAGAAAAATAACCTATTGTACTGACGCGGGTGGCCAGTCCATGTTTGGGCAGCAAGGCCTGAGCTTTAGAAGCACACGTGTAAGCCATGTTCTACTTTGACAGTAGTGACATGGGGGAGGAGTCACGGTGTGATGTACCACCTTATAATAATGTGTTCCGCTCTCTGCCAGCCAGAGTTAGCTGTAAACGCTGTGTGAGTAACATCCAGAGTAGGTTGGATCTTTAACCTGCAGTCTTGGTTCTGGATTGAGGCATAGAAATTGTGTTAGAGCACGGATCGTTGACTGAATGTGTTTGAGGGGATTCCTACCTCGGGACTAATCATGGTCAATCGAGTTCTTGTCACAGAACGACTATACACTGGATAATAAACAACAATATCCTTTCACGCAAATGTTCATGTCTTACATGATATTGAACTATGATTATGTATTGGACTACAGCAGTCGACAGGAGGGAGACTGCGTACGGAGCTAGTTATTATCTACGACTTTTTACAATTATTACAGCACACTACTAATAACATGATAATTAACCTCTATAGTTCACTATAATGCAAATTGCAGGTTGCAGCAGGGGAGGTGGATCTGGCCATTGGAAACGACCAGGTAGGCTGGTCCTGGAGTGGTGTAGTCGGTCTGAAGCCCACCTTTGGGTTGGTTCCCTTCACTGGGGCAGCCTCAATGGAACCAACACTGGATATCTTAGGACCAATGGCTCGCACTGTTCAAGACTGCGCCCTGCTCCTTGAAGTAAACCTTTTTGATTTGATTTTATTGCTTATTCACTCCCTGCAAATTTAATGATTTAAGCGGAATATTAGAATATCAACATTTTCATAACTTTGATTCAATTAGAAATAGATCAATATTATAATTTGTAATTTGTAATTTGTTATTTGATTTGAATATTGCTATCTCAAGGTTCTGTATTATAAAATTAATGACAATGCTAAAATAATGCAACGATAATGACATTTACAATATTGGAATAGATAGGAAACCACTGACGTCCTGTATGGATTCATGTTCAAGATAAACGTTTAAGTAATAAACTTTCATAATTATTCAGGTAATTGCTGGTGAAGATGGGATGGATGACCGACAAAAGATGTCTATTGCAATTCCTGAATACAGCAAGAAGGTAGAATATAAAGAAGATCATCATGACATCACACCTCATTTTCACTTCAATTGACATTTGACTCATTTAGGAAATTACTCTACATGTAGCAACTATCTAATTTTGGGTCGCTTGCAAACCAGTTCAATGTTGAACCAAAGCATATCCAGGGTAATCAATTTTGAAAAAGGAATTAAGATAGTAAGTTTGTGAATCTATAAATTGCTCAGTAGCTCTAATATCATTAGGAAAATCGTCATTTCTAAACAATTAATGACAAATTCATGCTATTATCTGACAGTTTTTCCATTCTATCGATTAAAGAGATCATTGTTGTTCCAACTTAGAAATGAATTCTCTGAAATTCTTTTTTTCAGCTGAAGTCTGATCTCTCTGGGTTGAAAATTGGTGTTGTCAAAGAGGGCTTTGAAAACTGTGACAGTGATGTAGTGGATATTGTCAAAGCTGCTGTTCATTCTCTAGAGGAGGTTGGGGCTACTGTGGAAGAAGTAAATGTTCCACTACATGCTACATATGGTAAGTATGAGGGCCTGGGTGGGGGATGGGAGGTGGGGGATGGGGTAGGGGTGGGGACGGCGGTTGGTATTGGCATGAGGATGGGTCCCATTGTTCTGTGTCATTTTTAAGAGATTGATATCTCACTTGTTGTCACTAAGAAATTACAATGTCCTTAGCTAATTTAATATGTGCTAATCATAATGATATTGGCCCTAGAATTTCTACGTTGAGCATTCCTGTTATTCTAATCAATGGCCTTCAGATAGTTTAGTTACTTGCATTGTATGCTTCGAAATTGCTGCTATTCAAGTAGTCAGCCAACATAAATGAACACCTTACATAAAGGAACACCCATTAAAGTTTTGCGTGTAATCACGTGGACAAACAGTTCTACAGCTGCAAACACAACTGCAATTTGATAACCCTCATCTGTGTTATGGCCACTTATAAAAACCCATAAGATTCTGAATGAGTAATTATTAATAGTTTTATGATGTCATTGCTGTTTCAGGCAAACATGTTTGGATCCCAACCTGTATGGAAGGTAGCTTTGATTCGATTATAGAAAAAGCAGGTAATCAAATTTATTTATTTTACATCTATTTCTAACTTTCAATAATCTCAAAATTAATATATACATTAGTTTGCTTTTGTTAAACAAGAATAATGCCTGAAAAAAGTTGTATGGCAAAATTGAATGTTTTCAACCATGTTTCACTCTCCATCTCAGGAGTCGGTACAATATAATACGTACATGTTTGATATATGGCTGATCATTAGAACTTTTGAATTCTCTATTATTTCTAATTATTTCCATGGGTTTAGGAGCTGGTCCCAGCAGCAGAGGCTTCCACTCCACTACTCTGATGGACCACCAACACCGAGCTGTCAAACTGATGCCAAATTCTCTCTCCAGAACCATGAAGTTGGTGACACTCTTCGGAGACTTTATAAAGGTACCCCAAATATCTCAAGGCTACTTCGCATTCTTGGACCCCTATTCCACACATCAATTATGATACTTATGATTTTGTATGTTTGGTTTTCTCGGATAATATGACATGGAACTATATATACTTTATAATATTTGAAAGAGAATTGTAAAAACTTTCCAGTAATACATGTCTACATGTATCCCTTATTCATATACTACCGATTTTCTGTAAAATTGTCAGCAAAAAAAGAAGAAACTTTACGTTTCTGTGTCAAATATTTGGATAAGATCTAATTTTTATAATTCATTATATTTAATCAGTTTTCCCTCTCTGACGGCACCAATTTCAAGTCAAGGTTTCAAATGCGCAATTGTGAAAATGCTCTTGGAAAACATATACGAGAAAATTAAAGAATAAATGTATGCTACAAACATCCCCCTTTATTTTTGACAAAGTATTTGGTCGTATTCACTGTCGTCTCTCCATAAGATTTTTTTTTGTGTGCAGATGGAGGGGGGGATCGTTTCTTATAATCAATTCAATTTCTATCAAAATTACGTCTTTTTCCAAACAGGAGGAGAATAACTACCACTTCTATGGCCGGAGCTCCAACCTGATGATGACTCTGACAGCCGCGTATGACGCCGCCCTCACGGAATGTGACGTTCTCGTGATGCCCACCACTACGTTCAAGGCTCCAAAGTTACCCACCAAAGAGGAGGGGTTTGCTAGTAAATATAGGATTTTCTCATATTTTACAGCAGTGAAATTCATTCTAATTTTACTTAACTGGCATGTTATCCTGATTAAGAATTCAATTTTAGTTGTAAAAAGTATTCCTTACTTGCATCTTTTCCTAGTTGAAAATTCAATGTTTTCTTGGCAGGTCAATGTTCTCATGACATTTTTCAAAATTCCAGTTTCTCTTACCAATTCCAAAATTCCCTGTCAATTCATTGACCTTGAAAAACGACACTTTTTTCTGACCTGTGACGTTGTACATATATATCTGGCAGATAGTTCGTCTTTCAATCCATGTTAAGAATTTTGCAATATTTTACTCATCTTGTGACACAAAGCCGCTGAACTTAACACTATGCACACATCCATCTCCAAGTTATGTTATTGAGGGGCACATTTCTTAAGTTACGTTATTGAGGGGCACATTTCTTAAGTTCTGTTATTGAGGGGCACATTTCTCAAAAGAGGGGTAAAAGCAATGATGCCACATCCCAGTGTACTCTCTTCATATGACCCCCTTCTTATAGCAAAACGCCCAAAATTAAAACTTCTTTTTTTACAGAAACAATTTCGGCGTGTTTTGGTATGTGTCAGAACAGCGCTCCCTTCAACGGCACTGGTCACCCTGCTCTCAGTATTAACGCCGGGATGTCTGAAGGCCTGCCTGTAGGACTGATGGTCGTAGGGAACAAGTGGCATGAACAGGACGTCTTTAATGTGGCCTATGCCTTCGAGTGCATTCGCGATAAAAAGTGAGAAATCATGAGGTACAACCACTGCAGAAGGACATTTATATTTCCCGACTTTTAACAAGCAAACGGGAACAGATTTGGTGAGCAGAGCTCCCTTTTGAGGCGTTCTGGTCTAACAGTATTCCATAGGAAAGGCTGACTGCCTGTCAATAATTTCAATTTATTTTTGGCATACAAATATCAAATAAAGAAGCGAAGAAGGATAATTTTTCACTCAACGCTTTTGGCACATTATGCATGTATTTTTACCAAAGTATTAATCAAGCTGTAATGATCGGTTTGAATCAGAAGGTGTATTTTCAGAACATACAGCGTAGTTCATACATAATACAGTCCTACACACAGTTATCCTTAATGCAGTTTTTAATGTTTAAATGATAATTGCTTCTATAGTTTTTTCTATAGTAATTCATTAGTTTTATCGTTGAAAATATCATAATGTACCTGACGAGACAATAAGCTCCAATGGCATTTACACGTCATTCTTGCTAGTGGTACTGTTGAAATCTATAGGACTAATACATCATAACATGTAATAAGTATTGTTTCTAATGAAGTTTGAAAAGTATAATATATTGCAGATCATTTTCCGTCTCGCCTTCTATAGTAGCATCATCTTAATAGTTTACAGGTTACGTATACAACTAAGAAACATTAAGTTTGTTAAAAAGTATTTTTTCTTCAACACATCTTAGTTCATCATGGAATGTTATCTTTATATCCGCCAAATCATAAACATAATAATACAAATTTAATAAATATATGGTATTTACAAATCCCAAATAATTTATTTCCGATTTTTAACGTACTGTTGGCACTTCATTCACACTAATCACATACAGGCTACAAATTTCGTACTATAAACTTTACATAAGCTGTAATTTAAAGCATTTTGTTGATACTGTACATATAAAGGGATGTTAAAATGTAAGCACAATGAGTACATCTTTACAAGTAAATCTCACCATAGTAACACAGACAGTGCACTATATTCAATAAGTTTGAACCATTTACGCAACATTACTTTGACAGAATGCAATCGTTATCGTGAACGTAAGTTCCCTCTCTGGAATGGGATACAATGGGTTTACTGTGAACGTATATATTTTCGCGCAGCTAAATTTTCACGCACCTAGCAATAAATAGCATTTTCGCCCATTTAATGGTTGATTCTAATAAATTTTGCTCTATAATATTCCTAATATTCACTCATGTCATATTTTCGTGCATTTATAGTTATGCATGAAATGCGCGAAAATATGTACAGCGCGAAAATAGATACGTTTATTGATTTTTTCGTTAAGGTCGCGCCTCTTCTTGTTTTAGATACGAATAGAGCTGATGGCATGCGGGTTCCAAATGAATCTAGCCAAAAGTGTAGTTTCGATGATTTTTTTATGGATCGCAATTCTAAAACTGTCGTTGAAGCATCATAAGGATTCTTCAAAAAGTTGTATCTATGACCAATATTATTATGAAACATACATAGGGTTATGGTATTTCAGGTTTCTGTTGGACCCTTCGTATCGTCTCTTCAGGCATACAAAACACATAGTTAATCGGCATCATCTAGTTGTCACAAAGCACAGAGAGTGTTTCGTCTCATTCACACAAAGGGTTATAGTATTTCAGGTTTCAGTCCGACCCTTCGTATCGTCTCCTCGGGCATACAAAACACAGGGTTTACAGGTTTTATTTGGTTGTCTCCAAGTAAGGAAAGGCCCGCAATGCCAAATAGTGTGTGAAATGGGTCCACCTGAAAAACAAAATTTACAATATTGTTTATATACATGTTGTATTCATTCAACGCCATAATATACAATTCATAATTGTATTACATTTCTTCGTAACAAAATATCATTGGAAAGATTGATAGAATACTAAGAATTGACAGATTTTCTGAAAAAGATATGACCTTTCAAAGTATTTTATCAATCTGTTACAAAATTCAGGGTGTACATATTTTTTATATATCTAAAGTTGACTACACCCTCCTAACTAAGAAATAAAATTGCCTATTTTGTTGAGCCTCATCTCACTTATTCTCATTAAGATAAACAATTAAACCATCACTTTACCATATCTCCAGGTCTGTCGGCAAAACCTCCCGTCTCGTCGTCTTGTGTGGCGTGAATAAAGCGAACCAACTTCTCCTATAGAGATATAATTTTAAGCTAGACGATACTTTTACGGGGGTATGTGATGTTTTGTGAAAGTAGATATTTTCGCATACTTTGCGCAGCACTGTCAATGTGCGACAATATGATGACATAAAAGAATATAGATCAAATAGAAATATCCACATCATGCGCGAAATTATAATATAGTAAAATTGTCAGTTGGTACTGGAGGAACGAAATTTTCTTTAAAATACGACATTAATTTTTCCCCTAGGATAACTTTAGTAATGACATAATTCGGTAGTGTTGTCAGTGTAGGGATGTTGCATTGATTGAAATCTTCCAATAATAACAAAATACGCAACTTTTGCCTGCAAGGAGGTAAGGCCAATTATTTCCTGTCCAGAAAAATAATCAATCGGGAAATCGGGAAATCTTTTTTATCTAGCGTTTTTTTTATTTTTAAGGGTAAAACTAAAAACGTTTGATAAAAAAAAAAACTCCATAAAAGAAAAAAAAATCCAGTCGGCCCTTAAATACCCAGTCGGGCAGTAAACAGGAAACAAACTTTTTTTAAGGTAGACGTAAAGAGCGGGATACTATTGAACCACGTTTGGGAGAATTATCAACGTGTTCATACCTTATTGATCCAGTGGAGTCGTCCGATGATTTTCAGCGAGGCAAGCACCCACCAGGAGTAACAGACATCAGGCAATTTCTCAGGACGGCCTGAAACATACGATTTTTCATTTCTGAAATCTCATAACTTATATGCATGAAGGGGTGATTCTCCCTGTCACAGATAACTTGTTTTCTGTCTTTTTTTTAATCTGCAGACTATGTTTTCAATTTGTATATATCTAATATTTTTCAAGTTTGGTTAGAACAGTTGTTATTTTTTGAAGTGGATGTTTTACCAGTTACTTTTTTTCTATATTCATTTACCCTTTGTTAATTAACTAGTGTCGGCTTACATCATAGTTAATATTTTCTCCGAAGATGACTTACCATTGAGCCCTCCTGAGGGGAGTTGTCGCTCACACAACCACCACCCCAACATATCGGCGTTTATGTGGTGAAGCCGGCCCAGGATCGACAACATGCCCACACAGCAGTAGATCTGGGGAATGAAACATCAAGGAATTAGGAATTGCATTTGGTGATTAATATGATTTTTTTTGTTCTCAGGTCCACAAACTTCTTTACTGCCATGAAACATTCCAAATGGAAATAATGGAATTAGATAGGGTGTTCAACGGCAGGCTTTGAATAATTGGAATGTTTTATACATAAAATTGCCATATTAATCAGAATGAGATTTGCAAATAAACCGAAACATTTAAGCAGGGATGGGAGTCAGGATTAATGAAAAAATATGAAACCCCAGGAGCAAAATCTTAAATTGCTATAAACGCGACTAAGAAATTAATTTTGAAAATAATTTGTGGTGATGAAAATCTGACAAAAATCTGAAAACTTACATCCCTGTAATATGAAAGATGCCAAAAATATACAAAACAAGGTCACAGGTGGAATTATGGAAGAAAAGTATCGGTTACAAAACCGAAAAAACCCGGGTTATTCGTCTTCTTTTTCTATATATGAAAATAATTATTGAATGATGAGATATGGGGAAAGGGATACGAATTATCGAGCGAATTATCGATTGATTTTAATAAAGGAGAAGATGCACATGCCAGCGCGAGTGAAGCCGCCCGCCATTTTCCTCTATTATCGTTCACCTCCACGCTCAGCTTACTAACCTTTTGGCCGATGCCGATCGAAGATATCGACATAATTCTTCACAATATATCGACCCAGACCTGCTCAGAATATTAATAATCCATAAGATATACTCCATTTTGCTGGACGATGCCGATTTCAGGCGTAAAAGGCGGTCACTCGCGGAGAACAGCTGCACGCGTGTTCACCGGGTCGCGCCATCTTGGCCTCTGCCTGAGTACAGGCGATGCGCTTCGTCCCGGAAGGAATTGCGCATGAAACATAGTCCGCAAAGAAATGCGATTTTCTGGGTTTATATCGATATAGAGCTTCCCAACACATCGGCATCATCAATAAAAGATCGACATAAACCTATATGGTGCGCTAAGTCGACTGAAACCCGCGCAAAAAAGGCGAAATAGGCGAGCATTCCCGGCTGACTTTGCGATCGGAAACCGGGGGTGGCCATCTTCGCCGTCATCACCCTAATTAACATAATGACACTACACTGCAATCCGGGATGCTAGGCTTTTCTATGCTGATGCGTCGATCAATGTCATACAGTTTGACCGCTTCACTCTCCGACCCGATCTCGGCTAATGCTTTTTCAATGGTCAATTTCTGGTATAGGCATTATATAGAGAAAGCACTGCCAACCGGAAGCAGGTCCAAATTTGCGATCTTGTTTCCGCTGGTTGTGATATCGTTCAATGGCGTTTCCCGCCTAAATGTTCAAGTCATATACCCGGGTGAGATTCGATGGATCGATCATATTTCGAAGATGACTTTATAATACAGCGAGCCCGGGTAACAATTACCTATTTCATACGTATCTTTTTAACTTAATGTGCAATAAAAATAGCGACTGACCTGACCGGAGTGGGACTCACTGCCCGGCCGACACCCGAACCCGCCGTCAAAGTTCATACAAGACAACACAAAATCTAAAGCTTTCTCTGTGTTCATGGCATCCAAGCGGCCCTGAAAGTTATAAAGAGATATAATGAATACGTGGATACAACGTGCCTAGATCAATTGATGCTGCCGCGTTAACAGTTGTAAATGAGTAGACATACTCTTCATTAATTCTCTTATGTTCCTTACTATTTTCTAGTACATGTATTATCTATATTATTGTAGATTTAGACGTGAAACGTGGCAGGTCGGGTCATCTCTCTGATGCTACCGCTTGAAGTGAGCTGGTTTCTGGCGATCCAGCCCTTGAGTGCCTAGTCACTGTCTCCAAGGTGACTGTAACAATTGATGTGGACTTGCCATCCAGGCACTAGTGTTGCCAGGGGGATTGTCCAGGGGCCCAAGAACAGACTCAGGGTGAGTGGGGTGGGCTCAGTGTAAGGGATGGTTGGGAAACCAAACCCAGGCAAGTAAAAAAAAAAAAAAAAAAAAAAAAAAAAAATATTATTGTGGATTTAATCATCTATAGCTTTTTTCCTCGCTTTGAAATATTTCAGTTTGCTATTTTCACTTTCACGAGAACATAACATTCCTTGGAACTTACGAACGTATATGACTATGTTGAAATGAATCAAATCAATGCAGTTACATTCCAATGTTTTTGCGTATCTTTATACAAATTTACTAAAATATTCTAAGTTCTCATATTAATATTTGTTAGCTTTAAACTTATATATTTATGACAGACTAAAGAGTGTGTAATTGTTAACTCACAAGTAGCGATAAGCAGGCGACGGCACAGAAGGAGAAGCGAGTATCCACCTCACCTGGTGGGATATAAATAGACACTAAATTTGATATACGGACAAGCATGTTCTGTTGTTTTGAAAAATAATAAGTTAAGGTTTGCATCTCAGGGTTTATCCGAATGATTCTAAACATATCTATGACGCTTAATCCAGTTTGCTATATAGGAGTCTATCACTAAAGTTTAAAAATTTAAAAAGTTGTGTTGCAAACACTTTATTATTTCTTTTTTATTACTGTATCATTGCACGTATCTGTTTTATGAACTCACCCCATTTATCGCCATAGAAACTGCCGTCTTCTTGTTGCAGACCTTTGACAAAACTCACAGTGCGGTCCACATCTATTGTCTCTAGGGAGTCATACAGGACTAAAATCTGTTACGGATAAAAGATGAAATCAGAACCATTTGAATCTAACTCTTAATAGTTATTTTTGAATGTTGCTTCATCAAATAACTAATCTGGAAGACTACATTTGGATTAGCTTCTGACATTTTTTCAGGTAGAGGATATCAATACAGATATTCTATTTTTTGTGATATAATATAGTAATTATTTTTGTCTGAATTAGGGCATTCTAAAAAGTGCTTATTAAAGCTTAGAATACGGAAATCCATTTGAAGAAGGGAAAATGGGTATCGCTGTAGAAAAAAAAGAAATCAGAACAAATTTCTCGTTTTAATCTATCTTATCAATGTTTCTGTTTTAGACAGAAAAAAAACAATTAAACTGATTTTGCATTTTTTCTAGGAAATTCTTTCCCACCTGTACAGCACTAAGTGTGTAGAGTATGTGGGGGTCGTGTCCCACGCTCGCCCCAAAGCCGCCACACTCGTGTTGGCACTGGCGAACAAAGTCGAGCACCTCCTCCTTGTTCATCTGGTCCAGGCTGTGCATCAGGTCCATCACCGTCAGACCCCAGTACATGCCGCTCATACGGAGGTACTCGGTCATACGGTACTCCTTAAATATGAAATTTATACATAAAAGTTTTGAGTTATTGTTAGGTGTGTGATCATTAGTACAGTAGGTGCCATTCACACAGAAATACAGCTAATATTCCTAAAATTAAAAAAAAAAGAGACATAAAAATTAAAGTAATAATTTTTGTTTGTTCGCTTTGGTCACAGCGAGTATCACGACCACGTCTACATACATAAATGCTAATGTTATTCCAGCCTAAGTGAAATGTGTTCTGTCAAGTACGTTAACCATTGACTGAGAGTTTGATTTAGCTACGTTTTGCCCGTGACAGTAAGCATCAGTGCATGACACTCTTATAGTGCCAGTTTTGTTCATTCATTTTCTTCTATTATTATTATCTTTTCCATCAGTGATAGTATATAAGAGCTGTATTTCTTATACAAGTTCATCAGCAACGCTATGGTTATTAAAGTGTCACGATTATTCACGGCACCCGTAACTTATCTAGCAGCGAGATAGAACATCAGTTCTTTGTCTATGTTCAACAGCAATCATTGAATACTATGATTATTTAAGTGTAGAACATATATACAATATGCACGTAACTTTTCCACTGGCGAGATATGATATTACATCTTTATTTTTTCAACTGTGTTAAATGGCAACACTATTGTAACAATTGTAACAGTGGTGGACATAAGTCTTAAAATCCAGGGGCAAGGCCAGTTGGGCCCCTAGCTTTCCAAATCTAGGGGCCCGAACCTAAGTCTAGGGGCCCTCACATATACAGTCAGATTGTCTTTAAAAACACTGTTTTATTGTAATATTTAGAGAAATCTGTAATTGTTATCCATGATTTTCTAGGGGCCAGTCGAGCTCCTAGGCCAGAAAATCTAGGGGCCCACCCTGCTTTTTAAGGGCTTCGGGCTCCCGGGGCCATGGTTATATCCACCTCTGTAGTAACTTTTTACAAAAAAAACAAAATATTTTCTCAATCAGAGAACCTGAAACGCTGACTTTGGCTACGGACACCCCTAACTTTGTCCACACTTGAAACTTACGCCTAAATCCTTGTATTTTGAAAGTGATGCCTGGCTGCTGGAAAACCCCTAACATTATCCATTAACCAGTAAATGTAAACCTAGATACTTACGTAGTCATCTTTCTTCTGGCTGTACGCGGCAATGAATTTAATGTGTTTATCTAGCAGTAGGCTGGTCGGACACTTATCCGTTATTTCAACATCCTTCATAGGTGTGCCCTAAATGACAAAGAATAGGTTAACAAAATATATAAGAAATTATACAGTTGCGTCATTTGATGTTCACCACATCATTAAAATAATAGACGTAATGATTTGCATAGAGTAATTTGCTGTACAGGCAAATGAATACAAACTGTATTTACCATTTTGAATTAGGGTATAGTTTTTCTCTGATGACGGATGCACCTGCAAAGAATAACAGAAATCACAAATTGAAGATATTGGTACTCATACTCTGTAATTCTGTTGTACACAGAAACAAAACCATATTAATTATATATTGCCACACTGGCTGCTTCAGCCACATGGACCTACTATTGCGTTATATGGATATTTGTGCCTGACCGATGACAAATTCCATGGAAAACAAGTAGGCAAAAGGAGAATTGCTGTGTTAAGGTAACTTGGCCTGGGTCGGAAAATTAGAGTAGGTAGGAAGATCTTTTTTTTTTAACTGACACAAATAGACTCAAGTACTCTTGAAAATTCTGAAACTACTCCAGACACCTCCCAAATGAAGTTTTATTATCTAAAATACATCTCTTCATCATATACTAGCTATTTCCTGTCCTTTGAGTCATCTTATTTATTTTATTATGTCAAAAAAGTTAGGGTAAGGCCAAAATATTAGGGCATGTCGGGTTAACAGAACAAAACAATTTTTTTAAGGCCTAGGGGGCCTAATGACTAAGGTCTCTAGAAACCACTGTTAAAATGCATTATCATCAAACAATCAATTTCTTGTTATCAATAAAACTTAAGATTTGATCTACAGAATATCATTGTATTCAATTCATATTATTTTTTTATGTTTGTGGTATTTTTATAGCTAAATGAATGCAACTTTCCTAAAATATTCAATTTTATATGTCAAACCATAGACATAATCTAGATCTATATATCTTATGTATCTCAATGGTCAAACTCCTTTGTCAAAGAATGCTTGGTATAGAAACATGCCTTACATGGCCTGTGTCTATGATCATTAGGAGTGCTTTGAAGTAATAACATTTCAAAACGTTGTTCATATACTTTTTTTGTTCCCAAGTCATGCTGGTACAGACAACAGTGTCAGGGGCAGTGTAAGGCAAAAAAAAAAAAAAAAAAAAAAAGAAAAAAGAAAAAAGGTTTCCAGAAACCTGAACACAACATTTAGATCTAGATCTATGATGATGTGCCTGGTGATCATGCAAAACTTTCGGAGCTGCCTTTGTCAAAGGCTTAGTCAAGACTCGGTTGCGAAACCTTAAATATTTATTGTTTAAAAGTAGGCGTGACTCACTTTTCGGCCAGCGCACATTAGGCCGAGAACTTTCATCTATTATCGCTCAAAGAGAAAACAATACCTCAATCCCCATCGTTTCTAATGTTGTACCATGCAAACGCGTAGAAATTATTTGGAGAACATCGATAGCAATACAGCTAAGGTAGTTCTATGTATATTATGTAGCTATTCGAAGAAATATAAGATGTTTTCTTCTTACCTCTTCACCGATCTTTTGCACTTCGCTGATTAGCCGGCTTAACGGTTATTAAGCGCAGAAACCAGCTACGGTACATCGGTATTACCGCGCGAGTAACAGCTTTTTTGCAACATAATTAATAAAAAAATATATAGAAAAATACATAAACTTCCCTGGACTTCTATGTAACTATAAAGATTTCAAATTATACAATGGACACATATATATTTTTCATTTGATATACTTCGTAGTGACCAATAACGTATGTTCAATGTTTCATAATCTTGCAGCCACCTCACATTTCGATGTAAACAACGTTCGGCTGTTATCCGTCTCCAAGCATTCTTTGAAGTGCATATTTATCAGTTTATCAAGATGAGACAAGATAAAATTACACTGAAACAAACTACTGGACGAAAGGAAGGTCAACGTGAAATATGAGACGTGTTATATCCATATAATAGGCCTCCAGAGATAAGGAAGGTAGGTCAGTCATCGGCGGGAACGTGTCACTGTGAAAAGAAACGTCACTGTCAGTGTCACTCAGACACTCATGGCATGACTCATGTTCATGGTGGTGATGTCATGTTGCTGATTGTGTTGTGTCATTGTGCTCTTTTTCTGAGGAATGGCCTTTATGCTATGATTTGATGACACACAGCGAATAATCTGGAAATTCTGCCAGAATTCATTACATCATGTTAAGCATTGGTTCAAGCCTGAAACTGAAACCGAAAGGCAGTCATCATGACATAAGTCATAAGACATAACGTCAACGTAGCCTCGCAGGTCAAAACTGGCAAAAGCTTTGACCAATATCTGGAGACTGAAGGTTTATTTTTCCTCAGAAATTCTGCATAAGGTACGTCGATCCTCAGTCAAGCCTCAAGGCAAAGAGGGGGGGGGGGGGGGGGGGGTGGGGGTGGAGGGAGTGTCTTGTCTTGATGAAAACAGAAGTACATCTAAGATAGGAAGATTATTTACATGCAGCTCCCGCAGATCTTAAAATATAACTCCATGTGGCTTCGGTTTGGAAGATTTCAAACACTAAAACACCCTAAAACATTTCATTTTTCTGGATTGGTTGGTGAAATAGAATAAAGATCACCCTCCAGGCTCCAGGGAGTTATTTTCAGAAGTTATAGATCTAACCCCCATGAAGCCCAGGGAATCCTGCAGCCAAGAGGCCGCGGGCTTCCAGGAAAAAAACAGTTTAATATAATTATAAAAGGTGATCACTTCATAAGTTCATTTTTGTGATAGTGGCCTATTCTGATGTAAGGGGATAAAAACAGCAGGATTACAAAAGCTTTATTGTAAGATGGTCTGTGGGTCCAACGGCAACGTTCAATCAGGCATGGATTCATTTCTTTTGTGCCTAGTATGTGAAACTCAATAATAAATTCTGTGGACATTCCTGGGCCACATTCATAGACCAGCTCCTAAAGTTTATCAACCATGAGGAACTGACATGTAATTCTGCACCTGTCAAAGTAAATGACTGTCTAGAGGAGAAGGTGAAAAAGGTTAAGCGTGTCTACCCTCAATCCTATTTTGAATCTCATTATACAATGATAAATGACCATAGCAAGCTCAGAACATACAAAACCTTCAAAAATAACTATGATATTGAGAAATATTTGTCCCTTCAGGATGTCCCAGTACCATATAGAAAGCTTTATTGTGCTTTCCGAATAAGCTGCCATGACTTAGAAATAGAAAGGGGGAGATATTATAATAAGAACACCCACCAGGGAGTTCTTTATTTTATTTCACCACTAATAGAAGAAATTAGAGTTTAAGTGTGTTATTTTGATGATTGAAATTTGCAAATTAATGCCAGAGGGAGTTATATTTCAATAACTCCCGCGGGAGTTATATTTGTGACTATAACCCCCTCTGGCTGAGAGGGGGTTATAAACCCATATAACTCCCTCTGGCAGCCATATAACCACCATGTAGTGTTTCAGTGGGGAAATAATACAATCCACGTGTGCCTCCGGAAAATAGGATATGCAAAATATGTAAGTTGCAACCTAAAACAGAACAGCATTTTATACTCTTTTGTCCATTTTACAGTGAGCTACGCAGAGAAATGTTTAAGGTCATAAGCAATGAACAACCAGATGTACTGTTGATGGAAACTGAAAATTTGTTTGTGTATTTTACTGAGTTGTACAAATACTACCATTATAACAGCAGTGATGAACTTGTGTTTAAAGCAAATTCCTTAAGCAAACTTGAAATTAGCAGGGCCAGTTGATTACACCTGATCTTTGTACTTAAACTTTATACTCAGTAATATTACGTACTGTATTGTTGTTTTGTTGTTTTTTTTTTTTTTTTTTTTTTTTTTTGGTGTCGTGACATTTTTGTTTGACTTAGCTGTAGAGCTGATGCTCATGTAGCTCTTTTTCATCCATGCCATGTATTGTCTCAGCAATATTGTGCAATAAAGAAATAAATAATTTGGATCAATTTGTAAAGATTATGACTAGAAAATGGTGCTATCCTTGGCCCATGACATGTCAGTCACTGCTGCTATCAGACAATTGGTCACCTGCCATCTCATTGGTTGTCTACCAGTGGTGGTCATGCAGTCAGTATACTTAGCACTAATAGTTAGGACCAGTGGGCAGGGCTGATGTACCCTGACTGACCAGTAACGTTACCTCTTCCCACCCTTACCTGTTTACCTGTGGTTCCTTGCAGTAGCAGTATGCTTGCCGGGAGTCCTCTATGTTCTTTGAGTCTCAGATTGATAATTGCTTTATTTTACCCCTATATTTACCTTCAGGGGTTTCCTTAAATATTTTGTCCACTAGTCTACTGGGGTAGTGGTCGCATCTTTGCACTAGCCCATATCAAAGTTCCACTTGTCTGTATGAAGATATTAAGAATAATTATATTATATCAAGAAGGACCATGGGGGGCATTCGAGGGTGGCCATACGACCCATAGGGATTCGTAAAATCCCAATCGGTCGTACGGCCACCCGAGGATGACCCCTAAGGTCCTTCTTTATTTTATCACCCAAGCAAAATACAAAATAGTGTTGAAAACCATGAATACAAGCCATAACATGGAGCAGTACATACAGCCTGTCAATACACACTAGCCCTTGTAGTAGTTGTACGTACCGCTCCTTGGGCTGGCGGTGCGGGGGATAAATGTATTTATGATTTTCACTAGTCCACCAGGCTAGTTGGTAACAGATTGCATTTGCACTAGCCTGACAAGAGTTTTACTAGTACTCGGTACTAGTAACTACTATGGTTCAAGAATTAGATAGGTTTGTATGAATTCACCATTCCGGTGACCTTGAATGAACTCCTCCATAATAATATACAACACTGATGTTCTCTTTCTACAGGTGCTCTTCAAACTTCAAACCCAAAACAGCACTCATGACGTCCAACGCTCACTCTCCACCCACCTGACGCATCAAAGAGTCACTCTCCCTCTGCTTGGAGAGTGACCCAGGCGTACCTCGTGACCACCACGAGTGACGCATACAGCGTCCCACCACCGCAGCGCCACCAAACGGATTTCTGCAACGTCACAAGTCATGACGTCACAGGCGGGGGCTGGTTCCCGAGACGTACTAGTAGTGGAGGAGGTGAACGGCTGGGAACAAGCTGAAGGGTATGCATACGCACAAAACGCGGCATGTTCTGCTGTTGAGGAGCCAGAGGAGGCTGTGGTAGAGAAGAGAGAAGCAACAAGTTCAAGAACTCAGAGGGTTGAGACTGAGAGCCAACAAGGAGGGACTGAATCATCTACTAAGATCATGGGCAAAGGAGGAAACGACACCAGTAGTTACAAAGTGGAATCCACGGCGACACTCATTGATGAAAAAAGGTAGGTTTTATCATTTTGTTTTTATAATTTTCTAGTTATTATTCACATTCCCTTTTGTGTATGTTCATATTTCCATTGACGTAATTGTCTTCATGGATGCGGTTACCGTTGCTAAGTTAGAAAATTCTACTTTCACATCACTAATATGTGACAATAGTGTCCAGGGGCTGACCAAAAGATTTTGAAAAGGGGGGAATGGGTGCCTTAATGTATTTCCAGTGGTTACAATCGTTCCACCGGGGTCGAAAAATGTTCATTAAGTAGTTAAAGTTTGCCACATTAAATTCGATTTATGTATTCAGGAACGGAATATCCATAGTCGAACTCTTAGAACTGTTGACGTTCATCTAGGAAGCCAACACATTCCTGTTTGGCTATGACTGTTTGCCCATCCTATGATCCTTTGTTTCTAAGTATATTACCTTCTACTCTAAGAGGATGGCCATACTGACTAGGGACTCTGAGAAATTACATCACTCTGTTTGTAATTATTCTTATGACTATGAGGGATGCACTTTTAATGACTAAAAAGTATGCACAGGCGCGGATCCTTCCTTTAAGTTCTGAGTTTTCTATTACCAATCTATAATTAAACTTAAAGGGAAAAAACGAAAAGAGCATATCACCAACAACATAATACATCTCTTTCCATTACTATTAGGGACTGTCCATTATGTACGCCCGCATTATTACATGTTTTCTGAAATCCAGTCCACCCACCGCCCTTCAGGATGTAATACGCAACAGAAATATATGCTAAACCCCTTGTCCCCCACCCCCATTGGGCATACATAATCAATTGACAGTCCCTTATCATATCTTTAGAAAATGGCATAGCAGATGTTACAAACAATTAAATAAGGATTATGCAGATTAATTATCAGGCTAGCAGCAGCACTACTATGTACAGCTGTCGCAGTTGGTAATCCCTTGTCTTTGGTCTAAATCCACAAGTGTTCACACGTGATACCACGATAGGTGAAAAACGCGCAACATAGCCTTTTCTGATATTGGACATGTACACAGGGCATATGAATACCTTGAAAATGAAAATGGTCATTGAAAAGTCATGGAATTTGAAAAAGTGCTAAAAGGTCATGAAATTTGTTTATCAGGAATCATGAAATAGTACTTATGTTTTCCAGAAATCTACTGATTTTGCCTGTTTTCTTTAAAAAAAAAGAGAGAGATGATGAGAGATTTGGTCCTTAATACGTAGGACTACGCACATAGTCAATCCTTTTGTGCTGTCTACGTTGTTTTAACTGAATGTAATGACTGTTTCAGAGACTCAACGTTGGGCACGGAACAAACGACGTACACAGCTCAAACTAAAACTACGGGGAGCGGCCTGCCCGACCCCAACAGTACCCACGTCACCGTGACACCCGGGGAAAAGGCAGGATGTGTCGAGGTCAGTTGGATATTTATTCAAGGATTTTTCTTCACATACAGTTACTAGTGCCGGGTACTAATACAAATCCTGTCGGGCTAGTGCAATTTGTTAGTAACTAGCCCAGTGGACTAGTGACACTAGTGAAAATTGAAAAAAAGACTTATTGATATCTTCATAATTATGGGCGAGTGAAATTTTCATCTGGGCTAGTGCAAAGATGAGACCACTAGCCCGGTGGACCAGTGGACAAAATAGCGAAGAAAAATCCCTGTTATTATAAGCCAAGTTGTGGATCTTGGATTTTTTGAAATGGAGGGGTTGGGGGGTGGGGCTATTAGTTATCCGCATCGAGGTCCTGCACTTTTCTTTTTTTAAATTAAATGTGTTTGTCATTGCGGTGTAAGAATATGTAGAGTGGGAAACGTCTTGACAAGTCTCCAAAGTTATTGATATAAATGTAAGGGCTTACTCAGATTCAATAGTATGTATGTATACTTTATTTTTATTTGATACTTTTTGTGAGCCCTTAATTATAGTTTTTAGTATTGTAGCTTATGAGAAGGGCTCACTCAATCAGTCATGTCTTTTGTAGGTATTTGGGCTTTGATCTGATTGCCCGGTTACACAATCTTACATACAAGTAGCTACAGGCCTTTGTCCACCGGCATGCATTTGTAAGCAGGACAATTAGTGTGCATCAAGTGTAATTGAGTGGGCAGGCCTCTCCCTTTTACCCTCCCCCACCCCCACTCCTTGAACTGAGTTCAAGGAGAGGGGGTGGGTAGGGTGCAGTTTGAGAAGCCAGAAGTGGGTTACATAACCAGTACTTGAGCCACTGGCACCTAGGCAGTCAGTGTATGCAAGGCCGGGTAGGGGGAGGAGGAGAGGGGGGGGGGGGGGGTCATGGTTGCTTGGGCGCATGGACAGTGATATAGGAGGGAGTCCTATTGGTCAATCAGATTGACCAATGAGTGTACAGCTGCCCGGGACAGCTGCACTGCCCAATGGACACTACTGGGACCCCCCCACCTCTATGATGAGATTTCTGATTTCTAGTTAAGGGCGAACATCGATCGTTCCAACGATCGGAACTTTGATAGTCATTTGCTTCTTGTTTATATTTATTTTGCACATCCATAATTGCAAATTAATATCAGTTTTCACGTTGTCTTTCTTCGATATTATAAATAAATTCTATTTTAACATAAACAATTACATGATAGTAGACTTAAGATGACGCAATGGGTTTTTCCTTTTTTTAAACATCAGAGAAGTGAAGATGAATATGATGGGGACGAAGAGGTGAGCTCATAGTATACAGCTAGCATGCTCTGTGTAGTAGGACTTAACAAGTAGAGTAGATCTAAAAACATACAAATCCTAAAACATTCAAATCCTAAAGTACAACATGCATGATGGATCTTTGTCATTTTCTGTTAGCCTACCAGTCGTTTAGCAAGTATGCATGAACGTGATATTAATTATAGCATGCAATATATTGGCCTTCCCTTAATCAAAACCACGACTGTATGTGCATGAAAATACTAATTGTTAATAATATAATATAAGAATTCCATGGTGATCTAAATATTAGTAACAACCGGTAAGAACAACATTCCTTACTTACATTTTTCTAACCACCTGCAGGTTAAATTTGACTAATTTTGTCTACAAAATCAAAAGGAAAGCTATAGAAAATATCAAGATATCTATTATAAATTTATCTATTACTAATGGTTATTTTTAAATTTAAATAATATTTTATATAAACAAATGTAAAATGAAAAAAAAGAACACGCAATTAACCTTCAAAGGCTTCATGTTAAACCAAAAATGATGCAAGGATTAATGAAAATGTATATGCTTAAGCCTTGAGAGTTGTCAAAATATTTCTCAGCATGCATCGTGATCTAGGATAAGGCCATATTCCACTCTACGTTTAGGGCAGCCGCAAACGCGTTTAGGGCAGCCGCAAACGCGTTTAGGGCAGCCGCAAACGCGTTTAGGGCAGCCGAAAACGCATTTAGGGCAGCCGCAAACTGCTATATTCCACTTGCTTGCGGCCACCAGACGCAAACAAGCGCGTTTTCGGCTGCCGCAAACAAGGTGGAATATAGGTGTTTGCAGCCACTGTTTGCGGCCACTGTTTGCGGCCACTGTTTTGGGATACCAACATGTTGGAATCAGAACCCCAAACTACTTGCGTTATCTGAAAATAGCGGCCACAAACGGACCTGACGCAAAGTGGAATATGGCCTTTAGTCTACAGGTTAAACTAGGAAATAAGCTATCCATATGCAGAGAGAATCACGACAACCAGACTCGGTTGTATGTACGAAGATGTGATGAGGCCAAGATTTTAGCTTTACAATGAGAAAGGAGAATTTACCATGTGGAACAAAAATATTTTGGACTATGGATTTTCAGAGGAGGCCAGACAAAAATGAATGGATTATTTTTACAAATACATGCGCATTTCAAAAGTAATCTATACGCATTAAAAAAATGGAAATAAAATGCTCAGAATTGTCAGATAAAATAAAGATAACTTGATTAAAAAGAAATATATATTTTCCAGATGATGAAGAAACGGCACATCGTGGAGAAGCTGGTATTTGTGACGTCAGTCGTTTCGTTAATGACGTTGACCGTTAGTATTGTGATGTCACACTGGCTGCTTCCCTACTACTATGCCGTCTTCGCACCTATACTTATCTTCATAAGGTTCATTATGTACTGGTAAGCATAACTCCATAAATATGATATACATTCTGATTTAACAGGAATGGAAATAACCATAGACGATTAAAATGAGGATTGGGGCCCTAAATTTCCAAGTCAAGCTAGAGCCCGACCTATCCCGGGATTAGAATTTAGGGAAAGGAAAGTGAGGACCCCTGAATTTCGAAAGCTGGCCTCTATCTCTTCAAGTGCATGTTTGCTATTCTTATCTATGTAACCTGTGATGTGCAATGTATCTGTGAACCAAATCTAGTTTCAGAACAAAGTATATCGTATCAATTCTTTTTATTATAGGAAATTCAAGTGGCAGCTTTTCCTGATCGACTTCTGTTACTTTGGAAACCTGCTCTGCTACATTTTTATATGGTAAGAATATCGTTAATTCTCAGCATGATTGAAAATGCATTAATTCCTAGATAGATATTACGGGGCGTAGAATGGTAATGGTAAATATATGCCAGAAAAACTGCCTGTGGTTGTCAGAAAAACTGGGATAAAACAATAGCCAAACTATTAAAGTCTTTAAATGTACAAACAGTTGCACATCTTGAAGATGATATTGACTGGCTTTCTTGAATTTACAATTAACACACATTTTATTAACACCAGTGGAATAGGGATACGACTCAGCACTATTCTAAAGGTATTAGTAAGAAACAAAATATTTCAATTGTTATATAAAAAAATCAAAATATATATATATATATATATATATATATATATATATATATATATTTAGCTAACAACGAATCCTCAAAAAGCATAATTAAAAGATAATGATTTTTTTTCAAAGTTATTCATGTAAACATCTTCAGAGTTACTCTATACACAGTAGAGGTCACACATAATTGATCCTATTAGATGATATCTGAACTGACATTAGAATCAATAGATGTTCATATACATTATGTAATTGCTTACTAGCAATTTACTAATCCTAATTCCATGTTATCTTGCAGGGCTGCGCCCAACAACCCGTACGTCTTCTTCGTGTTGTTCGCGATATGTAACGGCCCGCTGGCCTGGGCCATCCCGCTCTTCAGGAACTCTGTTGTCTTTCACAGCACCGACAAAATGACCTCAACCTTCATCCACACATTGCCACTCTTCATTACCTACTGGTGGGTTATAGCTTTGTATCTCAGGGGTAGATACAGGATTGATTGAAAAAACATGGAGGCAGTGTTAGCCCTTCTTTGTGTAGTTAAGTCCCCCACCAGAACTGGGGGGGGGGGGGGGGGGGTTCCTCCAGATACACCAATGGTTTGATATCCTTTGATGGACACCAAGATGTCGTGGCCCAGTATCTTAATCTATAATACGGCTGGTCCTTGGGTTGCTACATTGAGGGGCCAGGTTAACAAAGTTGATTAAACAATCAAGGTAGAACAATTCATTCCTATTTATACATGTATAAAGAGTAACCGCTCTGTTTCATGTTACCTACTCCATCATCCGAACTAGAAAGTAGAATATCTGTGAAAAAAACACACACATAGAGAAACACATGAAAATGAAAAGATTTCTACTGTAATTAATGTACACATTCTCGCACTGTTATATTTCTGCGCATCCAGCGATAGGGGACATTTCACGCTATCATAATTTCAGGCATTCAGTAGTTATTTCTATTTGGTCCATAATTTTTTTTCACTTTCTATATATTTTTGTGCATTTCCAACAATGCATGTAAATGCGAGAACATTATGTACAATGTGAAAATTTGTACGTTGTTTTACAATAACTACAATCTTTTTTACCTTTCCAGTATTCGGTGGTTCCCATCATCTACCTCACTCTACTGGTACAGGCCTTTCCTGAACACTTTCTCTGAAGACCTGGGGACCCTGTTCATCTACATGGTCGCTGTTCCCTACGGTTGCTACATGGTGCACAGTGTAAGTAAAGAAACCACTCAGTGCTGTAGCCTGGAGTTGGGTTTCCACATGGGTGTCTTTGAACTTCAGATTTGAAAACTTTAGGGTCACAAGTCTGGAAATGTAGCGAATTTTGTAAAGAAAATCTCAAATGAACACCTTTCAGATTTGCTTGCGGCCCATTCATTTTTGAGGTTTAAGGCCATATTCCACTATGCAGTTGGTAGCATTTGCGGTCCCTTTATTTACCCACTGCAAGGAGTTTGCGGTTTTGATACCAACATGTTGGTATCTGGTACCACAAACAATTCATAGAAAATCAATATAGAATAGCAGGGGCCGCAAGTGCCTATATTCCACCTTGCGGCAGCCTACCGCAAACAAGTTTGCGGCAGCTTGCTTGCGTTTTTTCAGGGTGCCGCAAACAAATTATACCGTATAGTGAAATATAGCCTTTAGTCAAAAAACGTATAAATTCATGGTCCAGTAATGCAAGGCAATAAGGATTACCGGTATACCTTGCCGTAAAGGGAAAGCCCAAAAATTATTTGCCATAACTTCATGGTGAACTATGGCAAAATTTATCATAAGCTTCTCATACCACTTTCACTTGGATATATGCTTATATTGAAACTAATAATAACCTTTTAAATGTATCAAATGAAACCTCATAAAGATCTTATGGGTGTAAGATATGGATTTTAAAAGAATGTGGAAGACTAACATACAATCTTATGTAGAAAATCGATGGGTAGTTTGTAGCATGGCTGTCTTGAGACTATTTCACATGGTCATGTATGTAGTGTTTTTCTTAAGTAATCATAGTTTCTAACGCGCTTCAAAAATGGAGTTTTTATTTGACTAGTAATAAGATGTTGCAATCATTTGTACTGATATCCATGCTATATTGCTGTAATAATCTCTTGATTTACTCTTCTCCTACAGCTTGTTTCCATCCTGGTCATATTCGTCATCGTTCGGCCCAGCGACAAGTACCTCCACACGTACTCCTACCTCACTGAATACACCAGGTTTAGCAAAATATTTACCTGCTTAGGGCCAAAGTAAGAACTTAAAGAATATAACTATACCTTTCATAAGTTCAGTTAAGCTGCAGTTTTATAGAATAAAGATAAAAAATAAACATAAAAAAAGATAGAAATAAAAATGAAATAAAGATAAAAAGCCAAGGAGTTTTCATAATATCCAAAATGTACCCTTGACTACTTTATGAATTTATTCTTCTATGTTTTTCTAGAAAAAGTAATGGTTAGGGTACAGTTTAAGATGTCTACATACATAAGTTCACTCCATTTTAATGATAATCCATACAACGAATCCATTGCATGTGATTAGTTCTTAAAGTTTAATTCTTAACAATGATTATTGTTATTCAAAAGACAACACAATACTAATATTTAAGATACTGGTTATTAGAGATACCATTTCTCTCTCCATATATACCTCCATTGAAAAATAGAGAATCCCACTATGGAATTCTCTGAAAAATCCCCAGCTAATGGAGACAATTCCTTAATATTTGTGTTTCTTTCTTCTAGATTTAAACCACTTGTATTCTATGGGACCAACTGGCTGTTCACACTGCTGGCCATGATGTTCAGCATTCTCTTCTACAAGTACTTCATCGCGCACACAATCTATCTCGCGGTCTTTATGCTCATCGCTCTGTGGAACGGGTCAAGTTTCTACATGGACAAGTTTGCCTACACAGGCCACAGAGCTGACTCATAACATAAGGAAGAACTGTTTAAAATTTCATTTTACCATTCACATTGTTAGTTTTACCTCATTATCATTGTAATTATCATAAGAAGTCATTCAAAGAAATCACCAAAATCAGGCATCCCAAGAAATAGAATGGGAGCAGAGGCCTTTCCATACAACATTTATATATGTTCCCAAAGGTTACATTGGTTATTATTATTGCTTGCGACAAATCTCATTTTATACAGAGTTCATAATTTGATACCCTCTTGCTACTGAGTGTATAAGCATTAGTCGAAGGTACTCAGGATTTGTATAGTCATTTGATTATGAGTGTTGATGCTTGTTTAGACGGCATCTGGCTAATGTTTATCTTATAGATAACTTGATCAGTTGAGAGCAATAAATAAGCTATATCTATTGGCAAATGCAATCATTATCCTGGTGGTAAAATCTGCAATATGATAAGCATGCAAAAGTACTGTTTCGTGAGATTCTTCAGGTATTTTGTGTTTTGCACCAAAGAGAAATGCTATTTACTATTATTCTTAAGGTAGCACCTTACTACCTGACCAAGTACTTTTTGACTTGCTATAAAAAATATATGATTAATCATTATAGATGTACGGAATAAATTATTTGATGGCGTATACTGTTGATAAATTACTATTATTTATAAAGTGTGACAAGCTATACAGAATGAAGAGTAGGAGAAGTGTAATATTTATCGATGATTAGTGAAAATGGTTCTATGGATACAAGATTAGGGCCTTTTTATGGGTTTAACTTCTCTTTTTGCATTTACATGTCATTGTGATATATACTGACGAGACGAACCCCTACCGTTGGGAGACGATATCAGGTTTTGCTAAGGTGCCTTAATTTCATAATATTCATGAATAAAACCCGTATATCATATGTAATTATTTTGTTTGGAGTAAAAATGAAAAAGAACTCTTGTCGAGTAAATGTAGATCGTAAAGCATGACTATCTTGGTTTGAAATTCCGTGAGTTTTAAAGAATTTAGGTAGTGTTAAGATGCAAATACCTAATACTCACTATTTTGAAAATGCAATAAATTGCCTACTTCTTTTACTTATTTTTGCATTTCTGTTAGAATAGCATTGTTTTGCTACTTCAGTTTTTTTATATCTATTCTTTTTTGTTTATGATCTAAATACTATATATTGTTTGAGTTAAGTAATTTAGTGAAAACTCTTGTTAAGGAAATAGTTTTTGGAATAGTTGCGAATTATATTCATGAACAGATTTTGTATAAACATTAACTAATATCAAAATAAGCATTTACCAAACAGATGTACAGTTAAAGCAGCATTACTCCTATCTGTGATACCTTTCTTTGACATATCTTTTTAAAGCATTTTTGATGTGTTCGCATTTCTTTCTGAGCTTTTGTGCCAGAGTGCATTTGTTGTCTTTCAGTTTTCTCAGATGATTAACGGATTATTTTTCCTGAAAGTGATGTAGCCTACGTGGAACGAATCATCGTCCTTGTGGTCGTTTTATGCAGATCTAATAAAACCAGATATTTATATCCAAGAGCTGTTTCTACTTGTAATTACATTAGCCGGATGTATCTGTAAAAGAACGAGTACATTTTACAAAGTATTTAGGTACTCAAACTTTCCGGAACGTTAAATTAAAGCCATAATTCACTTTAATAGTGTCTTTGCTTTCTGCTATCGGTATAACATCGTCAGGATCGGTGAGGCACAATCGTGGTAATTGCCAATTAAATTCACAAACATATTGACAAGATATTCTTTGTAATTAGGGGCAGCAAACAACCAATATTGATTGTCACCCACTTTCGTGTTAATTCCACAGCAATTTCGCCACAAAATGTTGCAATAGGCCTATTTAGTGAAAGATCCGAGATTGTGATAGAAAAACATTCCATATGAATCGGTTTGTTGAATACTGTCGTGTATTTTAACTAACCAGTTGCCTTTTGATATCCACATTATCCATGTTATTTTTCAGCATTGTTCATCAATATTTATCTTACAAAAACATCTATAAGTCAAAACTACAATCTGATTTATCATTGAAGAATTTGTCAGGTGGCCTAGATAGCTCAGTTGGGAGAGCGTTAGACTGAAGATCTAAAGGTCCCCGGTTCGATCCCGGGTCTGGGCAGACCTTTTTCGGTACGAGTTCATGTTCAGGAACATTGGTAAAGCCGTACCATAAATACTCATGAATGATATTGAAGAAGGGAATCTTTATTGAAATAAGTGGCATACGACATAAGAACCTCAACTGCTTCCAAAAATTACTACCTTTGTTGGGGCTTTGTTGACTCAATTGAAAATCATCACATAATTAACAATAATTGTAAGATACCTAAAAGACCTAATATCCCCAGTAAATATGGAGAGCCCCTGTAATAGCATTCCATGTGCATGTGCAGGAAAAAGGCTATGCCTGCATTGCATCCTTTGCCTCCTCCCACTCCATAATAACAGAGACGCTTCGTCTAGAAAAAAGGGTATATTTTATAGGGGCCCTAGACGCTTAGATTCGACACGGCGACATGAACATTCTTTAAAATAGACATGTGACATGAGGCTTGGTGATACGGAAAAAAAGAAGATAAAAGACATGACAGAGCTTGTTTCTTAAATTCGACACATGACATGGCAACATCTTAGAGGCGACATGTGACATGGGAAGTTAAGTGACAGGTGACATGACCATTTCTATATACAGACCCCCCGTCAAGGGCCCCTTTAAAGACACTCCCTTGTCCGCTATTTTAGGAGTAATTCATCGTAGATATACTGATATGTTTTATATAGCGTTATGGCTTATGCTTATTAGGCATTGTCTAATTGTTTTTCCATGAGGGTTCTATCTCCAGTTCCCAGGGTTCCGATCATATGCCTATGTACAGATTAAATCCCTTTATATGATATATATCATACTGGTCCTGCATGCTAAAGAAGCCTATTCATACAATCTGTGTTTAACTTAAACACAGATAAAGAGTATCTTACTGATGAGCAACTCACGATCACTATTCATGCTGGTATTTAACCTGATAGGAGATTTCCTCAGAAAACGCGCCACTCATTTCCTTTCCTGAAAAACAACAGGATGGATACCACTAAAAGGCTGACGGGGCTATTTCTCCTCCAGATTCTTTTCATCTTGAGAATCTCAGGTAATAATTTCCTACTCTCAAAGGATATAGGCCTATAGAGAAGTCCCCTGGATAACACATTTTCAAAAACGATAGATTCCCTGATGTACAAACTATAGCAATTAGCGACTGAGGGTGCTTAGCTTCATTCTATACAATTGGTCATTATTCAGCTATGCAAAGTATTGTCCCACATTCTTAGCGTTTCTTTAATTCAGTCACAGTTAAAAGTTTCCTCACAACCACGGATAGCTGATTTCCCAAGTTTGGTGAACAGCTCACACATTTCTCGCATAGGCCTATAATATTATACAAAATGCACTATTCTGTGGACAAATGCATGAAGCAAATACTAGCACTAATGAGGATTTTGTCTGAAAGAAATTAAACAATATTATCCTGCTGGTGTGCTAAAAGTCACACTTTTGGGCCTTCGTTTAGTTCGTGGGCCCTATTGACAGTTTAAACCTTTTTTTCCCTTTAAAAAATATCTTTATTTATCCTGGGGTGAGTAGGATTGCTCCTGTCTTCCCTCACCTCCAGATCTAACTTAATCTATTACAAGCTCTCCAAAAATTATGATAACTGTTCTTTAAGGTGATCATACATAATAGAAAGATTTAATAGTATATTAGGTGATATTAAATGAGATGAGATGTTTATGATTTACCACGATTGCCGCCAGAGTAATGATAACATTATTCGGAACCCGCACCACCATTGCGCTAAGTTCTTTTTGGATAATTTGTGTAGGAACATTAAAACAATTTTAAATCCCCTCCACCCACTAAACTTTATGCGTGATTTCCTATGTATGGCAAGCCCTTTTCCGTCTTTGAGCCTTCTCCATGTAATTTATCTCAGCCAATAGGCCTACATCAAAATTATCATTTAGTTCCTACAAAAGAAATCTCCCCTTTTTTGGCAGGTAAATTTCACAAACATCCAATACCTCAAATGTACACTAAACACAAATTTTGAATATTTTCAGCTGGACCTGAGCTGAGCTTGGAGATTGGGACTGAACCATACACCTCAGACAAGCCAGTCAACATGAGCTGCAGTATCGTGGTGCTCGGAACAGCTCCCGACCCCTCAGCGTTAAAGATAACCATCCCCCAACTGAATAAAACTATCCCAGCCAGTTCATATACAGGCAATGGCTTGGTGGGTTACCGCCTAGAGGCCTCTGGTACCGTAAAACTCCGAGTAAATCAGAGTCAGGATGTGAGTGTGATTTGTCAATTTAAGAGGAATGGGGGAATTGACACCGAGAAGGCCGAACTCTATGTATACAGTAAGTAAACTCAAACATGTCTATACACCATCTATACACGAGTCTACCTCCAATGGCCCCTCCCATAGACGCTTTGAACACAAGGACTGTAGGCATGCTGTAATCACGAACTTCAATTCGACATGCAACAAGAGGAGTATTTAAACTAAACCCAAACATCAAAAGATAGTGACATGCGACATAGCCATATCTTAAATTCGACATGCGACAAAGGGACCCCCCCCATCTACACCCATTCTATAAAGCTTTTATAAAGCCGTGTATGGCTGTTAGATATGGTAGCTATAAAATGTTTTCAAATTTCAAAACTCTGTGATTGACTCTCATATAATAGGGAAGGTGCATGTGTGGTTATTAATCCCTGGAAAGATATACAGTCACATGACCTTATGTAATTCATTGACTACAAGTATAGAACTGTTATGTGATAAAGGACAACAAAAGTCATTCTTTCCTGCCACTCTCTGCCAGAATGTCTATTACTCTATAACATGTACATAGTTAGTAGAGATAGATGGCAATTAGTTTACAATAAGGAGGAAAACTACTTTTCTGATCCAATGGGTACCAACCATAGGTTATCATGGTACCACGCCATGAAATTGTTCTGCTACAGGTTCTTGACAAGGTACACCAATATTCTATGGCTGATACCCAGTGGCCAAGAAAAGTATTTCTTCCCTCATTGTCTTGGATAATTAATTATCATTTATGACATCCATAATTCTCTCATGAATTTCAGAAATATGGAAGGAGAAGAAAACAGTCTTTGAAAACGATCCAGTATCTCTTAAATGTCCATTTGGTGATCAGACTATGCAAAAGTGGTTCCGGAAAACTGATGAAAATGGCGAATCTACAAACTTTTCTCTTCAGCAGAAGAATATGCCAAGTTTTAGATACTACATCAACAGCACAGGACTGGTTGATGAGGGCAGATATGAATGCTCGGAGGGCTCAGTAGTAGTGCTGACCTTGCACTTAATTGTTGAAGGTAACTATTGCTTATATTGCCTGTATTACACCAGGCCATTTTGATGACTGAAAATCGTTAAATTTCTGAAGTTTCATTAGGAAGAATAGTGTAACCGATGCATGTTACATATTATTTGGAAACTGTTCCAAATTCCTTTCTAACGTTAACGTTATTATATCTATAGTCCTAATTAGCCCTTATAGCAACTGGAATTATGGAATTCTGATATATCCTTTCCCTAGGGAAATAAAACTTGAAAAAGGTTTCTGGAATGAAATGCCACTTGAAATAAGCCTATTGAATCTTTCTAATTTCTACTGTTATTTTTCAGTTAAAGGGACTTTGTTCTTCAACGTATCCAACGGACCTTATGAGGAAGGAACGTACAGTCACATTATCTGTGAGGTCCCACGTGCAAAGGGAAACCTGTCTGAAAATAATTTACACCTTTTGTACGGAGATTCACACTTATATAGGGCGTCAATCAAAGAGAACTATGACAGAACAAGACACCTATTTATTTACAAAACACTCCATTTGAAATCGTCTTATTATGATATGGAGATAACCTGTCGCTACACATCGCCCAATGGAACTATCCAAGAAGATTCTGTCAGTATTAATGTCACCAGCTGTGAGTATAATCTTGTTAACAATAATTATTATTGACTGTATTTCCCCCCCCCCCCCAACATTTTTGTTATTTGATATATGATTTGCTTTCTATACATAATGTATAACTTGTCTATAAATATAAAAAAAAAACCGCTTTGTATATAACAAAAAAGATGAACTATATAAATGTGTTACCTATGATCATTCACATTTATTTCAGTATCCTCGACCACAAAGCTCATCACAACTATAGTGATTTCAGTTGGTTCGACAATTCTCATCGGTCTGGTAGTTTATGGCGCATTTAGATATTTTCGGAAGATGAAGAAACGCCACTCTCCCATAATGGAAGGAGGTCGGCCTTACATTAGTTTCCGTAAGTGAACTGTTTGTTTAGTGAATTTAGTTTGGAACTATCTTCAGATTACGTATTTCTTTATATGTTCTTTCCCAACATTATTTTCCAACATCATCAATTCACATAACTTCTCTCCAAATATCAGAAACTGTCTGCCTCTCTCACACAATATTTCATGATTTCTCTTTATTTCCCAGGCATTTCTCAGTATGATCAGATTGATGAATCAGAGATTCAGCATCCTGATGAGATACAACCCCCAGTTGTGTGTGACAGAGTCCCTCCACCTGCTTCTCCCAAACAGGAGGAAGAGACAGGTGAGGTCGTCATTACAATAACCCCTTCGCACTGGCAAGACCCCTGTGCAACCCTCCTTCATTGCAATAACCCTCGCCCATTGTTCTGTAACTAATTAAGCTAATTTGTCACTAACCACTGTGTTTTGATAAGTGTCTTAAAGTCTGCATTTCCATCTATGAGAAAGAAGTGATGTCATTACAAAATAATTATAACAGTAATATCTTTAAGGCCGTATTCCACATACCGATTTTGATGCTGCCGATTTTGCATTTGTTTGATTTTCTCTGAGAATATAGCATGAAAGCATACACCTTATATATCATTTGAACGAGGATTGTTAGAGCTTTCAAATGATGCATAACATTTTTGTATTTCACCTTTATTCCCACTACCGATTTTTAAAATCGGCAGCAAAATCGGTATGTGGAATACAGGCTTAAGTGATTTTGAAGAGACAAGTGCAATAGATATGAACTGGATTTATATTGCAGCAGAAAATACAGAGGAAGATGTACCAGCCAACTACATTGAGATCATAAGTAAGTCAATTGAACATTATTCATGTCAAATCGATAGCTGCAATTTGCTTCCACTTTTTCTTTGTAAATCATCTCATTGACAATCGAATTTCCAATCTATGTTTTCCTGCTTGCTAGATGCGATTGATAAATAGAGCGAACAGAGAAATTGCAAGTAACAATGTGATTAGTTTGGACATGAATAAATATAGGGAATAATTATTTAATCCTCCTATTACATTGACTCTAAAGTTTAAGATTTCACAATGTGAGCAGCTCGGACGAGAGTGAGTAACTGACCTGCGACTGTTGGTTCCCTGATTAACATAGTCAGGCATCAACAGATCCAGGGAACCATGGTTACAGAATGGCTACATCACATGCCGCTTTGCAGAAATAACAATTTTGAGGTTTCGCAACACAAAATAATACAAAATATCATTTTAGATTTAGACTGTTTTAAGCTAACATTAATCATTTATAGGTAGCAGTAGCAGCGAGGGGTCCGAAAGCCCTAAGATTGAGAAGGAAGCTGAGGTGGTAATCGAGACACCGAAGACAGGATGGGACGTGGCTACACCTTACAAGATCACCGTTTTCAAAGGTCAGTTTTATAAAAAAAGAACAAAAAAAAAAACAGCAGGTTGTTTCATAATGACTTACCGAGAAATTTACGGAAGTTTGCATTTTAGAAGATAATGACGTATTGTATTCCTTTTTTGCTGGGGTTTATTTTTCTAATAAATATTGAAGTTTGACTTAATGAACCTAATGGGATCCCTAATGGGTGATATCTTTGTAGAGCATCTTTATAAACCTCTACATTATGTCGGTTAGGGAGACCTGAAATCTCTGTATGAATGGATGTTTTTATGTTATTGGGAAGGCTACTAAAACAACGAATACTTTGAACACTTCTTTCTCTTAGCAGTGTCTTTTTTTTGACTGAAAAATACGTAATTTATTTCAGAACCGTTTTATGAAAATGAAGGGTACCTTAAGAAGATGGCTGCCGCAGCGGCTAAGGAGGAAGGTAGGTTTACCTTGCTTAAAATACCCTTCACATACATATTGAAAAAGTGATATTACCTTTGACACCCAAGGAATTTTGAATAGTCCGAGTATTATTCCTGTAACGGATATTAATAGTATTAACAAATTGAATACAATATAAAGGTCTGCGTTTGTGATAGAACATCGGTCATGATATGAATGATTAAAAGTTAAAAATGATCAAAGTTGATTCACCAGTCTTATGTTTTATTCAGTGGTTTTCTATGCTGTTTCTTTCTATTTCATAAGCAGAGGACGATACCTATGATGACACAGTCGCCCCAAACCCAGAAGGTAAGGAAATATAGCCTGAGATTGACTAAAGTTATGATAATTAATTTATTGTTGATGTTATTATCTGCATCAACTGATCTTATTATTTACATAAGTAAATGGCTCAGTCAACAATTTAAATGGCAATTTAAAAGGTCATTATAACATTATTATACATCGGCTTTAATGTATTATGCAGAGGCTGACAAAAATAGCCAAGCGCTGGCCACAGTACTACCTGCTACACGACTGGAAGGTAGGTTAAATTCTCTTCCTCATTTTGCAACTGATCCACCGAAATATGCACACTAGAATACCTTTCAAAATAATGAGATTGCGCCTCAGTGCAGTTATTATGAAGTTAACACTGCTGAGTTACACGCATAGACCTAAATAACTATTTGAATTGTAACGTTTGTCAATCCCTCTATCAGGAGATGATGGCTATGCTAACATGGGTGGTGGAGGAGCCACTGAAAACCATGGGACAAGTATAGATGAAGAGTGTGAGTAATATCACCATTATTTCATTTGTCCTCGGAATTATTTTCTCAATTATGCTTTGATAAATATCATAAACATTCCATACTGTCGAAATTCATATGATTATCGCAGATGATACAAAAGCCACTATATTCTGAAACTTTATAGCTATATTACTAACCAAATTGTATATAAATGTCTAGATAACAATTTCATTTATAAATGTGATTATAATAATTATGTAAACATATGAGGTGATTGTATAACCATTTTGCTACATGTTCCTCTCAGAATTATCTATTCACCTCTGGAGTCACAGCCTTATTGAGTCTAAACCTTCAAGCTTAAATTACTTTTCAGGCCAAAATCTGCAACAAAAGTTATTGTCTCGTGTTCTTTGCATGACATTAAATTTTATGTAGAAGTTGAGGAGCATAGCAGACATTCCTTGAGCTATATATACTCCCGTCCATCAATAGGGAAGGTCAATGGGATTGAAGACCATCATTCGGTTATTCGTTGCCTTTTAGTTATAACACCTATATTCTGATATAGTTTATATTCTGTTTAGGTACTTATATCATAAAGGAATCGGGCAAGGTAGTCGCATCGGAAGCAATGGGAGGAAAACCTGAGATTACGAATGAGGGTAAGTGATGTATTAATCCAATTCACTTTATTTATCATTTGATAATTGTCAGTAGTAATCTGGTAGCATAACGTCAGAATTTATTGGTATTCATATCTATCTTTCAGGAATGGAATGGATTCTTTGGATAGGCAGTTAGAAACTTTGAATTTACTAGACTCATGAACTGCGAAAAATCTGACTTTTAAAATGGTTGTAGACCCTTAATTCAACAAGGCAACATGGCCCCTTTTCAGCTTAGTGACATGCGACAGGGGCTATTCTTGAATTAGACACGGCAACATGGCCTTTTCCTAAAATCGTCATGCAACATGGAAATTAGTGACAAACGACAGGGCTTTTAGAAATATCATGACATGCGACATGGCCATTTCTTTAATTCAACATGGGACCCCCCTTTTTAGACCCCTTTTAAAGATTGACAGAAATAGTCGATAAGCGCGCGGTAGTTGGAATGTACCAAGAACATGTAAGTAGTATATGAAAACATAACTTATCGCCAGGCAACCGTAACTGTCAAATAGTTTTCGTTGGGCGACGCAAAGTAATGATGGTCTTGAAATGCACACAGCCACACGCACAGGCACACACACACACACACACACACACACACACACACACACACACACACACACACACACACACACATACACACACACACACACACACACACTCACACACACACACACACACACACACATATATACATGCTTAGGGCGTAAAGCAACCAATAACCAACCAACTATATATACATGCACACATAATTAGCGATAATCGATTAATAGGGAGTTTTAGCACCCCCTAACCTATCCCGTAACGCAAACGCAACGTATCTCAGTTTTATCTCTGCTGTAGTGACCGAAGCAAACATTTCATAATCAAACGTACATATCTTTTCCAATTGTATAAGTAAATAGATGTTTACTTTTCATGAACCTTTTACTGGTAGTCTGTGATGTAGTTTGAATGTTTTAACTTACGTCAACGTATCGAGATGCGTTGTGGTTGCTTAAACTCCCTTATAGTAATACCATACCGTAAGCTGCTTGCAAGTAATTTGAAAATTAGAATGCCAGAAAAAAGACAGAATGACCTCCATTACAAGTTATTTTCATTTCATCAATCATATTATAACCAAGTTTATTCCTCCAACCTCCTGCAGGTGGCTCTGAGATGGAGGAGTGGCTGAGGGCCACCTACGTGTCGGACAACACCTGCCGGGTCCTGCAGGCCGAGATGATCAAGAAGGTGGCCGACCTTAAGGCCCTGACCAAGGAGGACATCCAGGGTCTGAGCCTGCCGCTGGGGGAGCAGGTCCGACTGAGGAGGTCCCTGGAGAAACTGAGGGACAGGGAACTTAAGGCAAAGGGTACTACACTCACAGAGTAGTCAAGTTGGGCAGAATACTGGAGAACTTGGGCTGGGTGAACACGGGCCACAGTTATGGCCCTTGACCCCTAAATCTGACATGGCGACATCATCATTTCTTAAAATCGACATACGACATAGGCTTAGTGACATGAAGGGAAAAATAAATGACATAAGGATCTGTTAGAGGCGATGTGGGGAATACCAGTGAACTCAAATAAGAAATCCATGTTAGAAATATAAAAGTTGTAAAATATGAGTTTAATATGTCAAGTCCTGTTTACCACTGATGTTTCTATGACTTATATGGCCGTTAATACTAGACAAATTTATTTTTCACTAAATCATAACTTGATTTCCTATCCACTTCACTCAGGGGCCCAGTTCACTCAGGGGGCCAGTTCACCAGGGGGCCCAGTTCACTCAGGGGGCCCAGTTCACTTAGGGGCCCAGTTCACTTAGGGGGCCCAGTTCACTTAGGGGCCCAGTTCACCTGGGGCCCCAGTTAACTTAGGGGCCCAGCTCACTCAGGGGGCCCAGTTCACCTAGGGACTCAGATCACCTGGGGCCCAGATCACTTCGGGGCCCAGTTCACCTGTAACCGATGTGGGACATGGAGAATTAAGTGCATGACAGATGACATGGCCTTTTCTTTTATTCGACATGCGACATTGGGGACACCCCCCTATCAAAGGCCCCACAATTGAACTCGGGCCGCTGAGGCTGGAGAATGCATAGAATGAGAAGCAAACTATATATACATCCTTCTCTTCTCATAGATCACTGGGATTCATATCTAAATGGCCAACTTGTCCCTACTCCACAGTTTTAGGGTGGGATACTGCCAAATTGTTTGGCAGCCTGAGTTCGACGGCGACCCAAGTTCACCCGGCCGGAGTTTGACAGCGGCCTGGTTCTACAGTTACAGATGAGAATAGACTAGAGATAGAATCTTGAATCTGGACAGAGTACACAGATTGCGTTTTCTGGAAAATTGCAACGGGTTAATACTAAAAGAATCGACTGATTTTCCCGTCATTTCTGGCCGCCAATATGCCGTATTAATGTGTGTTTGTTTAATATGAATCAGATGATTTTAGCACCAGTCAATCGGTTGACTTGGTCAGAATTACTAAAGGGCCATACCCACAAGGGGAGTATGATAAAATCGGCTTTACAATCAGTGTAATATGCCGTTTTAGCACCATTTTTAGCACAGGTGTATAGGCCAGCTGTGTGTGGATATGCGCTGGTGACTCAGAGTTGGTTAACAAAAGAACATATTAGATATTGATCAACGAATTGTCATTCATTAGACTACGCTAAACTAAAGAAGGGTGCCGCCATTGCTAAAGAATAGGCAGGAGACCGATAGTCGCCCGAATTGATGGATAGTAATACAGAGAAGTAGGAGATAAACATTAAAGATTCTGTACTAATGTACCAACCATAACACATACCTGCGGCCAGTGTAAATGGGAGCTTCGTTACAAATACTGAGCATAGTGGTAACGTCCCAGTCATGGATAATTAACATACACCACTCTATGTAATCCTGGTCCAAACACCCTACTCTTCAAAGTGTACTTTGTCGCTTTGAACTTGGTAAAGTTAATAAAACGTGGTGAAGAACATCTAACTCAACGACGGCTTGTTGTAGACTTTGAAATTTATTATAGACATTCAAAGTTGGTCAATTAACATGTTTCGGATAGTTACATCCTTCATCAGAATTGATTGGAACCGTGTAATTGGGGTGGGTATATCAATAATCAACAGTGTGAATTTTAACAGGGTGAAAATTTTAACCGGTTGAAAATCAACAGGTTGAAAATAATTAACAGTGTTGAATTTTAAAAGTCCACATTTCTTGGTATAATGTTAAAAGTAATTGTATTATATAAATATTAGGATCTTCACAAATATTAAATGAAGATAAAAGGTGAAATTATACTGAGTTAAAGACATTTTTGGGTAGAAAGTCTTTGAAAACTCTGGAAAATCCTGCTATAAGCTAAAGTCTAATTCCTACAACAAATATAAGACACAACGTCCGTGAGAATCCTATGCTTCAAAAATTTTTCTAGGTTATACAATAACAAATCTGTGAAAGTTCATAACAATGTGGCTACTCAGTGGGGGGTGTAGACGGTGGGTTCACTTGTTTGTTGACCAAATATTGGAAAAGTACAAATTCCGCTATCACCGGTCCACGGCCCGGGATAATGTCATCAACTAGGTTAGAGACAAGGTTGATTTTTTGCGTTAATTCTGCCCCTTCGGCATGAACAGTAGCATGGAAGACAGTCTCTTGTTGATTCTCCGTGGTGGGCGGTGGTGGAGGGATGGCCTCGTCCAAGCTTTCACCGGGAGCGGTGGACTCCGCTTCCACAGTGTCAGCTGGGAGGGGCGTGGTTTCCTCCACCTGTCCGGTGGTAAAGTTAAGGATTGATTGGACCAGGACTATGGAAGTAGGCCTATCTATAATATGACCGTTGTTAAGGAGAGTTTCTTTCATGTTCATTGATTATAAGTCTTTGCTAAGGAGAAAGAAATAATTTACCTGTAAAAACTAGAATATTGATATTCATACAAGGCTCAAATTGGCACAAAACATGGACATTACTTTAAAACTTGTGAAAAACCTATTTGTTATTTCTCCCACCAAAATTAATCAAATTCAATTCAGTAAATATTACCTACTTGATTGCCAATTATACATGATAAATGTACAATTTGTAATTGTTACATTGATACATCAATGTTTAAATCTAAATCATTATAATAGCTTGAACATTTTGTTGTATATGATATCATGTTGATATCTGACGTTGTTAGATATTTCCCAAGCGATTTGGTGTTTTCAAGTGGATTTCTGGTCGAATCCCACAATGGGAACATCATTTCTGGTCGTTTTCAACCAGTTCTGGTCGTTTCGACCAGAATGGAGAGACCAGAACTGGTCGAAACGACCAGAACTCTAGTCTAATCGCACAATGCATACCCCCCTTAAGTAAATTTAACCATGCGCTTAGTATGCCTGGAAGTGACAAATATGCCAACTGACCTGTTTCATAACAATGATACCAAATAAGCATCCCTCCCCCAGCCTGAAACAAACATGGAGTATAGGAACTGAGCAGATTCAAATAGAACTGAAAAGTGGAAACCAGTGAGGTAACTATCATGCTTTTCATGTAATATGTATATGTATTATATTTCGATGCTTATCTTAGCTAAGTGATTGTATGTTGTGTGGATACTGACTATGGAACTGTTATAACATTCTACATTCATTGAACATTTGATTTTGTATGTCATCAAATAATACTTTTTCCTGAAACCTGATGCTTATCTTAGCTAAGGTGGCAATAGATATATATGATTATATTTTCATCATATTTCTGTGTACTTGTCTGCTAGTAATGATATGTAACAATAACACACAAGTATACGGAAGATCATATAAAATGAGTATGGTTTGATAAATAACAAGAAAATTGTACATCATTATGTGTGACTGATTTCACATGTATTTATAGTTCCTATAGAATGTTCCTGTAGAACCTACACCAGAATCGATAAGTTTATATCGATAAGCTATCAATTTTTCGATTCCTGGTATTGGAAGCTCATTCTTCATAGAAGTGTGGGCATACTGCTATAGGTTAAATGGAAGTCCTGCGCCATAATTCCAACCGACCATACTTGCCCTGCTTCGGCAACACTTTATTAAAAGTACAAATGATTATTCCTTATTCTTCTTCGCCTATGAATATATTTTGCATCTCTTGTTTCTTTCACCCATGTTCATTAACTTAACTAATTATATTCTCATCTCATACCTTATATCAACTGGAAGAACATAAACGCCTGTATGTGAAGTTGATGATTAAAATAATGTTGGTACATCTTTAGGAATAATAATTATGGTCGTTTCTACGATATAACGGGTGTCACTATACCTATCAGCTCATACATAGACAGTTTTTATGGCATTCTTAGTACAGTGTGTCCACGTTTTTTTTTCAAAAATTCAATTTAAGACCTTTTGAAGACCTATGTAAGACCTAGGTTTCACAAATTTAAGACTGCTTTGCCACAAGTTAATAATCATTTAATTGCCTGAAGATTGATGTAACAATCCTTGGCAAAACACAGTAATTCTGCTCGCTCCCTGTGGGGACCCAGAGTGGAGGTTGTTTTGGGAACTTCCTGCAAAGAATAGATTACTAGCATCCTCTTGCTGATTGTAAAAGGTGACAAAATGAGGAGACCAAACTGAGTAGCTCAGTTAGTAAAGTACCTGCTTTGAGTGTGGGAGGCCATTGGGTCTTCCCTTGGCCAAGTCACACCAAAGGCTTTAAAAATGGCAGTGGTCACTGCTTGCCTGGTACTTGGTATGAAGTCAGAACCGCAAAACATAACTGGTCAGCCCAGTGTCAGCAGTAATATAATGTCACTGGGTGGGATTTCATGTGACCTTTGACATGACATCTCACAGTCTCACTGAGGCAGCACTATAAAGAGGGCATTGGGTCCCACTGCTACAAATAGACACCTCATTTCATAGATTCTCTCACCACCCATGTGGCTTAAAACTAGCTGAAAACCATTACCTTGTGCAGTCTGGAAAGAATGCTGAAAGTTTGGGTGGAAGTTAAACGGCTCCCTCTCTTTTTACCCAACAAACAAACAATTCTGCTCACTCTATCATTTGATTTTCATCTGCTGATCAGATTGAATTTAAGACCTTTTTAAGACCTCCTGCCAAAAAAAGTTGAAATTTAAGATCCGTTTAAGGCCTTGAATTTGAAAAAAAATCATGTTAAGACCTTTTAAGACGTTTTAAGACTTGTGCGGGCAACCTGTAGTATTTGTCTAATCTGCTTGAAAACACATGGAAACCTTGAGAAAGACGGCCATGAGAGAAATCGTTTCTTCTGACTCATGTCAACAATCCCTACCACTGCAACAAGTGTCTAAGATTTTATCCAGAACCATTTCAATGAAATATCAAAATATATTTACAATAAGATGTATTTTTGTTAATTACACTTTCTGCACTTTGTAATCTGCCAATAATAATCGTACCAATAGTTAACACCGTGAATGATAGTAGTATTTTACGGTGGATCCTAGATCATAACCACACGTAATCAATAACTCCTGAACCGCTGAACAAGTTGAACAAGTTTAAAAAGAAAATTAATGTTTGCTTATTCATAGTGGTTATGATCTAGAATCTACCACCCAGGAGGCGGAAATGGGGATTCCCTTGGTGGCAATGAAATAGACGTGAATGGGCACATGCAGTGATCTTAGTCTTGATTTGGCCTTTATCGAGACATAGTTACGCCTTGTTCTATCCAGGGATAAGGGTTGAGAACTACTGATACATACTGAAACCTACTGATAAGGCGGAAAACATAATACGGGACACTGACGGTAAGTTTGCAATGATTCTACCTACTGTATTGATTCTCACTTGGTAAATTGAATATTACTTATGTATAATGAAGAAGGTGAAGGGCTTCGATTCTTTGCACGAACTTAATACCATGTAGATCCACTGGAAGATCTTGTATACTACAGGAAGTGGTGACAAATAATAAAGAAAAATGTTATAATGCAATGACTCCCTCCGGTCATCATAGTATAGAAGCAGTATGATTATAATTATATAGTTTTACAGGAAAAATTGGAAATGGAATATGCCAATGTTTGTGTTTGTTGAATCACTAGATTTCTGGAGCCATAGCAGTATTTCTCATCCAGTAAATAAAGATTTAATTTCTGAATTTTGTTTTCTCCACTAGCTGTCAGGATTAGGGCCTATACTTCATGTTTGTTTCAAATTTCCGACGTATCACATTTTTATACAAAATATCTGGAATGAATTGCATTTTCTATTTAGGGAACAGATGATAAAATATATGTTAACGAATGTATCATATCAATTATGTGTTTAACTTTTAAAATGTAAACTGTGACTTTTTTTCAGTCGGCAATTTCTGATCAACAACGGAACTCTCAATGTTAACCTGAAGTGTTGTCACTAGACAATACTGCTTATTACCCAGTGTACTACCACTCCTTGCATGATAGATAGCAGACTAATATTCGCTTATTAGTTTACACCTTGTTAATTATATCATGTCTCTGAATAATTCTAATTCTAGGCTCACAGGAAAAATGGCATCAGTTGGAAAACAATATCATGCGCGTTGGTCCAAGAACAACCGAGAGGAACAAGGACTAGTGGGCGACTCCCCTACCATTTCCGAACGCCTCAGGCAGAACCGTGCCAAACTTTGCAAGGCTATTGATCCTGGCAGTCTATGGACGTATCTTCAACAGTATGAGGTGGTGGACATCATAAAGAAGGAGGAGCTACAGGTGACTCATCTTATGAGAAATACTATAGTATTATGAGGCATCCTTCACTAGAATAAAGGCTGCCCAGCCAAGGATATGATGTTATGATAACGTTGCAGCAACATTCTGGATTGATTCTTGTTACATCACACTGTTAGGTTGCAGCGATGTTCTTTTGATGACTCCCATTTACGTTGCTGCAACCGACTGTTCTGATAACGTTCTTGTAATGCTATTTATGAAGCTGAAACTTGATAAGAATGTCACAAAAACATTCTGTTTATGTTAGTGTGACACCTAACCTAATAAGATGGTCCCTGTAACATTCTGTTTAGGTAAGGTTAAGAACTGACGTAATCAGAACATCACAATAACGTCTGTTTAGGTAAGGTTGGGACCTCCCCTGGTCAGGAGGTCACAATAACGTTCTGTTTAAGTCAGGTCTAGAACTCACCTCATCAGAATGTCATGATGACATTCTATTTTGATTTGATCTTGAACTAACCTCACCAGAACGTTATGATAACATTCTGTTTTGGTTAGATCTCAACCTCACAGAAAGATACTGTAACAGTTATGTGACATTTTAGTAAGTAACATACAAACCAAAAAAATATGGTTGCATAACATGACTATTACGTCACACCTTGCCTGGGTAAGCACTAAAGCAACGTTTTTGTAGTTTAGTTGTCCACCAAAAGTGGGGGGGGGGGGGGGAGGGGGGTAGAGGGGCCCACTGGACCCCTCTGGATCTATATATGAATCTATTTTGAAACAATGTTGCTTGAAAAATCAGGCATAATCTTTTTCATTTTTTTTCGATATAGTCATCGGCAGCATTATTATAAATGGGATATCCTGGTGTTGTTAATTCATTGATACCCTGAATAGAGCCCGATAAAAAGGGAAAATTCTTTACAAATGCACTCTTTATACTCTAATAGCCATATCTTCCTAATAAACCATGGTTTGTATAAGTAACGAAGATGTGCACTGTGGTTAGGGCCACTGCTAACCACGTCCTAATCATGCCAGAATAAACTATGGCATACTTGACCACAAACTAATATAACAAGACATGGGCCCAGACAAGTCAAGTTTTGCACTAAACGGCTCCCTCTCTTTTTACATTATGTACCTAGTTAAACCTCAGTGCACTATAAATCAGTGATAGATAACATGGCTTGTTCAATCCCTGTAATAGTCTAGTAGATCGGCAGTATAACACAATTAAAATTGATTACTTCCTGTTCCTCTTGATTGCTATATAATTAAGTTGAGGTTCGGAAACAACAATGTAATAGGTAACTATGTTTGGAACATATTAAAACATATCGTGTGCATGACTAGGCAGCAAAATAGTACTTGACTTGTATATTATGGAAACCATTTTTCCTTGATCTTCCCCTGTAAGGCAATGCTAACATGGCAGTAAATGCCCATTTGCTGTCTATCAGTGTTGATGCAGCGGAGCCCCCTGCCCGTCTGCCCTCCGGGGTGGTTGTCTGTTAAATATAATACATATGAAAAATATTTAATCCTCCTAAATACATCAATTCTAAAGTTGAAAAAATTGTACTATGTGAGTTGGTCGGCGGCGACTGAGGAACTCATTCTGAGACGCTGGTGCCCCGAGTTAAAGTATGAGACGATGAACAATGACGAAGACCAAGACAGTCTATGCCTAAATAATTATTGTTGTGTTTCTAGCACAATGCCCCAAGGGCAGATATAGTGGAGAGGTTGTTGGACTACATAGAACTGGGGCCGTGCTGGAGGTTCCACGGTCTTATGAAAGCTTTGTATGAGACAAGCCAAGAACACTTGCTGGACCTGCTCCAGGTGGACCGCCACATCTATGACTCGGCTGATGTACGTAGACCTGTCTATGCTTCTATACACCTTAGATTATTCTATAGGTAATATGCTTCAACTGACTATAGATCTTCCTAGTCCTCCAACTCAAGCCAATCATTTGGCAACATATTGGTATCTGGCCAAAAGCTATCTAGATTATATTTAGAAAATCTGTTACTTCAACTTTATGACTGTGCACTAGGTTTCTGTCGGTCAGCTGATAACAGTGGTACTGGGGAAGTAACTGGGTCACTGTACTATAATTAGAATTATAGAGTGACGTTTTTTTGAATAATATTTCCCTTATCTAGAGGTCTTATCTTTTGACTTTAATTCATATCATGGCAAAGGGTCTCAAAGCCATAAATTCAGGCAAATGCAATCACAACCATGGTGGTAGCTGTCTAAGACTTAGAAATGATCATGAAATCTGTCAGAAAACAACAAACTGAAAACTCTCGATATCATTGTATTTTGGAGAGGGATTTGTCTGAAATGTCTATTTCAATAGGTTAACATGTTTGTTCATGAACAAAAAGTATTAATTATTCAATAAAATGAAAGTTAGGACATAAATAACCATTTTTGAGATGCACTTCCTTAGAAAGAATGTTACTCTGCTTCTCTGACTCACTGTCTGATAAACGATTCAAGAACGGAAGGACTCTCAAACATGCACTTGTGTTATCTCATACATTGAAGTTCAGTACCCAAGGTTAAATCCGTGGATATAAATCCAACTATATGCAGCAGTAGAGGGAGGGTTATGGAGAATATGCAACAGGAACTTTAAGGATTTAACTAGGATTTAGATCTCGACTGCCGGCGAATGTGCAAGATTTGACCAGGATTTAAATCTTGCCTACAGGCGAATATGCAACATGCCAGCAAGGCGGTGGTACCCCAGGCAAGCACATGACGTTATTATAACGTTGCAGCAACGTTCTGTTTGGTACTGTTTTGGTTCTTGTTACGTTATTTTGATGGCTCCCAATAACGTTGCTGCGACCTCCCATTGCGACGTCGCACTGTGATGTTATAGAACGTTCTGGTTACGTTCTTCAGTTATGGTAAATTTTATTGTGGATTTTCAGGCAATATGAGTGATATTTGTTATTCATTGGGATTGATTCATGAACTATACCTAGCATTTCATTCTATCTTCTATTTCTAAATAACTGATAATTTAGAGAAAAAAAAGGTAACCCTTTGTTGTATTCAATTTGGAATATGGTTAATAAATAAGAAACATTTAGAAAAGTAAGGCCTGGCTCCTGTGGGGATAGAACCCTGGACCTCTCACACACAAAGCTGGGAACTTACCACAGAGCTACTGAGGATTGCACTAGTAGTTGGGGTCAAGTCATTGCATTTATGCTAGTACTACTACTATTACTACAATAACTACTAGATTAGTCCATGTCATACATATATTCAGGTAATCTGATAGGAGTTATATCTAGACATTATAGTATGAATAACTATATGTATGTATACATACATACTTTATACAGTTATGCATAATATCTATGTCTAGAAATATGTATGACATGGACATAATTATAGTAGTAACTATGTATGTATGTAGGTATACATACATAGTTATGAGTAATTTATGTCTATATATAACTATATATATGTAGGCATGGACTCATAGCAGAAATTGTAGCAATAGTAGAAGTACTAGCATAAATGCAATTGCTTGACCCTACCAATCAGTGCAATCCTCAGTAGCTCAGTGGTATGTTCCCTGCTTTCTGTGTGAGATGTCCAGGGTTCTATCCCCACAGGGGTCAGGCTTTCATTTTCCAAATGTTTCTTATTTATTGACCACATTCCATATTGAATACAAGAAAGGGTAACCCTTTTTTATCTCTAAGATATCATAGACCATTCAGTTATTATTGTCATATGGTTAAAAAAAAAGTCAAACTTAACTGAAGGTCTCCTATATGATCAATTATATATATATATATATATATATATATATATACATCCATATATAGGAGACCTTCACACTCTGGTTAGGTCTCAACCATTATTATAATGTTCTGATTTGGTTAGGTTGAGACCTCACCAGAGCAGAACATTATTATAACATTCTGATTACGTTACGTCGAGACCTTACTAGAAGAGAATGTTATTACAACATTCTGATTTGGTTAGGTTGAGACCTCACCAGAGCAGAACGTCATTATAACATTCTGATTACATCAGGTCGAGACCTTACTAGAACAGAATGTTATTACAACATTCTGATTTTGTTAGGTTGAGACCTCACCAATAAATAACGTTACTGCTACATGCCATTTTAGTAAGTAACACACTGACCAAAAAAGTATGGTCGCAGAACAGTTCTGTTACATCGCAGCTTAGCTGGGACGTACTTTACTGAATAAAAACTTTAGATAACGCCGTCTGAATTACTATTTACAGAACGTGGTGTGGATCTCGTTTAGATTATCTAGGACCTATGTACACCGGTTATGACTATACCACATATCGCGAGTCAGAGGTTTCAATGTGGATTTTCGTCCATTTTGAGACTGCGAGTGGTTGTTGAACATCTATTGTCAGCGGTGGATTCAGGATTTTGAAAAAAAGGGGGCGGGGGGCAGTATTGAAAGTTTTTTCCTCAATTACTTTTTGGCCAAATTTTACATAAAAAAAGTCTAAATACTACAACAACAATAACAACAACAACAACAAAAGATCTGGCAATGATGTATACTGAAAACAGGGTTCCAGAGTGGTCCAGGGGATTCCGATCCTCGTTTTTTGCTCTTGCAGGGAGGTTATTATCAACATAGATACATCTCGATACGTCAAAGTATCTCAAAACTTTGAAGCTTCAGTTAAGAATTCTTCAAATTGAATTGATATCTAGATAAAACAAGTCTTATACATTGAAATGATATCCAAACATTTTATACATGAGGTGCGTTAGCTGAGATATTAGCTGAGAAGTATTATGTTTACGTTAGGTGATGCATCAAGGGTAGCTAGCGTTTACAAAATCCCTGATGTGAGCCCCCACCCCCTTTTCAATATAATTGCTCCAGATCAGTATAATGACTGCATAATAAACAAAATATTATATGTTTTATTTCATTTCGACTATACAAGGACCCGGATACAGTACCCTCAGGTATGTACATATTCTTTTATTCAACAATACAATACTTACTAATTATCATTTATTCCAACTGATGCACTGAAATGGATATTTTACAATTTGATTAGACTCCATCCTATTTGCCACATTCAGATTAATAACTATAATAACTATCTTTCTGAGAATCCGGTGATATTTATCTTAGTCGGATAAAGTCATATTCCTATCAATTCCTGTTGGAAGATCTTTTATGTACAGGAAACAGAATTAAATAATAATAATAATAATGATAAAAAACCTTCGGATAGACTATTTTAGGTTGTCACCGATTATAACAGTAATACTACTAAATTGATGAACTCTTGGTAAATCCTTGTAGAGGTAACCCACTGTTCCTTCACTTTCGTGGAAGACATTCCGGAAGAATGTTCAAAGCTGGAGTCACCTGAGTATTGCCACTTCAAGACAACAGTTGAAGCAAACGTAGGGGTTTACATATATGTTTGATAAATTACATATTTGATACGTTGGTTGATAAATAATGATGACTTTTAAAGATAATGTGTCACCTATCATACCTTATCACGCCTAAAGGTAAACACAATATAAAACATGTGTTACTATAACCAGATCTCAATGGGTGTGACATCAACCATGCAAATATTATGAGAAGTCGTTTTACTTGATCAAAATAATGTCCAGTGATGACCATCTACAATTTAATGTTGATTCATTGGGCAATGACACTAAAAAATAACGTAATTTCATACTACATCCTTTCTTATAGACTGTTTGGCTGAATCGTAGATTTGTGTTTACTTACAGGTGAAGAATTCTCTGGAAAAGCACCTGTACAATGTTGATAAAATAGATGTCCTCTTGCTTTGGTATGTTTAGGTAATTGAGTAAAGGATAGGGTTCAGGTGTATCATTAGATAGTTATCAATATTCCCTCTAAAAGCAAATCCCAATTATTGCTCCTGAGATATTACTAATTTTGCAAATTTTGCTAAATCAACCTCAAATCAATATATCTTATCCATAATAATGTTTTCACTATGCTTTTGTGATATTTCTCCATACTGAATAATCAATTCTACTTAGGTGCATTAAACGTCATTAGAATGGTTAACCATTTCACCTCGTCCTCTGTTCAATAGAACATTCATGTAATTCGAAACAATTCATAATAATTTACCAGCGTCAATTTAGATAAATAACAGCAATGACCATTTATAGACATCCAATTCACCTAGTGAATAATATATACTTTTGATTTTCATCATCTTTAAAGCCAAGGGAGAAATGCGGTTTTTATGGACGTCCTCTCAAAACAGTGTATACCAGAAAAAGAGCTGATTGGTACATTGAAGGGTATTGTCATTGAGATAAACACCATACATCATCAAATCAATGGTGATTCTATCCTGGTAAGAGGTAAGTAACGTATGTAAAACGGACCAGAAATAAGTATCATTAATGTGCATTTGACTGAAGCTGGTTTAGATAGCACTACAAATTTGTTTCCTACATAATTTCATTTTCCATTTATTTCCAAACTATTTTACTACAATCGTAATGATCTACCAGTCAGTGTAGGAAACAAAATGCTATATTCATTATAATGTATAAGAATTTGTTTATACCAACTACAAAAGAAACAAACTGATGACTTATGTTAGAGTGGTTGTGACCAGCTCTCCGAATTTAGGGCCTATTACCATTACTGTATCATCAATATTTACAGAGAAGTTGGCCAACAATTGTAAAGTAACCTAAGAGTTTACTAAAAAATCATTTTTTTGGAAGTTTTATATAAAACTTACGAATTTTCAAACATTTTACTTTTTGTTGCCATGGTAACTTGACTGTTGATTAAACATGAAAATTTAGAAGTACTGCTACGATGTAGCATTTGGTTACCATGGATACTTGGTCTTGTGACATTTATTCTAAAATTATTAAAATAACCCAATAGCAGAACTTTCAAGGCACATTATGCAGAAATAAATTTTGTTTGTAAAATAATTATGCAGTTCATATTTTACTCTATATCTCACTGTTTGTAATCTATAGATACAATTTATTATAGTATTTCTTTTATAGATTCAAGGTGTCTAACCCTACCATGTTCAGGAGCTCACAGCTCAGCTTTACTGAGAATATCAAACAGCTGTTTACATTCTTAGAACACTCAGTCTTGTTTTACATTCATCATCTTCATCAATAAGCCCCAAAATTGCAGAGTAGGTCACCATGATCATTGATGATTATTCAAGTTTTGTTCTTGACATCTGACAATTGGGGTCTTCAACACTTTTGTTTTAGTCGTGAAGTTTTGTTTCATTTGTACTTTCAGTCCACTTTATATGTCCACATTTAAACATTTACCATCTATCCGTTGCTCATATTTAATGTATCTGTATACACACTGCAACAATTGTTATTGTTTTCCATGTCTAAGTTTTATTTTTCATTTGACATCTGGTATGTAAACATCAATAATTACTTTTGCTTCTGACATATCACTAATCTGAAAGCAAATCTTTAAGCCTTTTTTAAAAAGGATTTTGTAGACAATTCATATCCTTCACAGGTCTAGTATCAGAAAGAAATCCAGAATGATCGAGCAACAGCAAAATAGCATGAGTTTTGAATTGTTTTTTTTGCAGGGCACAAGTCAAGTGCGTTAGCGTTGAGGGTTATAAAGCAAAAGCATGTCACTCATTCTAAGTTGGACAGGAAGATTGACCTGGACACTCAGTACGTTCGAATGAGATTGATCTCTAGTGAAGAGTGGGAAAAGATGTCAGATGTTGATGATTCACAAAAGCCAGATTGCTACCAAAGCAAGCTAGAGATGTTCCATGGGGAAGAAATAAACGAAGAGGCACTGATAGAAAATGGAGAGTATAAGAAGTTTGTTCTTATCCGTGGAGGTGCTGGCATTGGCAAATCTACGTTGGTTCAACATCTGCTCCGATCGTGGGCATGTGGTCAATGGGCTACCCATTTAAAGGTAATTGTGGATGTCCACAGCGGTGCTAACCTGTCTGATTACTTCATCTTTCATGACCATAGTTGTAGTAAAACCATTTTACACAGAATGATCAGATAAAAATAGATTATGTATTTCTAGGTTACTCTAAGGAAAATATTTATATTTTTTTTATGGAAAGTAAACATTATAATTTCTGACTGTTGAAACATACTATGTTTTTTCATAGTTTTTCATAGTTATTTCATCCAAAGCCTCTGTCTCTGATTTGATAACATGTTTCACATTTCATAATAGTCCCTCTAAACCTATCATTGTTTTAATGAATGAATAAACAGATAAAAATATCTACCTTTAAAGCTCCTTTTCCTGCTGGACCTACGATGGTTTGCTTGCTTGCCGAATGACATCAGCCTCTGTGATCTCTTCAATGGATGTGCAGTTCACCGTACTGGTCAAATTGGTGTCAGCGACTCTTGGCTTTCAGAAAATCAGACAGATGTAGGAGTCGTTTTGGGTAAGTCTCTAGTAACAGGGGTGAGTACAGGATTTTCAAAAGGGAGGGGGGGGGGGGGTCAGCATAAAGGCTAAGTTCTGAAACTGCGTGCATTTGAGCATACACACGTGGCATTTCCCCCTTTTATTGCAGTTGAGGGGTCCACCAAAAGGGGAGGGGGGGGGGGTCAGGACCCCCCATGGATCTGCCCCTGAGTAAGCTGGTAGCACATTATGCGTTGTTTGATTTGCATTGGGGGCATTAATTCCAATTTTTGACCAATATCAATTGGATATGTGAATCCCATTTCCATTCTGCATAGGCCATTCTGCTTGAATGACACATTATTTATTACAGACGGTATTGACGAAGTGACTGACTTTGAAGATGAGTTACAAGAAGCTTTGAAGGAGGCATCTGACAATCTCAATGAGGCAGATTATGAAACAACATCTCTGAAATGGTGTCTTCACTTGCTCAACAGGAAGTGCCTACCTGAATCAACACTGATAGTGACCTCTAGGTAAGAATTAATCCTGATATTGACCTCTAGGTAAAAATCAGCACATATATTGACATAGAATTCTAGGTAAGAATCAATGCTGATATTAACCTCTAGGTAAGAATCAACACTTATAGTGACCTCTAGGTAAGAATCAACACTTATAGTGACCTCTAGGTAAGAATCAACACTTATATTGACCTCTAGGTAAGAATCAACACTTATAGTGGCCTTTAGGTAAGAATCAACACTTATAGTGGCCTTTAGGTAAGAATCAACACTTATAGTGACCTCTAGGTAAGAATCAACACTTATAGTGACCTCTAGGTAAGAATCAACACTTATAGTGACCTCTAGGTAAGAATCAACACTTATATTGACCTCTAGGTAAGAATCAACACTTATAGTGGCCTTTAGGTAAGAATCAACACTTATAGTGGCCTTTAGGTAAGAATCAACACTTATAGTGACCTCTAGGTAAGAATCAACACTTATAGTGGCCTCTAGGTAAGAATCAACACTTATAGTGGCCTTTAGGTAAGAATCAACACTTATAGTGGCCTTTAGGTAAGAATCAACACTTATAGTGACCTCTAGGTAAGAATCAACACTTATAGTGGCCTCTAGGTAAGAATCAACACTTATAGTGGCCTTTAGGTAAGAATCAACACTTATAGTGACCTTTGGGTAAGAATCAATGCTGATATTAACATCTAGGTAAAAATCAACACTGATATTGACATCTAGGTAAGAATCAACACTGATAATGACCTCTAGGTAAAGATCTATACTGATATTGGCCTCTAGGTAAGTATCAACACGGATATTGACATCTCATCATATCTTATATCAACCATATATCAATACAAATGATACAATATGGAATATTTCCTTTTTCAATTATTATATTTCCACAAGAACTTTCAAACATGAGCCACTTCCAAGAAGTTGAATTTACAGCACCTAATTTCAGGCATACTAATTGTAACAAGAAGAATGTATACTTTCGATATACTATTCTGTAAATCTCTAAGAATGTTTTGGGTCTAAAGGGTTGATAATAAGTGACCAAGCGTGCTTTTGTGACAATGTGTGTTTCTGTGACCATGTACACCGGAAATGTAAGCTTAATTCCCCCCAATCCAGTGGAACAATGTGATCATGTATACCCATCCCAGAGTGATTGCAACGCCGGATTGCAATGCATTCCAAGTGCGAATAACTTCTTCTGCATTAAACTCTAGTTCAAAAGTAAGGGTACTGTTCTGATGGTATATGCAAACCAATTAAAGTGTCCATTTTCTTGACTATTAAGACTCTACCAATAGATTCTGTATTTTGTCTAGAGAATCTACAAGCTATGTGCCTATGATCAATATTATTGTTAATACTCTGTGTCTTGAGATTCTGTCTTCTTTCTAGGCCTTTTGCAAAGCTGAAATTGATCAAGCCAACTACAAAGGTCGAACTGATGGGACTGACACGAAAGGATGTGGTAAAGTTTGTTGACAGAAATGTGAAACCTGATCGTCAGCTTCATGTAAAGCAGGTGCTCACAAACTACCCCATCCTGATGTCGGTCTGCTCCATAACGTTCTACTGTGCCTGCCTATGTGAAGTTCTGGCGATGGATGGCACCATCGTTGGAGGTCTCGCAACATACACCCAGATTACAGCCTACATATTGGAGGTAGAATAATGTTTTATACAATTTTGCTCCTCGGTTATTACATAACTTTTCATAACTACTTTTCTGGGACTTTAGGTACCAGCAATAGGTTTTCAGTGTCCCATACCAGGAATTAACCTTGCTGCTTGTTCTTAGCAAGGTAAACCAATAGCGGTCTTTGGCTGATATCCATTGGCAGAGGAACATTGTTTTCCTCCTCATTTGTAAGCGTTTTATTACTGTGAATGGTAAATTCCACATGGTAAATGTCTTAGGGGATGGCGACCAAAAAACATTCATGAACATAAGTGGAAATCAGGGTTACAGGCATATATTGGAAGATTAATCTATCTAATAGTTTTTCTCCATTTATACATATATAGGTGTGTTGCAGGAGCATGATTTTTCTTCTTTCATATGATCAGTATTCCTTTCCAAGTCTAGAGCATCAACAATAATTATTGTTACAGCGTCAATACTAATTGTTATTTCATTCCTACTATAGCATGGTAATGTTATTTTATTCCTACTTCAGCAATTCATCACGAGGTCACTGTGGGCCAAAAACACAGACTTTGAGAAGTTGTCGTCCAGTCTGAAAGTCTTTGCTGAGCTGGCGTTTACTGGGCTCTTTTCTGACGAGAAGCTCCACATCACATTCACCAAGAAACACTTGGAAAACCTCAAAATCAAAGGCTTCCAAGGTAAAATCATGCTGCCGTTATGTTTCAACATTTTGCAACAAGTAGGCAAAATTCAGAAATGTTTAGAATCATTAGCTGAAAAGAAAATGTAAATTCCAGCGCATTTATCATACATTTCAAAGCAGTAAATCTATTCATGTTATGATTGGCAGAAATATAGCTAATAATGTTTTATCTCAATTAATATTTTTTTTTGTAAAAATAAAATATATGCAGAACACGATTGTAAAACCTAGATTTGCATGGTTGCTATTCAGTACTGCTTTTCAAAAGGCCTTATATTTCTTTTTTATTTCAGTTGAGGAGATGTGCCGAGCGGGTGTTTTTCTCCAGACTGATCCATGGACAGCCGATGAAGATGACATTGATCAAGATTCTGGGAACATCCAGAGTTTTGGAGAGTTTGTTCATCTGTCGATCCAGGAATTCCTTGCGGTTCTTGGGCTTTTGATTCGAGAACCAGCCAACACATCTGAGATCTTTGCCAAGATGTTCCAGTCTCAAAAGCTTGCAATGGCCAAATACTTTCTGTTTGGTCTGCTGTTCAACAGAGACCATCAGAATATCGAGAAGATTGTAGGGCCAGTGAGCATAGGCCGAGCCAGTATTCACAGAATTCAGACTGAACTGGAAAATGCACTGCTGGTTCGTATGAGCTATTTTGTTTTATTTCTGCGATAAAAACAATATTATGACATCATGACAAATTGACACAATGTGGTATGATTGTATAATTCAACCAAATACTAAATGATAGGTTTCCATCATGTTAAAGATCACAATTTTCATGAGAATCGATATGCCAAAGCCCTATTGGTGAAATGTACTTGTTCATATTGTCTCCAAGATGCACAATGATTCTAATTTGCAGATTCATTAAGATGTAGGGCATCCGTGGAAAGGAGAAATGGTTGTCAGTTTTCATTAATTTCAATTGTTCATGTTTGTAGACTTACGTATGCTTAATTTTACAGAATTCTGCGTCCAGGGACAGCACTCTGCAAGACCTGCAATGCATACACGAGAGCAATTCCGAAAGACTCGGTAGACAGTATGCAACCACAAAAATGGAGAACAGAGTTAGCTTCAGCAGCCAAAACCTGACAGCTGTGGAGCTGAATGCTTTGGCATTCACGCTGAAGCTTCACCCATCTTTAGAGTCACTCAGGTTAGCTCCATTCTATTTACTACTTCAATTAACTATGTATCCTAATAGGTTACCACATCACCTACCACACAGTTTTAGATTAGATAATCTCAAAATTTAGGTCACAAGCAGATATTTCGAAGCTTGAAATATGTTCACAGTTGTAATGCTGAAGTTAGGACTGTTTTGATAATAAAAAAGAGAGAAATATGCTAAAAAGGACCTACTGCACACATCGGATGTTTTGTGTGAATACGTCACTATTCAAAAGGTGCACCATAATCTTCTAAATGATTCCATTCATAATATTGGTCAATGAAGTTATATGTTCTTGAAAGTAGGACTGCCCCTAAATGCCCACTGTTCTAGCTTTCCAATATTACTTGAATATAAAAGATCTGAGACAGAAGCCTAGCCATCAGAGTGCCCTGTCCCAAAGGGTCTAAAATATAGTGGGGAAAGTTGGGAAAATTTAGATTTGGGTTCTGGGGGCAGATGAGGGCGTACCTGGACCAATACCAACAACAAAGAGAGTTTAGGAGTTATTTGTATTTATTCATAAAGGTGATATACCACATAATGGTAGTAGCCCAAATCAGACGGTGGTCCTTATTAAACTTTCATAGATGGCCTGTGGCTGGACATTAATTAGTATGGCATGCATGTGAACTTTAAGGATTGTATGACAATACTATACTACTAAAATAATGTTATTGAAAAAAAACCATGCTGTACTTTGATTAAACATAGTTTGCTTCATCGACAACAAGAGACAATAAAGCAATGATAATACCTCCAATCACCCACGATGTGCCCCAAATTTCGATCTTAGACTTACTACGATTCAACATGTAGGCCTATTAATGAATAACCCAAGGTTGATCTTTTTCAGCTGTAATTCTTTGTACCAATAACTGTTTATTTACAATCCACAATTGAACACAAACTAAGTTACCATTTGATGACATCAAAACATCGAATAAACTATGGAACCTATTAATTGTAATACACATTACTAAAGAACTTTTGTACCTAAAATGTTCTAATTATTGGTACAACCTGAAAGAAAGCATTATAATTATGATGAATAATTTGTACTAGTGTACGTTATAGCTGGGGGTAAGGGAAGAATGGAGCAATCCAACTTACCCCAGGGTAAATAAAGATGTTTAAGAAATGAAACAAAAAGCATTTTGATAACAGAATTTCCACTCGTGTTGCAGTCTCTCATATGTGAACCTGGATGCCTTGGGTATGAAAGCCATATCAAAGATCGTAAACACCAGTCAAACGCTCAGAAACCTGTGGTAGGTTATTATGATTAGAAGTCAATTCTACAGTGCTAAGAATACACCTTCGGTGGTATTGCAATAATACATTATCCTTATGAACATAGCATTGTTAAATATATAATATCATATCGTTCTTTTCAGATGCCGAGTTATAAAACGTAATATGTTTCAATAGCTGACAATTACAATAATAGTTAAAACATGGCTGGAAAGTTGTGTATTCTGGACAAAATGATGATAGCCATATCGATGATAATTCAATAAGATACAATGTAACACAGTTTGAAAATTTGATGAAAAATGCCTTTTTATTACAGTTCTTTTAGTGATAGTAAAATGAATGAGACTGTTGTGTTGATTTAGATTTTCTTTTAACTTTTTTAGCGTAGAAGGAAAAACCATAGACGAACAAGCCCTACGTACCCTTGCTGAAGATGTGATTGATAACAACAGACTGAAAGCACTCGGGTAATGTTGTTTTTCAAAATCCTTATATTTATATGACATAAACATAAATATTTTCTTGTATCACGAAGCCTTTTTTCATAATAACCAGCACACAACGGTACGTTTTATTCATTCAACCACAATAATTTGAAAATGTTCTTCCATGTAGGTACAATAACATACAAATTTGAATTTGTATTACCTCAAAAGCACTATATACAATATCAATATAGAAAAATCCATGTATCAGACTAAGTTAAGTCTGGTACTCTGACAATATGAATTGCGCACAATGTCTAGACACAATAAATCTGCATGGCAATATTAGATTGCATAATGTAACAAATATAATATAGCGGATGATCTATGTTGGACTACTGTGGGTTAATTGATTCATCAAAGCATACCCAGTCAAGGATGTGACGTCGCAGAATGTAAAAAACATGCCTTCCCACTCCGGAATAACCATGGGCACTTCATTCCAATGAAGAGGTTCCTGATAATATGGGTTAAAATGTTTTGCAGAACTCTTTTTTACATTAAATGTCCACCTCTTTTTATATATTCTTTCATGTATCATTAACAATAGTCTGCGCATACGTTTAAATTTTTTTTTTTTTAGAAATTCCACATCACACCTTGTGTGCACAATTTTCTCATCAACACTTCTAATAATCTTATCATCTAAAAGATAATCATTAACAATTTTGAGACCTCTAAATTGTATAGTTTTTGCAGTCTCTTCCAGAAATTGCTTTCCATCATCCATCAGAATATCTATATTAATGGCAAGAGAATTTTGTCAGCATCAATTTTCTAGTGGAAACATTTCTATTTTCGATCCAATTGTCTCATTTTAATAATTATGCTAATGACCCAAGCCATCCACCTCTTTTCATTTACAGCCTTGGCCACGGCCCAATAGGACCTGAGGGAAACAGAAGCATAAAAGCACTCTTGACAAAACTGCCAGGACTTGAAGAGTTCTCGTAAGGCAAAAATCATTTTTCTTCTTGATAAGTAAAAAAAAGCGTAAAATGGCGGGTTGAGTGCACGCATTGTGATCAAGCTCTGTGTAAATCGACAATCATTGGTACTTAGCTACCCTACTGGATAACCAAAATTAGTAAAAATATATGGGAACATATTTACCATATAGATTTGCTGATTCTAAATGCCGGTAAATACCAGAAGTCACTCACTCACCGAAATCAAGTCTGACCCAAAGAAACCTGACAATATCAACATGGCGGAGGACAAACCCCCAACGCTACAAGATTTGATGAATGAAATACGCTTGGGAAGACAAGAAACAAAGCAGGAACTCTCGAAGATTCAGTCTGACATAAAAGAGAACCACGATCAGTTTCTAGCACATACGAAGGCAAATAAAGAAGAAATGCTGCAATTAAAAAAAGAAAATACTGAGATGTTGCAACGGGTGACGAAACTGGAGAATACTGTCAAGGAGTTAGAGGAAGCAATGACTACCTTCTCAGACAGACAGAATGAAGCTGGAGACTGCTCAGAAAGATTAAAAAAACTAGAGGATCGCAGTAAACAACAAGATGACGAGAGGAAAAAACTGAATCTTATACTAGAAGGAGTAAAAGAAGATCCCAATAAACATCCGAAACAAATAGTATCAGAACTCTTTGCGGACATAGGAGTCAACATACCTGACAGCGCAGTGGTGACAGTGTCACGACTTGGCCCGATTGGAGCAGACCCAAGCAGACGACGCCCACGTCCAATCTTGGTGAAACTAAGCACCCTTGCCTACAAACAGGATATATATAGGAACTTGAAAAAGCTCAAAGGTATTGACAAATGGCAAGGATTGCATGTCACGGATGATTTAACCCCTGAAACCCTTCAACAACGTCGAGACTTACGAAGCCTAGCAGCGCTGGCGAGAGACCGAGGATATACTGCGTCTGTACGCGGAAATTCGATCATAGTTGATGACAAAAAATACCAATACAAGGACCTTGACGAGCTGCCAGAAGGCCTGGATATGGAAAATGCAAAAATAATCGATGTAAACGATGGTATTGCGTTTCAAGGCCACCACGCCTACCTTTCTCACATGTTTCCTGCAGACCTACAGCACGACGCTAACCAGTTTCATTGTGTGGAACAGGCCTATGTTTATGAACAATGCAAAACTGCAGGAGACCAGCGCACGCTGGGGAAAGTGCTCGCCTCCAAATCAGGGTACGAAGCAAAGAAATTAGGTAAACAAATCAAAGCTTCCGGAGAGAAAAAGAAGGAATGGGACAACAAAAAATACAAGGTAGTGTTGGATTTGGATGATAAAAAATATCGACAAAACAATCTACTCAAACAAAAACTGATGAAGACGAAGGGACGTATTTATGAAGCAACATTTGATGATTTCTTTGGGGCCAAACTTGCAATCTCGCAGAAGGAGAAGTTCGGAACGCCTGAGATGAAAGGACACAACAAACTCGGAGAGGCGCTTGAGTTCCTACGTGAAAAATATCAACAGGAATCAACCTAGACCTAGATATGGACTCAGGTCTGTTTTATTGATAGCCGACTTCTTAAATTGTGTGTACATAGTGTAAATAATTATTTCTAAAACAACTCAGGAGAAAAAAACAAAAAAAACATGCTTGACGAAGGTGGCGATAATATGTGAACTGACTCAAATCGGACATGCAAACAAAACCAAAAATCATAAACCAACCTAAATGTATTACATGCTGATAGAAACTCTCTAACCAATATATTATTATACCTTTATTTATAGACACAAACTCAGTATCGATACTGGTTCTAACGGACTCTAGAGGCGCAGAATTTCAACAAATATTAACGGAGCTGCACAAAAAATCAGACTGTCCACAACACCTACTGATTGAAGTCGTCTGCTGTCGAGGCGCCAACCTTGAAAATGTTGCTGCACGATTAGAACAAAATGTAGGATCCACTAAGTGTTGGGATATGATATTTGTTTTTGTAGGAGTCAACGACCTCACCTATAAAATCCATGATCATGTGTACTTGCCAATCTTTCTTACTGTAGGAGAGCTTGTCGAAAATCTATATGATAAAATGGCTAAACTCAAAGACAGACTGAAGGTGAAAAGTAATAGAGTTATTTTCTGCCAACCTGTTGGTATCGATATATCCACATATTGTAACTTTACCCTCAGTGACGACTTAACTAACCAACAAGTGGTGATAAATGAGTCTATGCCGATTTTAGCACATGTTGTCACATGTTTAAACAAAGATCAAAACTGTGTTGGCCCTTGGTTAACTTCAACCATTCATGATTGGGTAAACCATAAACTCTATAATAGGTATGCAAAGCTACGAGATGGTTTACATCCAACCCCAGCCTTGTCTAGAAAATGGGGAACTCTTATATATACTGCTATCGTCAAAAATGTACTAAAGATGTAGGATGCCAGGCTACCTTTTCCCTCTGCGGAAGGAGTCTGTCTCTTGTATCACTCAAAAGTCCATATTGTTAGTAGCAATTATTTCTTTTTTAGTCCTGTATATATATATATACTTGTACATATTAATGTTACCTCAATTTATAAGAGTAAATTTAATTAACATAAAAATGAGCTTGATCACTTCTCGTTTTGTATAACTCGTCACTCCAGATTGGAAATCTACTTGGAATTTTGTCTGGAAGCTAGAATGCTGTACCCGGAATATATAGTCCACGTGGATAACCAAAAAGGATATAGATGTAGGTGCAACAGGTGTACACAAAACTATGTTGTTAGAAATTGTATTTTTATGTTTATTCTAATTTAAGTAATATACATGCCCATAAAGGTTTAAAAATTGGACATATTAATATAAGAAGCTTATGGCCTAAACTTGATACTCTACGATTAGCTGTGGAAGATCTAGACATGGACGTAATGTGTATATCAGAAACATGGTTAAATAATTCATTGCCAAATAATGTTGTAAATATCGAAGGATACACTGTATATAGAAATGATAGAGCCTGGACAAATGATATTAATGAATTTACCAAAAAAGGGGGTGGAATATGCGTATATGTAAAAAATGAGTTGAACTGTTCAAATGATCATGTATCAAACCTACAATATAGTACTAAAGACTTAGAATGTCAGACAGTTGAACTAAAATTTCCTAAGGCGAAAAATATACTGATAGTCAATGTTTACCGCACTCCGCAAGGAAATATACAAAAATGTGCGACAGACCTTGGGAATGTTTTGGAAACATTGGATCCCACACGAATGGATATCTTTGTACTGGGTGATTTCAACATAGACTTCCTAGACAAGTCAAATTCAGATACAAAAAAAATTGTAAGATTATTTTATCAAAATGGACTTCTTAGATATATTGATAAACCTACTAGATATTCCTCCCAAAAAAATAGCTGTTTGGATCAAATTTTTTCAAACTCAGACTACATAGCAAACTCAGGAGTTCTAGATGTAAATCTAAGCGATCATCAGATGATCTATATTAACAAAAAAAAGATTAAAATTAAAAAAGACAAGATATCTTTTCGTGGACGATCTTACAAAAATTATGATGTTGAAGTTTTAACACATCAACTCCGAGATGTGGAATGGGACACTATATATCAAATAGAAAATCCCTCAGCCATTTGGGACAAATTCTTAGAAGTTGTACATACTCTACTCGATGTCATGTGCCCAGTCAAATTATATATGGTACATAAAGTTAAACAACCATGGGTAACTCCTGAATTATTGTCAATTATTAAAGACAAAGATATTGCTTTAAAAAAAGCAAAAAGGTCAAAAAACCCAGATGACTGGGCATGTGCGAAAAAAATTAGAAATAGATGTTTACGTCAAGTTAGAAATGCCAAATCAGATTTTATTAAAAATGACCTAAATGAAAATAGGAATGATAGTAAAAAATTTTGGAAAACTGTTAAAAATATTCTGCCTAAAGGAAATAATAATAAACAAAACATATCACTTGTTGATAACATTACCCAGAAACCAGTTGATGAAATAGATCTGGCCGATTACATAAATTCCTATTTTTCTGAGATAGGTCCCAAACTGGCTGATAAACAAAATATCCCATGGTCTTATGATGTGAATCCCTCTGATGTTATCATTTCTGATATTACTACTAACATTGAGGAAATTGTTGAAATTTGTAAAAATGTAAATAGAAGCAAATCATCTATGGTTGTCGATGTATCAAGTGCGGTGTTACTTGATGTTATAGCAGCAGTGCCAGAAATCTTTGCACATTTATGCAACAAATGTTTTGAAACGTGTATTTTTCCCGATAGTTGGAAATGTGCAAATATTATACCAATTCCTAAGGGTGGTTCTTCAAAATCTGTAAATAATCTTCGTCCCATCTCATTACTACCCTTACCCTAGAAAATTCTCGAAAAAATAATCAACAATAGACTTATTACTCACCTTGAGATAAACTCTTTATTAGATAAAAGACAAGGTGGTTTTCGTAAAAACCACTCAACGACTCATACAATATCCAAACTTACAAATGACATATACAATGCAATAAATGATGGTCAAGTTATAACAGCAATATTTGTGGACCTGGCTAAAGCCTTTGATACAGTAAATCATAAAATACTTATGCAAAAAACTAATAACTTAGGTATTTCAGGAAATCTTCATAAACTTCTTATAAATTACTTAGATAACCGAACTCAATATACAACTGTAAACAATACAAACTCTTCACATCGGTCAATAGTGTGTGGCGTTCCTCAAGGCTCAATTCTCGGGCCGACCTTATTTTTAATGTACATTAACGACTTGTGTAGCTGCCTGACTAAATGCAAATATTATATGTATGCTGATGATACTGTGATCTATGTGCCAAGGACTATTGATGTGCCCCCCTATGATATACAATTTGCTATCAATAGATTTAAAATATGGTGTGATAAAAATAAGCTCGCTATTAATATTAAAAAAACAAAGCTGCTACACTTTGGCCAATCCTCAAAAATTAAAAAACTGGAATCAAATACAATCAAAATTGAAGGTGTCTTGTTAGATACTGTCAACAACTACAAATATTTAGGAGTATACTTGGACAGCCACATGACATTTCAGAAACATCTAGATAATTTATTTATATCACTGGCACATAAAATAGCTTTGCTGTGGAAAATACGCAAATACATTAATTTCCATACAGTGCTAAATTTGTATAAGTCAATGATTTTATCTGTAATTGACTATGGAAGTATTATATATGAAGGTGCAAATTTGGAACTAATGTATAAATTACAACGTTATCAAAATAATGCCTTACGCGCATGTATTGGTGATAACACACACAGATCAACTTTGGAACTGCATGAAATATGTAAATTAGATGAGTTATGTACCAGACGAAATAAACAGTTGTTACTGTTTATGTATAAACAACAAGGGGACTTAGAGATTGTAAATAACAGAGATGTGAGAACAAGAGCACATGACGCTGTTTTATATGTTACTGTCAAACCAAAATCTGAAAAATCAAAAAAAAATGTTTACTATAGAGGAGCCAATCTATGGAACTCACTGAATCCTGTTTATCGTAACACGGATACTTATGTTAAATTTAAAACGGTAATTAATGGTTTTGTGCTATGAATACAAACTGTCTATTTTTTTTTAAACTGGGCAAAATGTTTATAGAGATTACGGACCTTTTATAAAGGTAAACAATAGTTTGTTATACTGTGAAATTGTGGTATGCCTTTAGCTGTACTTACTGATTTAAAAAAAACTGTAACTTTGATAGCAATATTACATATCTATTAATTAATAGATATGAACAATCTTTTGATTGTACTGAATTATACTCTGTCAACATTGTAAATGGAATTATTTTTTTGACATGTAAATCAAATGTACGGTAATGAATTGAACTGTTTCCTGGAGGCTAGAGAATACTAGCATATTGTACTGCTAACTTGTCTTCAGGTAAAATATAAGAATTAAAAAAAAAAAAAAAAAAAAGTACTTGACTAATATGATTGTGGCAGCACGCTGATGGGGAGAAGGCTATGCCATTGCTACCATCTAGGGTCAAACTCATTCATCAAAACTTAGTATGCCATCCCTTCCTTGCTGACCACCTCATTGTCTCTCACAACACCAACCTATCACCATCATAATTATTTCAAAACCCTCTCGCCAACACCTAATACTAAGTATCTAGTCATATATTTTACTAATTTCTTTTATCATAATATATTATATCATTACACTCGTATTAGTCTAAAACTTTTATACATTTTATCATAAAAGGTGTATCATACCCCACCGTGTCGTTTCATTTACTTATCTCCTTTTTCAATGGGGGGAGAGAGGTAATTATAGGACGTCCTCGTTACCCGATCGTCCAAATGGCAAAGCTTTTTATTACCAAAATAGCATGTGTTGAAAATACCTTAAATACTAAGAATGAGTACAGTGGCCCATTGCACAATAGAATTTCGTTGTGAGGATCAAATTAAGATAGCATAACGAACTTTTGCTTAACAGCAAAATGTTTCATTGTTACGAAAATTTCCGTTGTTACAAAAATAGTAAAAACCTCAGGTTCTAATAAATGAAATTGAATTCTGTAAATTGATATAAAAAGGGAAAAACTTAGAAAAAAATCAATAAAAGAACAGCTCTTTGAGGGAATTCTAAATATAGAAAACAATTGTTGCAAAACGATCGTTGTTACGAAAATAGTTGCAAATAATTTATTACTGAACAACGAAAGGTTTCACTAATAATATTATTTTTGTTGCTAGGAAACCGATTGTGCAATGGGCCACAGGTTGTTGTGCCTGGCGGGTTTTTATGACTCATTTCTCAGATCAACCAATGGATTTAAGGGAATCATTACTGAGCAGACTCAGACTGTCTTGTGATATTCTGTGACTTTTCAAATACCTTTCTATCACCCATATTTCAGTCTAATTAGATTATACTGTCATAATCAAAAAGAGAAACACAAGTGTCAGTTAAACAAACGTACGATGTAACAATCCAATCATAACCATATTCCATGAAAAATTTCACTCACAAAACATGACATGGGGGAGTTTCACACTGCTCGTAACTCTAAGATAATAAGTTTTTAGCTAAGATATTTGGACTTTCTCAAGGTTGTGTTTCAGATTTAAGATCGTATGTTTCAGTTGTTAGCTATACATTATGTAGAGTTAACTTATCTTAAATTTTGAGATGTTAGAAACGCATTTACGATTTACTTAGTGTGAAACTCGCCCTGAGTCTTTATGATTTTTATATTGATTGACTCATTGACTTCACTTCCAGCCTACGATGCTATGGTCAAAACGATGACCAAGTATTGGACACGATGCAGAAACTGGTCCAGCATGCAGACTACACAAAAGTTGTGAAAACCATGTAGTAAGTTTAAGAAAATCAGTGAATCTGATCATGCACAGAATTATATTGAAATTCATTATTCTCTCTTAAGGACCATCGTATCATCGTAGAACCAGCATTGAGATTTGTTTAAAACTTTACACAGCGAAAGTTATACCTATATACTGCCAAAATGCAAAAATAATGATAGGTCACCATGGAAACTTTTTAGCTACAGCAGTCTAAATATATGGTAATAATTAAAAAAAATTGCAAAGTAAATTTTGAAATTCGATTATATTTGCTAATGATTTTGATAGAAATGATATTATGACAAGCCTAATGCTTTTGATAAATATGTTCATGTTTTCTCATGTGAGAAAGAAAGACTTTTGCAAAGTTTGATGATGAAGTATATATTTTCAACAAGTATTCAAAATAAACTTTTAAAAAATTACAAAAAATCTATAAAAAAAATTTACGACAAAAAAAGAAAAAGGAATATTGAAAAGTGTTAAAATTTTATATAACATAAATAATCATGGTTGTAGGCTATCATATCCAGCCTAAAAAAATAGCAGCTCACCATGCTAATTTGGTCAGCAGAGCTGGATAACTATTTTGAAATTAAAAAATGGCTTATTATTCGTTTGTTTTCCCATAGATTCACTAAAATATTTAATCTAAGATTAATTTCAATATTCTTTATTATTCCTAAGGTCCTAACAATAATTTAGATGTATGATATATTATTATACGACCCCTATCAAAAGAGAAAAAGGAGAAAATGTAGTTTTCATTGCTAAAATAATTTTTCTGCATTAGCAAAATTTCTATAAAATGAGTCCTATTTGGCCATTTCTATCTTTAAAAATATTCCTTTTAGCAAGTTTTCTATTTGGATTTTAAGTCAGAAATATATTCATGAGTAATTTTGCAAAATTGTCAGTAAGATTAAAGAACTTTCAATTTAGTGCTATCTGGAAAATGGCGCGATTGTCCTTAAGATATTATAAAGGACAATGGTGTTATTTGATTTACAGTTGAGAAACTTTGATTATGAATTCATGTACACATATAGTAAGTGAGCTATTTTGGTGAAAAACGAAGGGTCCTCTCTCCTTGGATGGCAACCGTGTAGTGGGGAGCACCCCACTGTTCAACACTGCACTCTGCCTAGCGGCGCACCTGATTGGTCGGTCGTGGTCATGTGTCATGAATATTCATGTCTGTTCCTGCCACTTGTGGGGTTGGTAAGGGGTGTTTGGATCCGTGACGGTGGAGCTTGAGTGGGGGAATGTAGGTGGCAGGGGCCACGCTGAACAATCCGTTAAAAAGGTAGCGGCGGCAAGGGCCACTCTGCTACTAAACTGTCCAAAATTGGGAACTTAGATTAGTCCTAAGCAAACCCCCTAGTGTGGCGTCCCCTATCCAGATGGCACATATTCTCATAGTGACCTTTGTCGGAAAAATGTCCGTCCTACACGGTCCGGACATTGCGTAGAGATATCATGTGTATGATGAAGCTAGCCTCATAGTGTCCTACACGGTCCACTATGAGAAGGTCTCAGAGGGGGAGGCTGCTAGCTGATATCTAATCCGAATGGTCGACCAGCAGAAGTAGATCTGCAACCCCTAACCCGTCTTACACAGTCCGGGCTTTTAATGGTGAAGGGGTCAACAGGTGGTGTGCACGGTTTCAGGCCGTATGTAAGGTTGAGTAACACGGTGTCCACACAGGATCTTTGGTTGGAAGCGATGCATACACACATTCCTCAGGCATATGGTAGAACATATAGAGCTGAATGGCCAAAAAGAAAGTCCAGATGTGAAACTATGGTAAGAGTAACTAGGCAGTGTGACGTTCCATCCTTATCTAATGAGTTGATGACAGATGTTCACAGTTTGGGTGACTGGGTGGGTCAGAAGTTAGAGACGTAATTGGTGTGAACAACGGTCAGGCAATGGGGTTTATTAGTAGCTGTTATCAATGGCATTGAGGCCCATTGGGATCTGGCTTCGTAGCCTATGGATCCACTGGAATTCTGCATTGAGTTTCCGACTAAGGGACATGTCCTTATCGGGTGCCAGGTTGCAGAATTGTAAGATGTAGATTTCCACGTCATCCAAACCGTGATGTCCGGACGAGTTGAAGTGTCGAGAAACTTCCGTCTTCTTAGGGTCCCTGGTAATACAGTAGAAGTGGGCTTTGAACCTAGTTTTGAGGTTATTTTTGGTCTGGCCCACGTACTGTTTCCCACATTTTCTGCACTCGATGGCGTAAATCAGGTTGTTACTATTACAATTGACGTTCTGTCTTGTATAGTAGTCGCGCTTGGTGATGTGGGATTTTATTGTGCCGCTTTTATTAAGGCGTGGACAATATCGGCAATTTTTGTGTTACATGTGGCCTTCTCTTGTCTGGCGGCAGTGGTTACAGTAGAGGACTCCCTTGGCAGTTTAGCACGTACCAGGATGTCTCGTAGGCTTTTCGGTTTCCGATATCCCGTCATATACTTCTTATCGTGAAGGTGACGAGTGGAAGATGAGCGGTCCAGGAGGTCCCATGTTTTCTCTATCTGATCGCGTAGGACCGTAGATGACGGGTTGAAGGTCGTGGTTAAGAAGAAAGGGGCTTCAACATTGCCATCTGTGGACCTATCTGTATTGTTGGCCCGATCGAAGGCCTGGACCAGTAGTTCCTCTGGATAACCTTTCTGGATCATAAGGGCAGCTTTTCTCGCACGGTCTGTGACGAAATCAGACTGTCTACTGCAAATGCGTTTAATGCGCAGAAATTGGCCATACGGGAGGCCCTTTTTGCAGTGGTATGGATGTGCTGAGTGGAACGGTAGGTAGTTGTTTCGGTCAGTTGGTTTGCAATAGAGGGTGGTTGTCAGAACACTGTCATTAAGGTTGACGGTTGTGTCAAGGAAGCTGATACTCGTAGTAGATGTTTCGGCGCTGAATTTGATAGTTTCATGGACATGGTTTAAGTGGTCAATGAAATTGCTCAGTTCCTGTTCGCCATGTTGCCAGATACAGAATACATCGTCTATGTATCGTAACCAAATTCTTGGTTGTAGTTGATAAGTGTACACGAACTTGTCCTCAAAATCGGACATGAAGACGTTCGCATAGGAGGGTGCAACCTTAGTGCCCATTGCAGTCCCTCCTATCTGTAGATAGTTTCGATCGTTAAATTGGAAGTTGTTTAGTGTTAGAACCTGCACCAGTAGCTCTAGTAGAGATAGATTGCTGGGCTGATGTCCAAGCGGTCTGTGTTTGCAAAGTGCCCGATAGGCCGCATCACAGCCGTCTTTGTTCGGGATGTTGGTGTACAGAGAGGTTACATCTAAGGTCACAAGAATCTCCGAGCCAGTCAGGTCGTCTAATTCATTGAGTTTCGTGAGAAAATCTGTAGTGTCGCATAGGAACGATTTGCCACTTCGAACGATAGGGGCTAGGAAGTGGTCAACAAAAGCAGAAATTCGTTCGGTTGGACTTTCGTTGGCGGAAACAATTGGGCGGCCAGGGACCGGTGATGTCCCTTTATGGATTTTGGGAAGTAGGTATAGTTGGGCCGTCCGTGGTTCGCTTGTTTTCAGAAATCGTTAGCTTTTTCGGTTATTTCACCACGTATCCTCATCTGTTCTAGCTGGTGTAGAACCTGTTCATGATGCGTGGCGGTTAGGTCAGTTATAGTTTCTTTGTAGAAATTCGTGTCGTTCAGTTGTCTCTCGCCTTCCTTGATGTAGTCTATTCTATTTTGGATGACAACTGCACCGCCTTTGTCTGCCTGCTTTATTACAATATCGGTGTTGTCGGCCAGGCCGCGGATGCAACTTCGTTCGTTATGAGGAAGATTATGGCTATTCGGAGGATCGATTGTAGCGTTTAGGATACCTAATTCGTTTATGCTTATGATATTTTCCAAATTGATTGGACCATTAGGTGGTGTCCAATTGGAGTTCGATTTGAGCTTGATTTTGAGGTCAGAGAATGTCAGAGAATGGACCTGTACTGGTCTCATCAACCTCTTCGATATTGTTGGTTTTGTTGAAGTAACAATTGATTCTGAGTGAGTGATGGAATTTATCTAAATCTCGTCGGATGTCACCAAGTTCCGGTGCACCTGGTGTTGGGCAGAATTTGAGACCATTCTTAAGAACCGCTTTCTCATCGGCCGAAAGGTTGTAATCCGAAAGGTTTATAACGTTGTCCAAAGGTGGGGTGTCCAGAACAATTTGTCGGGTACATCGCAGGAATTCGGCAGATTCCAATTGTTTCCGTCTGGCTGTCTCGTGTTCTGCCAACTGGGGTGGACCGTTACCTGTGATAAAATCGGAAATAAGGGTCTGAGTCGAAATTCGCATGCGATTCTTATTTTTATTTTGGGAACAAAACGTAGTGCTAGTTGTAGACTCGGACGGTGCGCGGTTGGTCGTCGGGCGGTCGGATCGGTAGGTTAGGTGTGTCCTCACAGGTAATCGCGGGGGTCTCCGTAGGGGTAGTCCCGGTAGGCCAGGCGAGGGTAGTCCCGGTAGTCTGGGATGTCTAACGGCCATCGGCGGACTTCGGGGTACTCCCCCCGACGGGTTGGGTAACCCTCCAGTGGACCGGGTGGCTGGTACCGTGCAGGTCTGGCCACTGGGCGCCGGGCAGGTCCGCTTGCCCGGGGTCTCGGCTGAAAAGGGGTTTGGTCATAATTGTAGGCGGCGTTGTAAGTCGTAGTCCGGCGGTCGTTTTGTTGATGTCTCGGGTCGGTGTGGACGGGGGAGTGGCCTCTGTTGTTGCCCCTGGTGTTGGAAGTTAGGGTCGAAGTTTGGCGTGTGTTGCCACGGGTTGGCCTCCTTGGTTTGGGTCCACGTTGTGGTTGGCCGCCCCTTCTGCCCCTCTGCACGTTGGGAGCCTGTACTATCCTCGGTGTCCCAGGTGCTGGTAAGGCAGGCCAGTCTGACGTGGGCTGGCTGTGCGTACGTTTATGGCCCTTCCATGGTTTCTCGGTGGTGTGGGCCTTGTCTGATGATTTTTGGTTGTCCTCAGGTTGTTTTGTCTCGACTGCTTGGTGTTGGGGGGGGGGCCTGATTAGGTTGGACCTTACGTTCTGGACGCATGTCCAACAGTTTGTCGATCGTCGGCTGGTTGAGTAGCATCAGGGCTCTTTTATGGTTAAGCTCCTGTTGGAGCGTGTTCAGCTCCCGATCGGTATACTTGTTCAGGTCGGCTCGGCTGTGACCAACCTGGGTCTGTGTGAGGGACCTTTCGACCTCTCCTAGGAGTTTGTCTCCAGCCTTTTCCTGCTGTGCGGCAGAATCCCTGGAGTGGATGAGGACTGCCTCTAGGACTCTATTTTTATACGACCCCTATCAAAAGAGAAAAAGGAGAAAATGTAGTTTTCATTGCTAAAATAATTTTTCTGCATTAGCAAAATTTCTATAAAATGAGTCCTATTTGGCCATTTCTATCTTTAAAAATATTCCTTTTAGCAAGTTTTCTATTTGGATTTTAAGTCAGAAATATATTCATGAGTAATTTTGCAAAATTGTCAGTAAGATTAAAGAACTTTCAATTTAGTGCTATCTGGAAAATGGCGTGAATGTCCTTAAGATATTATAAAGGACAATGGTGTCATTTGATTTACAGTTGAGAAACTTTGATTATGAATTCATGTACACATATAGTAAGTGAGCCATTTTGTTGTCCATATAGATTTGAAAGAGATGCACACTGAAAATGACACTACCATATGAGAAAATGTGTTAAATATGAGACATAACTTCTAGATTATTTGTAAGGTAGTCACCTAGCTTCCTAAAACTAACAATAGAATTATAGATATTTCAACCATTGATACCTTTCTTTTCCAGTCTTTACTCTGATGGGATGACCGATGTCTCTGCAATTGAAACTGCAGCTCTGCTCACAAGGAATGAGACTCTCAAACACTTTGGGTGAATGGATATTCTGTTATAAATGTTAAATGAGAACAGAAAAGAAGTCATATACACTCTTTTTCATTCACATTTGATTTAACTATATTTATATACATTTTTATATATAAACATAAGTATACATATACATAACTATACACCCATAAACCTGAAATATATATGTAATATTATGAACAGCTAGTCTTGAATCAAAATAAGTATTTCTGGTACGACAGTGATGTAACCATTCTGTCACCACAGCTAACTAGTTGTCATGCTACTATATAAATCCGGCGCCAAAACTGTTTTGAGAGTTGCTTTTCAACCACTACCATGGACACTTCATTAGAAATTACATTTTTTTAAGAGTTGATGTATACTAGGAATAATTGAATAAATATAGCATATTTATTTATTGTGCAATCTTATCACTTTTGTATTCATTGTCATTCACAAATCACACTATTATATCTATTCACTACTACAACAGTATATATATTTATATAATATGCATTTTCTTTGTGGTTGAATAGACTGCTAACAAACAACATCACGTACAGAGGGGTACGTAATGTAGCCGCCGCCCTTGAAGCAAACAAGACACTGACAGAATTACAGTAAGTGATGCTTACAACTATTTGTTACAATTATATTTCCTATATTTGTGTCTAATTAGCAAGTTCCTTGGTCTTTTAGTTCAATAAATATGATGTATGGGCCAAGGCCCTCTTTATATATGCATGCATTCATGCATACTTGTAGGCCTCTCTGAATGTATGTAAAGATGTACGTCCCCAGCCAAGGTGACACGTATAACAGTCACATTATGCAACCATACTTTTTTGGTTTATCTGTTACTTACTAAAATGTCATGAAACTGTTTTTCTCGGAGTTTGAGACCTAATCAAAACAGAATGTTATCATAATATTCTGGCAAGGTTAAGTCAAGATCAAATTAAAACAGAACATCATGGTGACATTCTGATTAGGTTAGATGCAGACCTCACTTAAACAGAACATTGTTGTGACCTGTTGTTCTGATTACTTCAGATCTTAACCTTACCTAAACAATGTTACTGTGACCATCTTCTTGTGACATCCTCATTAAGTGAGGTCTCAACCACACCTAAACAGAACATTATTGTGACATTCTTATTAAGTGTGGCCACAATATTAGCCTAATAAATAATGTTACAAAAATGTTATCAGAACTTCACAATATAATGTTACAACAGTTGGTTGCAGTGAGTTTATTTGGAGTCATCAAAAGAATGTCACTTTAACCTAAAGCGCCATACCCACTAGGCGATTTTGGGAGGGAATCAGTGCCGACCTCGGCCGACTCCAATTGATAAGCCATACCCACACACAAGGTTGGCGCCAACAGGAGCGCTGATCCTTGTTAAACATGTTTAATAATTTTACGCTGACGCTGACGGCCGATGCCGACGGCCAATGGCCTTCCCCGTCAGCCGTCGGTCCATCCGTTAGTGGGTATGGGGCTTAACAGTGTAACGTAACAAGAATCAATTCAGAACGTTGCTGCAATGTTATTAGAACATCATGTCCTTGGCTGGGTATGCATCATTATATGTTTCGATGTAATGATTTACAGTATAACGGTTAATGGGATATATTGCTGATCTAAAGCTAATAAAAAAAAATGTAAATTCAGAAAATAGAAAAAGTAGTGCATGAAGTGAATCTTTATGGAAAATCACGAGGCATACCTGTTTTGAATATCAAATCACCAGATTTACACATACTTTTCTTTTTCATTCGGGAATTCCAATTGTAGTACAACAGTTCTTCCATGCTTTCAGGCTCTGGTCACATCAGTTGACAGATGAATGTGTAGAGGCTGTGGCCAAAGCACTGCACAGAAATACAGGCATCACACTATTGCAGTACGTATATATCTGTTTATGTGCTGATCGGTTTGTTAAATTTTGGTTGGATTGCCTTGCTGCAGGATGAACGAGTTTATGATATAAATGTTCTACCACTGCTCTGCCTTTTTTAGATAATAACTTTTTACATGATCTGGGTCTGACAGAATGGGTCACTCACAGCTTACCAATTGGAATTTTATTTAATATCAACATCCACATTACTTTCCTGATACCCTTTTTAGTGATTTAGCTTAAGCTAAAGAGATTAAACGTTTCAGACTTAAATTTAATTTAACTTGAAATGACTTTTAATCATATTATGCCAATGGACTCTTAGCACTTTTGTGAATAAAGGATCAATAAAGACAAAATACATGGCAGCTTTGAACGCTAATAAAAAGACAAATGAATAGACCCTGCTACAATGTAGCATGCGCCCAAAGTATGGGACCATATTGTTATTGTTTTACAAAAGGGCAGAACCGTTTTCAATAAGGACAGAAATTGAAATTCATTAGAAATTGGGATCTGAGTGCCTTGGATTGTGTTTATGTATTCCTATGTACTCTCTGTACTTTTAGTTTGGCATCTGGTGTCCTGACTGAAGAGGGACTCAAACATCTAGCAGAAATGATGAGGGTCAACCAACACCTGAGATACTTATGGCAAGAGACATTTTAGCTCCAAAATGTATACACATAACATTCATAAAAAAAACAAAAACATGTATGTTAAGGGGGGGAACCCATTGAGCGATTAAACTAAGATTCTGGTTGTTTCGACCAGTTCTGGTTAGTTTCAACCATGCACATCTGGTCAAAAACGACCAGAAACAGCAATTCATCCAGAAATCTCCCCCAAAATAATGAGAAATTGCTTTCCAAATATCTGACAATGTTAGATATTGATCACTGGTGATCTCCTAAACTACCAGAATCTCAGTTGCATCGCTCAGTGGGTTCCCACTTTAATACGGGAAAAATATCACTCGAGTTTCATCATACTGATGGTCAATACGAGAACTGTTACTTAAGGACGTTTTTGTATTTCAAAGCCCGTTTGATGGAAATACGGACTAATATTGATAAGATTTTTAAAGAATAAATGTAAATGTAGCATGTGACCTTGAGATCTAACTAAATTTACTTTTTTTGTCACTTTTTTGGAAGCCAAAGGTTTCTCATTAATACTCAAAATAAATTGATTAGAATTCAACCCTTGGTAGATACCCAGGCAAGCATGTGACGTTATTATAACGTTGCAGCAACGTTCTGTTTGGTTCTGTACTGGTTCTTGTTACGTTATTTTGATGGCTTCCAATTACGTTGCTGCAACATACTGCCACTGCAACATTATTATAATGTTCTGGTTACGTTCTTCAACCTAAACAGGACGTTCTTATAATGTTCTGTTTTGGTTTTGTCCTAACCTCACCAAAAAATAATGTTCTAATAACATTCTGATTTGGTGAGGTTTCAACCTCACCATCAATAACGTAGTTATTACGTGCCATCTTAGTAAGTAGCAGACTGACTAAAAAAGAATGGTTGCAGAACGTTTCTGTTACGTCGCAGCTTGGCTGGGTAACACTCCTATGGAGGTAAATGTCTCTTACATATACTATTTAGGGTTTTGATTTTATCTTAGAAAACGGGAAAGTTTTGGTGATTTTTAAAACTTTTTCTTCTACATAACATAAAACTATGACATATCTTATTTTTGCTCACATTTATTTAATTCAGTCCTGTTCTTCCAGATTAATGAATAGTCTTTAAAGTTTTGTGTAAACCAAATCAAAGTAAAATCTGATGCAAAATACCGACAAGTTCATTTCCAACCAAACATTTGATTTTTCTAATTCACCCTTCCACGGATAGCTGATTTATAGCATGTTTTTTCGCCTGCAGGCTAATACCCGCAGGTTTTGTCTACAACCCCATTGAAAAAACTATAGGAAATTTGGAAATATTTGCTCTGTATCTCTCTGTATAATTAATATATTTTCAAACCAATTTAGAGAATATTAGATATACAGTGACAAAAACTGAAAACATTGAATATTAATTTTTTCTATCATTTTCACATAATTCCTATGCATAAGCCTTGTGACTTGTCGACATAATTTACCCAGCATGCACCTGATCTGGGCTAAAATGCAGGTAAAATATGGAAATTGGCTATCCGTGGTAGGGAGAATTTTATTGGTTTATTGATGTTAACCTGCAGGGGCATAGATTATACAGATAGATGCGGACGCCCATATACTTCTTCTTCCTGAACCGGCTAAAGTTGTTATACCACCATAAACTGGGTCGGGCCAGAAACCAGCAATGCATGTTGAAATCCGCCCAGTATAAAATAAAGATGTTAACAAAAATATTTTTTTTTATAGTGCTTCAGGACGTGTAGGAAAGTGCATTCTATTCTAAAATGACCTTTTACCTTGTTATAGGCTCTGGGTTCACTCTGCGACAGAAAACGGGGTGGAATGCATTGCTGAATCCCTTAAGATAAACAACCGGATGAAAGTTTAGTAAGTCATGCGTCATTCTCTCACAATTTGAGTCACTCCATTAGAACGTTATATCTTTTGAATTTGAACAAAGTATTTGAAATTATTGTTTGTAAACATCATCATCAACGTAATGTATATTGTTGTCGTTGGCATCTATTATTGGTAGGAAACATTTCTCTTATGTTCTCTACCAATTGTTGTTTATCATAGGTGGCCGAAATTTCAGGAGAACTGTCCTCATTTCATCTATTGGTATATAGAAGTGAATGTTGATGGATACACACAGATCTATATAGAAAAGGATGGACATGGGCCTCGAGAGATTTTTTTATATTCAGTTCCACCTAGTTATTAAGCCATATCCACTATATAAATTCATAGAATGTGTGTGTTTGTGTGTGTGTGCGAGTGTGACATGTATATATATATATATATATATATATGATATATGTGTACAATGTATTCATATATGTATACACCATTGTGTTTAATATAATCATTTGGGATAAAATTATTTTATTCAAAATAGCATTTGAATGAATATCTACTGTTGTCTTTCTAGTCTCAGGTTGGTCGAGGATCCTAATGAGATACGAACAACATACCAGGGACACAAGGGGATCATTGTCGGGTAGGTACAACTTCATGTGACAGCTGAAGAACAATTACCGAATTCCTAATGTCACTTACGAAGGTAAATTACGATCACAAGTACCTAAACAGTACAAGAAACTGTGAAAATATCACGTAAAATGGAATTACATTCCTGAGACTACGAAATTGTTGACGTGTATGTTACGTGTGTTCTTACAGAAATTAAAATACGGAAATGTATTTTTGTGTTCCTAACTTCTGTATTTTTGTAACATTTTTGTAATTTTACACTAGAAATTTGTGAAAATATTACAGGACCTCCTGAGGTCCCATATCCTTTACATTTCAATGTAAAAATCCTGAATAAGAAATTCTGTTATCACATCAGTCATTTCAGGAATCCACCTATAGACCTGTGCACCAAGAAAGGGTGACTTAAAAAAGTTATGGAAAAAAGCATTTTTTTCAAACAACCATAATTTTGTAGATAAATGAGATGCAATTCTACTTCATATATCATAGGATTAAGAATAAATTAGACAATCCATCTCAATTGGTTTTACAAATCATATCATAGATTGAAAACATTCTATTTAGAACTACAGTCTGAAAAATGGAAAAAACTTTTACAATAAAGTTGTACACTCTGATTTGAGGCTCTATAGAAAGAATACAATATTTGAGAAGTGTCACAATCAATACATTTAGATGCATGGAAATATTGCTGAATTACTACAGAACACTGCAAAACACTCGCATTATTACCGACTCATTCCAGGAATGCGACTGCCTAATTACTGGAGATCTGCAGTTATCTCTCATTATCATGACATTTTTTTCTTGTACATTCATCCTAACGTTAGGAATTCGGCAATGGTTCAGATTGTTCAGGTAATTCAAGCCTAACAACTTAACTTTTATATTGTGCCAGGATATGATAAATATAAAACCGCCTGTTGTGGGGGACCTCATGGGTTTTTTAACACTCGGTTTGTCAGGGATATTGGCCTTTGGATCATGCAGGCCCTGACCTTGTTGCAATATTTCTGCTACACGTATTAATATAAGAACACCCGCGGGGGGCCATCCGAGGGTCTCCGTACGGCCCGCCGATGGCCGGGACGGCCCAAGGGCGAAGCCCGTGGGCCGTCCCGGTCGTCAGAGGGCCGTACGGAGACCCGAGGACGGCCCCAAGGGTGTTCTATATTTTATTACCCAAACAAAAGCCAAATAACCACACAATTATAGAAAAAAAACAAAGAACTCATTCTCCTCGTGTAGCGCTACGGCCATGCGTAGTGCGACGAGCTCAAGAAAAAAAAAGCTGTCCTCCTTGGTACTGTAAAATAATAGCATATGATCGGTGCAAATATGTAACACTAGACTACTCCTAATACCGTAGTTCGTCTTGTACCTGAAGCCTGTGTATAACGAAAAACAAATCCTAAAATCTTTTTGATTATGCCATAATTTTCTGTCATATCTTAGATCTTCTCAGTTTTAATTTAAGAATTTTTCATCCAATATTTAAGATTTGCAAACGAAATGAATATTTTTGGATCGTACCGGAACTACTTTTTTTGAGCCCACGAGCAGGCCGTACTGTGTGGCCGTACGCTAAATCCTTCTACGGCCCGCTCGTCGGCCATGCGGGTAATAAAGTACCGGCAACCCGAATAGGCTATGTGACGTCGTTTATACAACAGCCGGCATATAAATGACGTAGTTTATATAAGAGATAAAGTATAAACGACGTCGCCTGTATGAGATAAACTATGAAGATGAAAAGATTCAAAGTTATCTTTTCATATACTACTCAGACTACTTTGTGCTTGTTGCTCATTTAAATAATGAAATGTATGCGATATGGCCGTCTATACACATGATATTGTGTATGCAACATCATTTATACAATAGAGACGGGGAATCTACATACATGATGAATTATACAGGTGGCAACAATCAAACTATCTGTAAATTCCCATTTTCATATAGGGCCTACTAATAGCTGGTTGTGCGTATAATAGAATCAATACAGGCGGTAATATTAATGTGTGCCTCATATGAACCTGCTATACACACGCCATGTCATGACGCTGCCTAAATAAGGTGAACTATATATACGCGACAACAATCAAAATGCTTTATTTTATATACTACTCAGATATATGCAACAGCGTCATATGGCTAAATGCGTATTAATCTCCAAATCTTCATGTAGTTATACTTCTCTTGTGAATTATCACAATATATAGGCAGCACCAAATCCCATTTTATGCCATGCTCGTGTAATCAATACATATAACCAACCGAGAAGGGAGTACTCCAGCGGTTATCACTGCGAGCCGGGACCCGATATCAGCCTGAAGCCAGGGCCTGAAGGGCCGGCCGAGAGCTGATATTGGGGTCCTGCCGAGGGGTGATAACCGCCCGAGTACTCCCTTCGAGATTGGTTAGGGATTTATTATACCTTTTCTCTTAGATCTGAGCTCCCAAGGAAGGATGCACAGCAATCAATGATAGTGGGGCTGTGACGCTGCAAATTCTTTTATGTTTTTTTTATATAACTCTTTTGGTATCCATCCAGAGATGTTTCTGTTGATGATTTACACCATTTGGCCAATTTAGATCATTTAAATCATTGAAGAATGAGTCATTTAATGATGATTATCTATAAGAATAAAAATAATGTTGCTTGAACTCATGATTTAACTGACGTGAATATGTGCACTCGAGGCAACATTATTTGTAAATTCACTAGGCATATTCCTAAAACTTTGTATTATAATGAAATCAATTCAAGCGACATAGCTTAAATAGTGGAGCTTTTTAAGGTGATGTTGCACCCATGGTCCAAGTCTATGAATATCAAGTCTATGTACTTTATTGTAAACCAGAATAAATAAAATGAATTTAAAAAAAGAAAAAATGGTTAGAGCCCATGTAGTACCATACATGCGACATGGTGTGTACAGCTTGGCCCACGCAGGTAGGCCACCAGATTCAAATTCCCATTTCCATAGACTACTAACATGTCGCGTAGTATGAGCAATCAACATCGCACTGTCGTTGATAACCCATCTTCGACCTCCTCCCCAGTTTGTTAAGCATGATATACATAACATGAATACTATGTATTGTTCAATGAAAATTGTGTTCTTTTCTTTAGGAAGTGGCCTGGAAGGATCAATGATAAAAGGGCAGAGACTTCAAGGTTTTGATCGTCTTTATTCATTATAGTTGTGACATAGTATACATAACTGCAAAAAGTGAATTAGTGATACAGACTGAAAGCTGATGAGGTCATCTCTCACATGTCACAAACTCTATATTTAATTGTCACATTCGTGGAACTTAATGAGGGAAGAAGACGACCGCTAATACTAGAGGATAGGTTGCAGGCTGATTCAACTGTACGGCGTCTCGTGCGAAAGTTGCTTGTCACTACTAACCGTAATAAGGAGAATAAGACAAAGAGAATGATAAACAGTCAGAGGGAATACCAAATTATTTGAAACTATGCTTTATTTTATAATTATTGCCATGGCACAGTAAATATGATTAGGATTCTCCTGTACAGCAGTCCACAGTTGTTTGCTATTGATTTCAATCCTGCAGGATCGAACTGGTAGACTGTTTGCCAGTTGGCATCGTGTGGTAAATTATGTTGTGAGACACCTCCCAATAAAAGCTGTAGCCCATACCAGTATTAATTTATGAGAAATAGCTAAGAAACACAATGTTTTCTGCCACCTCCAATGTTGTAACATAGGCAGGAAGTCCTGAGTAGTTCCATGGCAAGAGGGAACTGGCATATGGTCTATTACATTTAAAAGCCATCTGTACGCTCTAATTCTGACATTACACAACTCGACCCCCCCCCCCCCCCCCACTGTGCTTCCACTAAAAATATACATCTAGGCGGAATCCATGCAAGGTGCACCATTGCATTATAAGATAAATTATGACGGTCTAAAAGGAAAGGTACCTCTGGGTGGAAGATACCTGGAATGAATTTTCAGAGAAGAGGGGTGTGGGTGGGTGGGGTTGCCCTTATGTAACATTTCCTCAGGGGACTTAAAGATTAAGTTGAAAATATTGATATTGATATGGGGGCGCACTATCCACATATTCCGTCCCTGCCTACCAGACTTCAGTAAAACTACAATCCATTTAAAACCTACAGAAACTAGTCTCCAAAGTATTAGAAGGCAGGACTGTTGCATATTGGCTTTATTATCGTTATCAAGTTTGTCATAATGTTATACATGTTGTGAGATTTATGTGAACTTCAGTTGTGTGATTTGTCAGTATACATCTGTAATGTTAGCCTCAGATTTATAAAGAAAAATGCTGACAAAATATGGCATATAGAGTTATCTCTTTTCTTTTATATACATATTGGGGAGCTTATTAGAGTTCTTTCACTGCTACCAGTTGACTTGATCAGTTTGACACTCTTAGACAGAATCAATTTATACATACACGTGTACTATTGCAACTTCTGCCACTAAAACTGTTATTTCTGATAAAACAACTAATAATGGTTATATTGATATCAACTATAGACCTTGTGCAGGTGACGTCACAACGTACTGAGACTGTTTGGACGCCATATTGGTGATCAATTTAAAATCCTTAATATCCATTGTTCAAAAATATGTAGGATGTATATTCATGCTAAACTCATCTTAGATTATCTAATCCTGTCAAAATCTATCATTTTCTTATCTGGAAATAAAAAACTCTAGATTTTTCTGATCACCATGTGGAAGTGATGAGCACATGGTGACCACCAAAAAGTGATCATGTGACCACATCTGCACAAGGTCTGTAGTACAATAACTTGCAACAGATCAATCAAATTAAATCTTGCATCTAATTTTATTTGTGAAGTTAGTGCCTTTATTAACAAGTGATGCTTGTACATTTCCTAGAAATATAATTTTTCAAATAACTTTCCAAGGAACATTATTATCAATTTAAGAGATTCAGATCAAATAATTAAACCTACAAAATCAAGGCAAATTCTGAGGGCTTCAAATAAGTACAGCATCATACTATAGAAGATAATCATATAATCATAGACACGTCAAATGAGCTTTAGCATATAATCATAAAAGTCCATCTGTATCAGTGTAAAAACCATAAAAATTATTTCAGTAGAATCAGTTAATTTGTGCCAAGTACAATTCTTGGCCACTGCATGAAGGACCAAGTCCTGTTTAGTCATACCTTTGAGGATCTATAGAATTGTTAAAACATTGTCTCCTTATGAGCTCACTGGTTTTCCTTTACACTGTTTCCCAAGTGTCATCTCAAGTCAAATGGCCTCTCTTATTGAACAATTCAGATAGACCAGGTCTGTTTAGTAATACTTTTGAAGATTTAAAGAATTGTTAAAACATTGTCCCCTGTTGTAGAGCTCACTGGGTTTCCTTTATGCAGTTTCCCAAGCGCCATCCTCAGTCGAATGGCCTCTCCAGCTAGAAGGTCCAGACGGATCAGGTCCTGCTCAGTCATACCTTTGAAGTCAGATAAAAAAAATATGATGAAATTTAAATACTATTGTTCCTTGGAATCAAATGCTTTATTATAAAAATTAAAAGAAAATATCAAGCAGTAGATTTTCTACAAGTTTTCTGATGGGCCCATGGGGATAGTTTCACCAAGTCATACAACTGATTAGCAATAACATGATCAACTGATAATTATAGGTTTGATGATCAAACATATTTATCAGATTTAATATTCTGAATCAGCTGATAATTAATTGAGTAATGATTACAAGGGACCATGATAAATTAGTGTGTTTAGAGGCACAAATGATGGTCACATCAGCAAAGTAATTGGTGGGTGACTGAAACACTGTTGATTGGACTGTGAATCTTTAGTTGCACATTTCCGATTAAGGGGGAGTTTCACACTGGTCATTACTTTAAGATCATATTTTCAGTTAAGATAGTTTGACTTTTTCATGGTTGAGTTTCAGAATTTATGATCTTGTGTTCCTATTGTTATCTATATATCATTAATGTTAAGATTGTTGATTATTAAGAACATCTCATCTTAAATTTTGTGAGATGTGAGAAACACATTTCCAATTCCCCTAGTGTGATACTCGCCTTAAAGCCTGGATTTACACAAATTACCAGCATTGATATTTTTCTGGGGTGGACCCCCCTCTAACTGTGTCTGTTGGCATACCTTCTATAAGTATTTGATACTTTTTGTTCATGAACAAACATGTTGACCTAAATAGACATTTCAGACAAATTTCTCTCCTAAATACAACAATGTCGAGAGTTATCAGTTTGTTGTTTTTTGACAGATTTCGTGATCATTATTTTCAATCTCTAGCTACCACCAGTAGTCTAGAATACAAGCAAACACTCTATTGTCAAGTTTACCATGGATCATGGGCATAGGACAGACTCTAGACAGATTCTAGTACAGACAACATTAATTGTTTATATAATGTTTGACAGACATAAAAAGTCGGTCCTGAAACCAGTTTACTTATCCAGTTTAGGTAAATTCTCTGTTTTGGTAAATGTTGCAACTTGCATCATTAGTTTTTATGCAGGAGTACTGGGAAGATCTATAAGGTCAGTTGAGGCATATCGCCTATAGTATAATCTAAAACCCATATTCCACATAATATAGATTTTCCTGCCGATTTGGAAAATTCGCGATGAAATAAATGTTAGATAAATAGATATGTTATACATCGATAGAAAGGTCTGGCAGTTTTCTTTTGAATGGCATTCATTTTATATTTGCTTTTCTTTAAATTATTTTCCTTCCTGTTTATACTGTTATGTTATAAATACTAAAATATAAACCCAATGAAATCTGAATGTCCTAAGCTGGTACAAATGGAAACCAGTGTTACTATATAGACTGACTTGGATATACAGCTTTCAATAAAACCGATTGAAAAAAACAAAAAGGTCTCCTATAATATTCTCAGTGAAAATCAAACAAATACAATAGATCGGCTGTATCAAAATCGGTATGTGGATTACAGCCTTTAAGTTTATATTGCACAAACATGTTTACTTACATCAGGCGAGCCGTAGATGTGGCAGTCCACCTGGAGCAGGTCCAATAGGTGTTCCTGGCGTGTTTCATACAAAGCCTTCATCAGACTGTGGAACCTCCAGCACGGCCCCACTTCTATGTAGTCCAACAACCTCTCCACTATAACTGCCCTTGGGGCATTGTGCTAGAAATGCAACAATAATTATTATTTATCCATAGACTGTCTTGAGCTTCGTAACAATGGTTTATTATCTCACACTACAACTCACATAGTACAATGTATTTGGGAAGATTCAATATTTTAAAAAAAATTCCAAACTTAGGGAGTGTTTCAAACTGGTCGTAACTTTAAGATCATATCTTTCGTTAAGATATTTTGAATTTTTCATGGTTGGATTTTAGACTTGTGATCTTGATGTTTCTGTTGCTATCTATATATTATTAGAGTTGAGATTATTGATTATTAATAGCATCTCATCTTAAAGTTTGTGAGATGTGAAAAACGCTTTTATGATTCCCCTAGTGTGAAACGTTCCCTTAAGCTCCATACCCACCAAGCAACTTATACAGAGTTGGGCAACAGATCGGTACTGAAATTGTGCAATTCTGCCCCTAGAATCGGCCGACTTCAGTGCCAATTCAGATCAAACATGCACATTTCAATATACTATATTAACAGGTGATTATAAGAATCTACTGATTTCAGCGCCGATCTGTTGTCCAATTATGTAAAAGTTGCTTGGTGGGTACGGGGCTTGAGTTACCTATTACATTGTTGTTTCCTAACCTCAACTTAATCATAATTATAGCAAGCAATAGGAACAGGAAGTAATCGATTTACATAAGCATTAATTTTGTTGTACTGCTGATCTACTAGACTATTACAGGGATTGAACAGGCCATTTATCATGTAATCTATAGCTGATTTATAGTGCACTGAGTGGGTATAGTACTGTTTCTGGGCAACTGGCGACATGCCCACCAGTTAAATCACCAGTTAAATCACCCATAAAATCGCCAGTAAAATATCAAACTTGCTTAATATTAAGCCCACTAGGAAATTCTAACAAAGACGGCAGAATGATCGGCACCGGCAACGTGACCACCAGTTAAATCACCGGTTAAAATATCAAACTTGCTTAATATTAAATACCACCAGGCAATTCTGAAAAAGTTGGCCAACTGATCGGCACTAGAATTGCCGATTTCACCTGAAAAACCGCTGATTTTATCACCCATTAAGATGAAACATGAACATTTTAATTCTCCCAATCATAGATAGAGAAATAACATGGGTTTGCAACATGAAACCACTATTGCCTATGTTCCCAGGGGCAGATCCGTGGGGGGTCCAGGGGGTCCTGACCCCTCCCCCTTTTTGGTGGCCCCCTAAACTACAAACAGTGGGGGAAATGCACACTGCTTCAGTACCTAACCTTTATGCTCCCCTCCCCCCTTTCAAAGTTCTGCATCCACCCCAGATTGTCATAAACCTGTGTAATTGTGCAATGAGAAAATAAGATCTAAGAAACATTATTAAATCTAAACTAACATACCCACCCCTAGTATTCCAAGTTAATTTGTGAATTAATCGTTCTGATAAATTAACACGGCAGTTCTGGAGGAGGATACCTCATAATACTATCATATTATTTCTCATAAGATGAGTCACCTGTAGTTCCTCCTTCTTTAAGATGTCCACCACCTCATACTGTTGAAGATACATCCAAAGTCTGTCAGGATCAATAGTTTCGCAAAGTATCGCACGGTTCTTCCTGAGCCGTTTGAAAATGGCAGGGGTGTCACGCACTAGTCTTCGTTCCACTTGGTTGTTCTTAGACCAACGCGCATGATATTGTTTTCCGCCTGATGCCATTTTGCCTGTAAGCATAGAATTAGAATTATTCAGAAACATGACATAATGAACAAGGCGTCAACTAATAAGCGACTATTAGTCTGCTATCTATCGTGCAAGAAGTGGTAGTACACTGGGTAATAAGCATTAATGCCCAGTGACAACACTTCAGTGTAATATTACATTGTGAGTTCTGTTGTTGGTCAAAAATTGCTGACTGACTATTGGCTGCGACCTGCTGTAGTGAATGAAAAAGAACAGGCAATTAAGATGTCTATATGCACCTATACAAGGTCAACTAATTGTGGGTTACCTTTGTGGTAATTGTTAGTAATACTGTTGAACATGAGAAAACAAGATAAGCACTGCTACCTGTACCTGACTCATTCTTTTGGTCCTTGGATGGGTCTGGGGAAATTGTGTCATCATAGTCAACATCCTCTGGATGGATATATAAGAGAACACATAGACTTAAGCTGATTCTTATCATACACGGCTATGATACAGTTGTATGATTTTCTTTGTTATATTATATTAGTTATGTAAGTTTAGGTTTGTGAAACGAAGTGTTTCTTTTAAAATCTGAAACTCTGAGAGCCATTAAAATTGTGAATGTATCGGGCCGAGGCAATAACTATATTATCTGGTCACACCACTCAATGGGAATATCATTTTTGGTTGTATTTGGCCATTTCTGATTTCATGAAAAAAATTAATGTGTTCCTTTTCAATTGTGACTTACAATCAATTATTTAATTTGGCACAGATTATCTAAGAATGAAAAAACAGGCAATTAAGATGTCTATATTCACCTATACAAGGCCAACTAATTGTGGGTTATTTTTGTGGTAATTGTTGGTAATATTGTTGAACATCAGAAAACAAGATGAGCTACTTGTACCTGACTCATTCTTTTGGTCATTGGAGTGGCTCGGAGAAACTGTATCGTCATAGTCAACATCCTCTGGATGGATATAAGAGAACACACAGACTAAAGCTGATTCTTATCATACAAGGCTATGATACAGTTTTACGATTTTCTTTATTATATTATATTAGTTATGTAAGTTTAGGTTTGTGAAACGAAGTTTTTGTTGTTGAAAATCTGAAAATCTGAGAGCCATTAAAATTGTGAGTGTATCTGGCAAAGGCAACAACTATATTATCTGGTCACACCACTCAATGAGAATATAATTTTTGGTTGTATTTGGCCGTTTCTGATTTCAATAAAAAAAATAATGTCTTCCTTTTCAATTGTGACTTACAATCAATCATTTAATTTGGCACAGTTTATGTAAGAATGAAAAAACAGGCAATTAAGATGTCTATATTCACCTATACAAGGCCAACTAATTGTGGGTTATCTTTGTGGTAATTGTTGGTAATATTGTTGAGCATCAGAAAACAAGATGAGCTACTTGTACCTGACTCATTCTTTTGGTCATTGGAGTGGCCTGGGGAAACCGTGTCATCATAGTCAACATCCTCTGGATGGATATAAGAGAACACACAGACTTAAGCTGATACTTATCGTACAAGGCTATGATATAGTTTTATGATTTTCTTTGTTATATATTAGTTACGTAAGTTTAGGTTTGTGAAATGAAGTTGGATTGAAAAATCTGAAATTCTGAGAGCCATCAAAATTGGGAATGTCTTGAAGATGACCTTCCTTCTTTTGCTAGTTGACTTTGTTCAGATACCCAGCTCCTGATTAGGTTAATTTTACTTATAGATACCAACACCGTATCTATTAAAAAACTAGGCCTACTGTCACAGTTCAATTAGTTGTACTGACATGGGTGTCGGTCCAAAGTTTAGTTTAGCCATGTTGTATCAGAAGCAATATGCAGGGCTAAGAGTGACTCTCCATGAGTGTGATGGGAGAGTGTCAGGGAAACCACTGTTTAACTCTTTCACTGCTGAATATGTCATTCTACAGTTCATAATTACAGAGATATTGGCCAAAATGTCAAAATTAGTCTTAAAAATGCCTAAAACTCACATTTTCTCTAGATATTTTCTGGCACAATTTGTCTTTATGTAAGTTGGAGGAAAACATTCCAAATGTTGGCACCCTGCCAATTCACCAAACTTGTATATGTTGGTAATATCTGCATTGTGTTCCATCATTGATTTCCATGGTAGCCATCAATTGCTGAAATATTTATTTTATTTGTTTCAAAGAGAAGAATACTGGGCCTAAAAGTTTATTGCGTTTGAACAAAAAAACAACAGTTTGTGATTATCATAAATGAAACCAAAGTTATAACATTTTAAGAATCATATCATTTTCCAAAAAAATAACAAATTTCTATCTATTTGAAAAAAATGGCAAAACCATCTTTATGTATATCATTACAGGGTTGTGCAATAAGCCCATCCCAGTATACATGAACATCAAATTTTACAATGAAATGACAAAGCAATTTCTTTCTGATTTAATGCCCAAGGATAGAAGTGTGAAACAAAATGTTCCATTGTGGTTTGGTTGACAAATTGCTCCTAAAATTTGTAAAATGCAGCTTTATGTATTGGCCTTTTCCCCATAGGAACCAATGTTAAAGCCTGTCAGCCCAACCTATAATGTCCGACCCTATTTTCCCTAAAATGTAGCATTTTGATTGGCTGGCAAACCTGCAAATCTGTCAATTGGTAAAATTTAAGAAATCCTAATGGTTTATCAGTACTTGGTGAAATAGAAAAACATAATTCTAAGTTATTCCAGTAATCCAAGCTCTAGGAGACAAGGATTGCTTATACTATAATTTTGTCCAACCCTTGTTCAACCCTTGGATATACCCAATATGGGATGGGCTTATTGCAATTCTACTATTTTCTAATGAATTGATGCTAGAATATTCAAATGACCACATCACCAGTTCTAATAGGAATTTTGGGAAAATTCTTTCAGATTTTGTAGGAATAAGTAAGTCTCTTTTTCACTGGAGAAAACAAAAACACGTTTATCAAAAACATTAGGATGGTAATTATGTCATTTCTATCAAAATAAGTAGCAAATAAAGTCAAATTTCAAAATCAATTTTGCAAGATGATTTTTGAACAATCAGCAGATAATTATTTAGACCACTCCAGCTAAAATGTTTCAAGGGTGACCGCTGATTATTTTTGCATTTTTGATGCATATGTCTATATAGATATAACTTTCAGTGTGGAAAGTTTTAAAGAAATCTCAACGCTACTTCTATAACGGTGCGATTGTCTTTGATAAAAGACTTCCTTTCATGCAGGGTGTTGTTGCCCCTTGATGCTGAACTACAACTTTTGGTTGTCAAAGAAGGAGAAGACTGCGAATGGAGCCAACTGTTTTAACGTTATAATTAGGAATACATAATGCAGACTTATGACCTCACAAGTAACAGATAGTTAAACCCCATAGTTCACAGTCTTTGGCTTGTACAGTGGTGTAAGTTGAGTGAAAACTACATACACAATAAGTCCCTTACTACAAATAATTAAGACCATGAAATAAATGTAACAAATATGAGCCTATATTATTGTTTATAATAATCAGGTTTGGGCCACAAGGAAAAATCCGGATATCCTGTTTTTCAGGACGCACTTCTTTAAATAATTTTAAACATTCCATTATCATTTTTCTCAATTTAAAAATATGACGCCATATAACAAATGATTATTTGGTTAAATAAACTTTTAAAAGATAAAAATCAATAGAATAAAAAAGGAAAGGATAGAAAGTGAAAATGCAATGATCATTTTGATGCAAAAGATGTGTTCTTTATTAGAAATTTAGCAAACTTCTCATTTTCTGAGCATGTTTATTTATGCAAGAAAAAAGATAGAGCGATTCTTATGTAAGAAAGTGTCAAAATGGAAAGTGATATGTAATTCATGTTAAATGCAGAATTTCATAATTTTTGTATCTTGCCTATTTAGAAGTATTATATCATGTTTATCTTATGTATATTTAATGTATAATTTCATGTGATGTCCCTCATTTTGACACTCTGGCTCTATGGAGACATAATAAATAAAAACAAGAGTACAATTAGCTTTTCTGGTGAAACATAAACAAAATTGACTCATTTCAAATTTTCAAGTTATTAGGATATACCAGTAGAAAGGTAAGAGATAATAATAAAGAATTCTTGCAATCAATAATACTATTTCTATGTTAAGTTGATAAATTAATCAATAGGCAACTGGTTGTATAGTTTATTTACATTTAATATTTTGTAGAATATTGGCAGATCTAGAGGCAACATTATTCTATATCTTAAACTAAATCTGTTGTATGTGTACCTGTGAACACATTGATCATGTACGGTATGGCAATGTCCCTCTCAGTCTGCTCTGGTGGAGTTGGGAGAGGCTTTGCTTGATTGTCCTTGAATTCCTCACTGCTGGTACCTAAAATGCATGATTTCTAAACATTAATCCATTTCAGAGATCTCAAATGATTCTTTCACTAACAAAATACTTCTTATAATAACCATTCTAAACTATGTGGTGGAAAGTATAAACGAAGAATATGGGGGTTGATCATCATGCTTCACAGCTTTGGGGATTCGCTCCTTTTACATATATGCCCGGTCATGTCCCGGGAATAGTGACACAACTGGACATAGAGGTGCTGATGAGGAGACGTGCCTCATGTGCAGGAGGGTGGACTGGTCATGGTGGGTAAGGGGACGGGCAGGTGTGTGAGCCCGTCGTGACTCGGATTGTCTCTAGGAGAGGAGAGGAAGGCTGGAAAATGAGGGGGGTGCTGCATGTCGGAGTGGGCGCATGTATGTACTTTTGTTGCCATGAAAGGTAGGAGCCTGCTGCTCGTGTTCCACAACCGCTAACACCAGGTCATGCCTGGCCTTTCTTGCCCTAACGTCGAGTCGGCGCCCCAAAAGATATAGTGATAGTGTGGCAGCTGCTGGCCTGACGTCTCATGTTGATGCCTTCCGTGTTTACCATTGTATCCATGTCAGCTTGTTCCCCCGGCATGCCTCGTGCCGCGTGCCTTGCCCATTTGTCACCTTAGCTTGTGTTTTCATGTCAAGAACCCCCAATTATTTCTAAGTCCAACTGCTCATTTTACCATAACTTCGGGTTTATTCCTGACTTTGTGTCTCGTGTTTTGTGCTTAGGAAGCTGGAACTAGACCTTCAATCGCTTAAGCCCAAGAAGCAGAAGATGTTAACACAGTGATTTCCAGATTGACTGATTAACCTTGCTTTATTACATGCTTTTATAGGTACATTTTGATACATTCTCTTTGATAATTGGTCACTTTGGTCACATGTCTTCCAGTGACATCACTTCCGGTATTCATGTTATTTTGTGCATTGACCCAATTACTCATAATCTCGTGCCACACAATGACATGTAAACAAGACTGACATGTCATTAAACCTTATGATAAGGCATCCAACATTTTCTGTTATTTTCTCAATTATTCATACATTCCTCTTTTGTCTAAATGCTTGTGTCAGTACATGAATGATTTCATGGATTCATCACAACTACATAAACTTTTCATTGTTTTTCAATAAGGTGACCTTCTACAATTCACAACTATTGATATTTCAAAAACCATCGAAAGCCACATTGAGGAGATAGTTGAAAAGATTATGATGTTCAACAATAAGTATCAACCTACTTATGATAGAAATGTAGTCAGGTGGAATCTTCATTGACGTTGATGGTGATTCCACTATCAAATTAGAAATCAAAATCATTTAGATAATAATTGTCTTTTACCTGATGAATTAATGCCATGATATTTTTTTTAGTTGAAATGGCCTGAGAAGCTAAACACCATTGATTAAAGTGACCCAAAATATCTCTGACCTAGTAATATGCCCCCCCCCCCCCCCCGTTATAACTTTGAAACAGCTACAGTAAGTTTGACGAACCAATAATAGGATAGTTACAACCCACCACACTCCTCCCTCTAGTTTAACAGGTTGGGGCTACGACGGGAAAAACGGGACTTCCATTAAAAACATTCCATTATTATTTTTTCAATTTTGAAATATGACCCATTATGACAAATGATTATTTGGTTACATTAAAATCGAATTCCATCTTTAAAATAATGGTTTTAATGGTTTTTAAAAGTCTGCCTGAAAAAATGGGACGTCCTGTAAAAACGGATCACAAAACCGTCCTGTTTTTACAGGATGGGCCGTTTTCTTGGTATGATTTTTGTTACTTTAAAAAAATGAAAATCAATAGAAAAAAAATGCAATGATAGAATTTGAAAATGTAATGATCATTTTGATGCAAAAGATGTGTACTTTCATTACAAATAATTTTTGAATTTAGCAAACTCCAGATTTTCTGAGCATTTTTATTCATGTACAAATATTAATTGTGAAATTTTTATTTATGAAATTGGCAAAATGGAAAATGTCATGTAATTCATGTTAAATGCAGAATTTCATAATTTTTGTATTTTGGATGTGCAGAAGTATTACATCATGTATATCTTGTATGTTATTTATGTATAAATTCATTTACAATAGCTAGATAATACACTTTTTCATAATTGCCTGTTATTACAGGACGTCCTGTTTTTCTGTGGTATCCCCAACCTGTTTAATAGTGGATCAATTCGAATAGAGTCCTCCAGCCTCCCAGGCCCCAAAACTCTCAGGATACCAGATAAGCTCAAGTCCCCAGAATAACCGCAAGTCCCCTGAATCCCATTCATACCCCAATTTTTGCGAGCACATCCAAACATTAGACCAGGTGTTTACAATATCAATATCTTTTTTCAGCAGATACTTTACCTTGTTGTTCCTCTTCTACAAAGGCAGGCTGGACATGCTGCCAGATTCTGTTCTCATCTATTTCTTCATATTGCTGAAATTCTATAATAATTTATTGTGCATTTAGTAATGCACAGCAACATAATATCAAATACAATTATCCACTTTAAATCTATGTTAAAGACAATCGTTCCATTAAAGTTCTAGAATTGAGATTTTATTTAAACTTTGGGAGATGAAAGTTAAATATGTATACTGACCGGAAATACTGAAAAAAATAGGGGGTCACCATGGAAACTTAAAAAAAAAGTTTTACAAAATACCTAAATTTCAAAATTTGAACATTTTTCATGATATAAACTACAGTTAGACATTTCTTGATATTTTTTTTAAAAACTATCAAATATGTTCTTATTCCACTTCAATATTAAACCAACATGTGGATCTTTGTAGTACATGCCTTATTTTAAAAAAAGTAAGAAAATAAAGGTATTTTGGTTTATTTCAATTAGATGAATGTTCCAATAGAAAAGTTTCTCATAAAAATCATAAAAATACAAATTTCAAAATTGAAAATTCCTTTAGATTTCTACATTTGATGGGGGTAGGTGTCAACTATCATTTTCTGAATAGAAATTAGGGGGTCACCGATCTAACTTTTTCAGGAAACTCACTTTTGCATTGCAAGGATTAAACAGAGTTTTTTTTTCAATATTTGACAATTTAAAAACTTTAATACATACTGTTTTGCTTTGATCCAAAACAAATATAGAGCCTGATCTAGGTACATGTTACTGTCTTAATATGTGACCCGATCCGACAAAATGAGTCGCAAGTTGCGCGCGGTCAAACTGAGATATGGGCCTCTGAAGTCGGAAATCGGCCCCACCATCGAAAATGACTTTTTTGCATTTTCTTAATCTTTTATATCAGGACTATCATTTCCCAAAATATTTTCATGAAATTAATATTCTAAGTGTGTTAGAATGGCCCCCAAAGTCGTTCTTCTGCTTCAGTGAGTTAAAACAAAAGGCTCCTGAGACGCCGATTTTTATCAACTTTGCCGACTTGCGAGCCGCTTTTAGGAGTCGACAACCCAAGAACTTTTGGTACCGCCGAAAAGCGCGGGACCTCATCTAGCCAATCGCATCGTCGGATTTTGAATTCCTATGGGGATGGACCAATCAGAAGGCGGATCGCGAAAGCCGTCGCCGTAAACAATCGTTGTCAAGGAGGTCACGTGTTGCGATCCGAGCGCTCTGATTGGCCGAGACGCCCACGGCGTGCCGGAAGCGCGACTGTTTGGGAAATTTAAAGGTCCGACCGACAGAAGCAGGTGCGCGTTCAATGAGGCCTAACGTGTTAATTAGCGTGTTATTGTTTGAACTGCAAATGCAGTTAGGATCCAAACATTCCTAGGATTCGATGGCTACCCCCAAGGAGCGTGAGGAGGCCGTGGCAGCAGCGTTAAATACAATTGTTCGGACTAATCTTCATGGCGGCGCCAACGACGAGCAATGGCGAGAACTCGTTGAGGATTACTTCGTCTTTGCCGAGGACGATGGCGACTTATCGGAGGGGGAGGAGGATGCTACCCTGTCGGAAAAGGACATCGAGGATTTGGAGGAGGCTGAGGAGTCACAGGAGGACGAGGATGAGCCCCTGGTTATCACTGATCCGACGGACCAACTGCTGCAGGAGGAAACTGACAGTTGCCAGAAATTTAGGTAGGCCATGCTTGTTTGCGACTTGCGATCGAAATTGCCCAAGTTGTGTCGTTTGAAAATTCCTATAAATACCAAACCGTTAGACCTGTCCGGCCATCAGAAGTTTCCGAAACATGTTTTCTAAGATATCCCGTAATTATTTTCATGTTTCTATCTGTCTTTATGTTCAAAATCGACATTTACTGAAAGTATGCCGCCGTGACCTACTTAATGGCGTCTCGCACTTGAACGATGGACGGCCTTGACCGTTATGCTCTCTCAGGCCTAATTAAAAGTTCTTAGCGGCCATCTAATGAACCTAATTCAATCTAAAGGGGTGCCCTCACATATCTTTGACATTAATGTGGACTTTCGTCATGTTTAGGTGCTGGTGTAAGTACCACAACGACGGCCCGTGTTGCGTCCAGTTCTCAACGGCCGAGCGTCGCCCAGCTGACTCCAGGTGCGGCCAATAACCATGCTATTAACCGTCTTAAATGAAGATAGTTTGTCATCTATAATACCTGTATGACCGCCTGGAGGCTGTAACTTTTCCTCTGTGGCATTGACATACGATTTTAGGCCAAGTAACCTCAGTGACCTCGGGGGTAGACCTGGCCGAGAGTAATGTTCTTAAACTTTCTTAAACTTTTTTTTTTTCACAAAGTCAGTCGCTCGTACATCACTAAAGTTCTGTGTCGGATTTCCATTCCAGGGGAGAAGGACATGCTCCTGTTGGGCGTTACAAGTGCCTGTACTGACACCTCGTCACAGCTGTCGACCTGGAAGAAGGGGAAAAAGGGCAAGGGTGCCAGGCAGCACCAACGGAGCCACTACACCGTCGGGGGCAGGAAGGTCTGCCGGGACACCCTGCTCTTTCTCTACAGGTAATTATTCATCTCTGCAGCTAACATTCTCTGTCTAAGTAGTTCCTAAACCTGTGTCCTGCTGTAACTTATTAACATGTACATAATATTTTATGTAACCAAACATTATTTTTATGTAACTGAACCTGCCATGTCCAACATTATTCCATTTCCAATTGTAAGTTGTGTGTTCTTGTTTTTCAGCTGCAGTATCAACAAGATGACCGCCATCAGCCAGTGGTATCGGGAGAACGGGGTCGTACCCCGTACTAAGAGGTCAGGTGGACGCAAGGCCAACACCCACTCCCTCGACCTCGCAGACATCCGCCGCGTGGTCGACTTCATCAACTCCTATGCCGAAACCTATGCCCTCGTCCTCCCCGGCCGAGTCTCCACGCACAAACGCGACGACATCCTCCTCCTCCCCTCCAGCACAAGGAAGGTAGATGTGCATAAACGTTATCTACAGGCCATCGGGGACGCCCACCGTCAGGTTGCCGCCACCACCTTCCGTAAACTCTGGCGCCAGTTGCTACCCCGTATTGTGTGTTCTCGCCCCATGACTGACCTGTGCTGGGAGTGTCAGAGGAACAACCGTGACATCTCCTACTCCTCTAACCTCCCCGAAGTAGTTAAGCAGGCAAAGTTAAAGAAGCAGCAGAAGCACCTGGATGTGGTGGCCAAGGAACGGGAGTTCTACCAGGAACTGACTACCGCTGCCAAGCAGGCGTATGCTGAGGCAGGCCGCCCGGCGCTCGGGCCACACACTCCCTGTTCCTCTGACATCCGGGTGCATGTATCTTTCGACTACGCACAGCAGGTCCACCTCCCCTCCTCCCCCATGCAGCCAGGGCCCCTCTACTTCCTCGTCCCACGCAAAGTAGGCATCTTTGGCGTGTGTGCTGAAGCCATCCCCCGTCAAGTAAACTATCTTATTGATGAGTCCCACTGCGGCAGCAAGGGTTCAAACGCTGTCATCTCCTACCTCCACCACTACTTTGCCACCTACTCCCTCGGTGAATGCCTCCTTGACCTCCACTGTGACAACTGCAGTGGGCAAAACAAGAACAAGTACGTGATTGGCTATCTCATGTGGCGGGTCCTGACTGGTCTGCATAAGCAGATCACTTTAAACTTTCTCATAACCGGCCACACCAAGTTTGCCCCCGACTGGTGCTTCGGTCTCCTCAAGCAGCGGTTTCGCCGTGCCGAGGTGTCCTGCCTTGCTGACCTGGCCAAGACGGTCCGGGACAGCACCCAAAAAGAAGTCAACATCCCTCAGCTGTGTGGGTCAGAAGATGGGGCCGTCTTTGTCCCAACCTATAACTGGCAAGCCTTCCTGACCCCGTTCACCCGGCCAATAAAAGGGATCAAGCAGTATCACCACTTTATCTTCTCATCAAACAGCCCCTGGAAGGTAACCGTCCGACAGTACATTGACTCTGAGCCGGAGGAAGTGGATGTGCTCACTGTGGACCCTGGAGCCGTCCCAAAGGTCCTACCACCGGTCACACCTTCCCCTGGGCTTCCCCTTCGTCGGCAGTGGTACCTCTTCAAAAACATCAGAGACTTCTGCACAGAGGAAACCAAAGACATTACGTGCCCCAAGCCCACGGAACCTGAGCCTGCAGCAGAGGCACCAAGGCGGCGGGACCCATCGCCAGATCCAGGTCCAGGGCCCTCAGGAGCAGGTGGAGGTGGAGATGCAGGGGAGGAGGAGGAGGAGGAGGAGGCGCGAGGAAGGGGACGTGGTAGAGGAAGGGGGCGAGGTCGGGGGCGAGGCCGAGGTCGGGGGCGAGGTCGGGGTCGAGGTCGGGGTCGGGGTCGAGGGAAAACCCCTGACTCGGGCTCAGAGGACTCAGACACAGAGACAGCAGCCCAAATGCGACGGGAAATGGAAACAGACTCAGACTCAGACACTTCCCCAGAGATCACTCCCCCACCCAAACGTAAACGCAGCCAAAGTCAGGGGCGGGGGCGTGGTCGGTCTACATCCTCTAGCAACTAGAATCATAGACTAGAATACCTGTATATAGTTCGAATTTTAATATTTTATTGGTACTTTTGTGCCTTGTGAGTTGTTTTAGACTCAGTTTAGTGACGTTTTGTGATCTTTCAACTTTATGGAACTTTTATCCAACTTACCTGGAACTATGACACTTATTATTTATGGCAAAACAGGCTGAAATACACTTGAACATTCCCATAGACTCTTTACAAGTCGTTGTGACTTCAATTCAGCCTTCTAGAACAGGTATTGTGACTGTTTGAGCTTGCCCTCTTGCTTCAGTTTTTCATTTTCGGGTGCAGATTTACAGGAATTGTACTCTATCTTTACAAGGCCGGCATGATTAAAGTTTCCATTTCTAAAGTATGAGTTCACAGTATTTTGTAGTTCAACTAGTCTAGAATGTATATTCCAAGTCTCAAGTCGGTGGGAGATAAACTTCTAGTGGTATCCAAGGAATTCCGACCGGGTGTAACGAAAACCGCACATAAAAACTTCAAACGCGTTTTTCTCAGAATCAAGTTTCCAGCCTACCGCGTATAGGGAAAAACCTAACTTTGGCCCTAATCATCGTACAAACACAATCTTGGTATCAAAATGAAGCTCTTTTCGAGGTGAGGAACATATCTTACTAACTCAAATTCGTATCTCCGCGACTTGCGACTCATTATGTCAGATCGGGTCACATATAGTGAATATTTGTCAGTATTAGATGTACAGAAACCTTGTCATGCTGGCCCTAAGAGGTCCACTAATTATGGCCGAAATAGGAGAGAAAATCAAAAATGAATAATTCTTTTACAAATAAATTCATAATTAATTAACAAATAGATGCTTATGAAATCTGAGGGAATATAAGGATTCATGAGGTTCAGGACTACAACCTTGTTGCCTATTGTATGGCAATTGAGTCAATATTAAGAGAGATATGGGCAAAAACGCATTTTCCCTCCATAGACTTCTATAGTTAAGCATTTTCACCTTGGTCATGCTCCACTGCACACCCATGCAGCTAGGCTGCGCAGTATGAATGCGCATTAACAAATGGCACGATTGCCCTTAAATAACTCGAATTAGAATTCTTAACATGTCCCAATGTTACTGCATATTATAAAAAGATTACTTGCTGGATTCACATGCACCATTATAATTATTGTATTATGTGCCATTATAGTAAGGGTAGGATATTTTCAAAATCCGGTTTATCTTTAGGTTGCAGTGTTGGCATAGCCATCCTTGTGCCTAGTTCCCTAATTTATCACCATTAATGAACCCAAATAGCTCTCATCTATTCATATAATAATTATTCTGACTAACCTCTTGGTTGTTAGCATAGAAATCATGTAATGAAATGCTCTAGAATTGGCCCAATGGGAATATTAAGAGATTGATGGCGATGTAGGTCTATGACATATCATGACAATGGCCTTTAGGGAATCTTACATAATTATTTTAAAACAGGACAAAGCACTTCTGGTGGAAGTACTAATTACCATAACTACAAAAGGTAAAAAGAGGGAGAAGGACTGCAGTATGAGGGATCCACATCCATATGCATTAAGGAAGGCTTATCATTAAAGGGAGCCAAAACCAATAAATTCGATGAAATTTTCCAAACTCAAATATTCATGGAAATCCATTCCTTGAGCCTATTCCTGGCCTATGTTTAAATCTAAACCTTGAAATATGGTACAAAAAATCATTAAAAACATGTTTTTCTTGCTCAAATCAATTAATGTGGATCAGCGAAAATAGGGTTTGTTTACAAACAAATGCAAATATTACCATCTCTTGTGGTGTTCTACTTCAGTTTGAGCTAGTTTTCACAGCTAATACTTTACCACTGACCTTAACTGGACTCATCTAACATATTTCTATACTTAAATTTTGTCAATTATATTGGTTTTGGCTCCCTTTAAGACTTATAATTGTATTTAATCAAAAGACACTTTACCCTCCCCATCTCCCCCCCCCCCCCCCTCCCGGAGCCTCACAAAGCTCCTTAAACAAGGTGGGTGTCCATCAGGGCCTATCCTGGCGGGCACAGTATAAAGAAACTCCCCAAGTCTATAAGGCGGAGGGGAGCTCTTCTCTCACACCACTTTCTGGAGCCAGGGATACCCATCCCAGGGCTCCAGTGTCCCCTTGGGGACACAAACCAAAAGAAAAAAAAGGACACTTTACCTTGTTGCTCCTCACCAACAGAGGCAGGCTGGACGTTGTCAGGGTGCTTGATTTTCATCTCATCTATTTCATCATATTGCAAAAACGTTAGAATAATTTACTGTGCATTTAGGGTTCACAGTGACACATCAAATATAATTATTCACTTTATCTATCTGTGTCAAATGCGGAGATGAGCTCTTCTATAATATATAGGAATATATAGGAAATGGTTTAGATAATTGTGTTGATACGACATGCTGGATTCAAATTCATAATTATAATGAATTTTAAAAATTGGGATTATATTTGGATAGCAGTCTCAGCATGGCTGTCCCTACTCCTGGTACCCTATGTATTACTTTCACAGTCATTGTTTGAGTTGGCAGACAATGTAGTATTTTAAGTTAAGGGGCCTTCCATTAAGTATGTACGCACCAAGGGGGGGTGGGGGGGTCTGAGATGTTAGGAATTTTGCGTATGTTCCTATACAAATCCAATGCTTATTTTAGCCTAAGGGGGGGTGGGGGGGTCTAAAATTTGTTAATTTTTGCGTACGTACTAAATGGAAGGCCCCTTATAGTTATATAATTCTTGAGAAACAAAGTCCACAAGGGGGGGGGGGGGAGGCTACATACATGTTATGCATTCACGTGGCTTGCATGCAGAATTTGATTCCCTATCATTTTGTCAAGATTAGATCTTTAAAAACTCCAAAACTAAAATGTTATTCTGTTGATCAGTATGTAAACAATTCATTTTGTAGGAATAATTATATATTGAACATACCAAACTTGAAGAATCTGCGTAGCTTACTTTCATTCCTCATACGGGAAACCGTTGTCCTTTTCTTTTTTCTGTACCATTTGAATCCGCCACAAATCATCAGACCAACCAGCGCTGTTGTACCAATCACCACTCCTATAATGGCTCCGATACTAAAGTTCCAGCTTGCTGAAATATAATGGAATAATTGGATAAAATCTTAACATACTTATTCAGAATGTTACAAAGAAAAATTGTCAAACTAATCAAAATCCACATTATAAAAGGCCTCATCTATTAATACTACACGTTTCTAAGAGTGAAAGACAGGGTCCGTACCGTCTATCTTTACATTGTCTGAGCCTTAATTGCGAAGGCCTGTACACAGATTCTGCTCTGGGGAGTAAGTGGCATTCCATAACTGCAATTTTTGCTCATAATTTCAATAATTTCAACTGATAATGGGGGTGGTGAGGTTCACCAAGGGGGAACTTAGCAACAATTTCTCTAATTTTTTTAAGGTTTTACATTGAATTCTAGTAGAAAAGGTGGAATTTTTTGGGAAATTTTCTTTGTTCAGGGGTGGTGTGCAAGACCCCCTCCCCCACTGTGTACAGTCCTGAACACCGAGATATAAGTGATAATTAGGCACACGTAATTCCTCTGCCACCTTAGACCAAACTAGGAAACAAATGATAATGACTCAGATGAAATTGATGAATCTAGCTCATATGAAATGCTAAAATTGTTGTGTCAAAGCACCCCATACACCTATTTTCTGCTTATTTAAGAGGAAGAGGAAGGTATAGCCTCTTCCTCTTTAAGAGCAAAGATTCTCCCTGTTATATCTCACATGAGGCTTATAAGGTGAGGTTTTCTTATTGAGACATAGAGGTTTAGTATTGATGTATACCACCAGGTGGTGCATGTATGTCCTCTTTTTCTTGAAGCGAAATCCCTCACCAAATAAGCCAAACATAAGTATAATAGGGAGTGAGAGGTGTGCTTCAAGAGGATGAGGGGAAACCTTTCTCCTCTTCGTAAAGAGAAAGAGTCTAGGTGTATGGGGTGCTCAAAGCAGGAAATTGACAAACATGAGCATGATTCACATGAAGAAAGGCATACTGGAGGTTGGTAAATCAATCCATAAAAAACTCTAATGATCTGAATGATAAACTACAGAAATATATCCAACGGAATGCTGAATTGGAAGATAAACAAGATGTGCCTCAAGATAAAATGCAAGCACTACATGAAAGCTTTGGTGATGTATATAGGCTTAATGAAAAGTTCAAAAATGATAGGAAAGCCTACAATTAATTTGACCATCAGAGGTGTTCTGGAGCCAGCAAAACTAGAAACTAAATTATGAGACAATAAATGAGCCATTTACGATAGTTAATTGGTCCTTCCCATATACACTTACTGATGGTGCGGTATGACTTGGCAAGAGGCCAACTAATAGAGTGGGATACCCAGACAAGCAGCGATGTAACAAGCACATTCTGCGACTGTACTTTTTTGGTCAGTCTGTAGCCTGCCCAGTTGTCATGTAACAGTTACATTATTTCAGGTAATGTTGAGACTTACTGAAAGAGAATGTTATAATAGCATTATATTTTAGTGAAGTTGAGACCTTACCAATAAAGAAAGTTGTAATAATGGGATTACAACATGAAAGAACATAACAAGAATGTTCCAATAATGTTACAGTGCGATATCCCAATCTTAGGTTCTAAAGACATTTTTGTGTACCATCAACATAATGTAACAATAACCAAACAAGAACTAAACAGAACGCTGCGGTAAGGTTATAATAAGGTCATATGCTTGCTTGGGCACAGTCAACAGTGCTGCGTCGCATAATGGCTTCCGCTGTTGTGAACATTGGCACATTTTAAAAGACTTCTCCCTGGTCATCAGGGAGTGAATCCACCTTTTGGTTTAATAGCAATGATTGTCCACCTCATTTCGATTGCTTTTCTTCGCAACAGCGATGTGCTTCCCAACAACGAGAGTTATCGCAACAGCGATACATGTTGCAACAGTTGTTTTGAAGCGACATGAAGCGGGAATTCTCCAAACTACCTCATTAACATAATTTCCAGAAATAACAAATGTACAGAGAGTCTTCCCAAGTTGGTCTTCCGTCATCATCCCACGCTGAAAGAAATAGAAACAACTCAACCCTAAAACATGTCCGGCCAGGTAAATATATGATCAAATTTGTTTTGATCATTGTTTTTCGGTTGTATAACACTTAAGGGCTATAGCTCATTATCATTTACAAGTCAGATTGTACCATTTATTTCATGTAATCATACATAAGGTCATGCCATACTGTAACTCCCCGTTTATCGCTCACTGTATGTGCGTTTCACCGAATCCATGTTCATGAACTTCAGTCATTTGCATCATCGCCAAAGCATGTACAAATCGTACAGTTCTCCTACTGAAATCTGTCTATGTAAGACCCTTTCGAAATATTCTATTTTTGAATATGGAATTCTAAAATGCCCTACAATTTTTGTTGTTCGCTATGTCAGTGCTATATTTTAACTGTCTTGCATGGTGTGACGTCAACAACTATTTAGAAAAATCTGTAACCTAGGTGCAGTATATAATTAATGGCTTAAAATTCCTATAAAAGAAAAAAGTAGTAGCACATTTTCCTGCCCTACTCTCAGCCCATGACTCAGTTATTGTGCTAACTGCTCGCCAAATAAACAAAGGCGAGTGCAGACTCACTGTATCGAGTGAACAGAATTATCAATTAGCCCAACTTTTTTGTGTGTTTTTTTCCCCTAAATGTGCCTAGAATCAAGAATAATTTAGCAAGTTTCTATTCAAAACTAAATATATTTATTTCCTTTTTATCCACTGCCAAAAAATATAGGTTATGAACTGAATATTTGGGTAATCCAATTTGTCTTAAATAATACTAAAAAAAAATAGAATTTAAAAATTGGTTGAGTCCTAACACAGGCTGTTACTGCATTGCAGGCAGCGCAAGTGAAAACAAATAAATCTATCGCTGTGAATATGACCTTAGTTGTCGTAATGACGAAAAGCATCCGTTACTCACTCACTCAAATAAATCTAGGACTATCAAGTTAATTTGTGTTAGTAGACTACAGAAGGATGAGCTATTTCGCAGCGCCGCTAAAGTTAAACAGTCAATCATGTTTGCAAATGTGTCCTTCTCTAATGACCTTACAGATGGCCAACTGCCTACAAAGAGGTCCATATAATTCATGCAACAGTCTCATAAATACTGAATTCTTCATCCAAATTGAAGGGTACATAAATCAAAATTAATGGGAAAATTTATGCCAAAGACAAATTCGATGACCTGCCTTATAGTTTCAAATTGGCCAAATTGTATTAACCAAAGAGGTTGGGATGTTTTGCAAGTCATTGTTCACCTCTAAGCAACTTATCTGAGTGTGGGAATTACTTTTAAGTCAGCTGAGCAACTGATTCAGAACACGCTTGCAGATATTAGTGGATACAAGAAAAATACTACCAAGATTCTGATCGAAGGAACTCCCTATAATATCAAGGAAAATCATCCTAACAAAGTATGCAAGAAAGCATGGAATAGTAATTGTTGAAAAATGTGTGGAGAAAAAAAATCAAGTCTTGAAAAGAAAATAATCAACTGCAAAGCTACCCGATTCTATGAGGCAACATATGACACTATATGTATGGGTCAGGATATAATATCACCAACGCCATACACTCGTCCGAAGCCTGGTAGTCTACTGACCAGAAAGGGAGACCTTTACTTGGCGCCTATATAATACTTTTTTTAATGATTCTGTACATCCTGAATCTCCTGAATTGAAATCTGCAGGGGCACATTGCATATCTTTTTGCTCCTTTTGGATTTAACAAGGTTAAATCCATTTCACGATAAATCCACTCGCCCTGGTCCTGTTGCAGAAGCAGCGGATTTATTGGAGGGTGGATTTAAGTAGAGTTACCATGGATTTACCGGGGAGTTATCAGTGAGTTACCTTATTTCCAGACTTGTCTATGCCCATATTTGGATATCAGAAACAGTCAGCAGAATTAAAAACAACCACAGGATTTAATGGAGTATTTGAGATTTACAAACAATGGTCCTATTTTCACACTTTTGGTGTATCTACAAAACTAAAAATCTGGGAACATACTCAATTAACAGTCCTTAATAGATTACGGTAGTTTATTTCATGAAAACACGGTTAGATTTATAAATCTTGAACTTAAATCACACCCCTTTAGGTGTGATTTAAAAGGAAGGCAAAAACCACTGTTAACTCCTTGATTTTGCACTTTGACCTCTCATTAAATCCAGTGCACTCTCTCTGTGCAACACCCACTTTACTCCAATTTAAATCTATGGACATAAATCCAACCATATGCAACAGTAGAAGGGGAGTTATGGAGAATGTACAACAGGAAAAGGATTTAACTAGGATTTAAATCTCACCAAGCGAATATGCAACATGCCCCTGGGCACCAAGCTGAAATCTTTGGGCAACTCAAGTTATTCGAGTTTTAAGAAAAAAGGCTGAAAAATACAATTTGAATAAAAAAAATGCATTTTTGCAATAGCGTTTACAAATACAGTTATGCGAAGGAAGTGAGTCTTTAAAATATAATAGAATACATGTCATCTACCCTTTTTGTCATATGAAATTGACATATGACCTATCTAGGTCACTTATGAAGGTCACAAGTATGCTATATAATTGTCAATCATTTTAATGAATCAGAATGAAGTTTTCTTTGCATGTGAGGAGCCAGAAATAATTGTAAATCACCATTGAAAATTCACACAAGAAAGATAGATAAATAATTATGTATGTTGACCTGTAAAACATATAATTGTTGAATGTGAGGGCCTACAAAATAAATCTCAAAAAATAGAAATCAATAGAAAAGTGGGTCCATTTTCATATTCTCATAATCTTTGTCAGGATCTTGATAGAGGATAGATGGGCACAGCCCCGTGGATCATCAAGGAGACCGTGGATAGGTCACCTTGTCAGCAGGGATGTGGAAGGGGGTCGAGGGGCAACCCAGCTCCAGGGCGTCATGATAAATTATGCCCAAACTATGAAAACCAGAGGTTCGTCCGACAGACCGAGGACGTACCCTAAAGCCCCATACCCGGTCGGCGATTTTACCGTCGCCGGGCGCTGTTAAAAACGGCCGTCGTCGTCATCAGGCGACGGTAATATGTGGCATGTTTGATATTTTATCGGGGATTTCCCCGGCGATCGTGTTGTGCCTTGCCGGTCGCCCAGAAACAGTACCATACCCACAGGGAGTCGCCCGGCGAATTGTTTGATAACCCAGTCTCCCAGCCACTTTACCGCCGATTCTTCCAGATGCCCGTCGCCCGTCGCGGCTAGAGTCGCTTAGTGGGTATGGCCCTTAAGGGTCTTCTATATTTTATCACCCAATCAAAGCTCCAAATGTCTTTAAAATAGTGAAAATGATGTACAGCCTGTCAATACGCACTCCCCTCTGTACGTACATCCCCTCGGCAGAGCGGGTGATAAATTATTGGCATTACTTGGCTCACCTGCATGGCTTGCTATCTATACTAGGTGTCTTCTGAATTGATCTTTTTTGATTCAGGAAATAACAATCTTTGCAATGTGACCCTTTTCTACTTTATTATGATTGTTAGAAGCTGAACTATTTGGAGGATCTGATCTGATCTGGTAGCATTTCCATAAAAATTTGGCGATAATTATCGCGAGTTAAAATCAGTATCGTGGCGATAATTACAAAATATCTCGGTTAAAAAAAAAAAAAATTTTCACAAATATTAATATACCAAAATATATATGTGACCAAGTAAGAAGCCTATAAAGTTTAAGTTTGATTTAAAAAAAAATTGAATAAAAAAAATGAAAAACAAAAATTTTATGTGGCGATAACATTTGTTGGTATCGTGGTATCCTTCAACCTGGATTATCGCAAAAATTTTATGGAATGCACCCCAGATCTCACCGATTTTTGTTTGCCAATATTGTCATCAGTCAGCTTCACTTAAGCTTTTACCAGCATTTCCTCCATAATCAACCTTGTATATCGTCAATACACAACAGTATATTGCCCCAATACGCATAAATTGAAATAACAGGGTTCAAATGATAATGTATATTTGTTTGTAATACCTTTATGTGCCATAATATCCAACTTTGTTTATGCTAGATCACCATATATCCACTGATTTAGACAAATATACACACACACTGGCTCTGGATCCGACATGTCTTCCCAAGCAAGAGTGTGAAATTATCATAACGTTGCAGCAGCATTCCGTTTAGTTCTAGATCTGCTTTGATTAATGTGCTGTTATTTTAATCTTGCCCGTAAACGTCTTCAGAACCTAAAGCCCCATACCCACTAGGCAATTTTACCGGCGCCGGACGCCGGGCAACTGAGAGAATCGGAAGTGAAATTTCTGGCCAATCACAATCGCTGGGCGATTCTCCGTGGGTATGGTGCACATTCTGGGCGACAGGAAACGGACAACAAGATCGCCAGGGAAATCATCAGGAAAATCGCTGGGAAATGATCAAACTTGCCTGATATTCCAGTCACCTGGTGACGGCAACAGCAATTCTCCCTGTCGCCCTTCGCCCGTCAACAGTGAGATCGCCTATTGGGAATGGGGCTTACCATTTTGACGTTGCACCATAACATTTTGTGACATTCTTTTATTTTACAATAATGTTAATTAAACATTCTCTAATAGTAAGGTCTCAACTTCACTAAAATATAATGTTATCATAACATTCTTCTTTTAGCATGTCTGAACTTTATCTAAAATAACATAACTGTTATGTGAAAATTAGACAGGTTACAGACTGACCAAAATAGTACAGTTGCAAAATGTGCTTGTTACTTCGCTGCCTACCTGGGTGCACACCATCACTGCCGCCATAGTGAATCAACATCTTGACCGAAATCTCAGTTAACAAAGATTGTGTTTATCAATCATCGTTCAAAGGGACCACCCAAACATTTTGATCAGAATTCCTGTGGAGGGAATATTGTGCTCTGATGTTTCAACACATTTTCCCTGCAAAAATGGTTCTTTGCTATTTGTCATAAATGCTTCATGCCTAAATTGCAAAGTAAATACGATGGTCTCTTATGAGCACAAAAACTATCACTTACTTCTGACGATGAGACGGCAACTCTCAGATACAATGCCAAACTTGTTGGTGGCCTGACATGTATAAAGACCCAAATCCGATTTCTTTACACCCTGAAATAAACATGAAGGTGTTAATTTATTTCTTTAGTGGTTACTTGATGCATTTTTTCTAAAGGATTCATATTCAGGTTGGTAGACATTTTTTGACAAATATTCAGTCATTTCCAAAACCACCCCTAAATTTATATATATGTGTGTGCATTGTTTATATACTAAAACATTAACTTATGATAATCAACAATTTATAGGAAACTAGGCTGATATACTCACTTACTCTAAGGAGCCACACCTATGCTATTTGACATAGTCAATAAATTGGATCTGTCTCATAACCTCTTTACACCATACCTTTATAGTGAGATTGCCCCCATTTGCCATTCCTTCTTCATCCTCTTTAATAGACATACGTGGGTCGTCCACGGGCTGGCCCTCCTTAGTCCATGAGATCTTTGGGCGGGGGTGGCCAAAGACTTGACACGTCAAGTTGACAGTTTGTCCTTCGGCAACCTTGAGCACTGGCACTGGAGCTCTGATAAATGAGGGTGCTTCAGCTGCAGAAATTACATCAGAGTTTTGGATTAATTTTAATAAATACACATAGTTTTCTGTGAGGATAAAAGCTAGCAACCAGCCAGAGCTTATATCTCAATCACTTGCCGAGCAATAATTCTATTAAGTTTATGATTATGATATATTTATTATTGAAATTTTAATCTCAATGAAATATATCCCAGGAATTGCCATCATCCAGAAATGTTTCTATTATGAGTTCATTTAAGGATTTTATGACAAATATCATTGGAGAAACGTGCTATCACTGGGAATACACTTTACACAAACTCATATCTCTCAGATTGGTCTTTGATAGAGGATAGGGTCAAGACCTGAAATGGTTTGTCTTACCTAGAACTTTGAGGTAGACATTTTTGAAGATGTAGCCATGCTTGTTGCTGGCGTTACACTGCAAGACCTGTGTGTCGGCAATGGTCAAATTCTGGTAGTAGACAGTGCCATTGGCAACTGTACGTTGAGAGTTTGTGTCCAAATCTATTGATGTAGAGACACATAATCAGAATCTGAACTAGGTTTATCTCGGCCAATAGAAAAAAAATTCTGAAGAAGAAAAATATGTCCCAAAATTCATGATGCAGGAAAATTCTGAATGTCACGTCAATCTCTAGCGAGGCTTTTTCCACCAGCTCAATAAGTTCTGCTAACCATGCAGATTTTGTCATCTGTTTTTTGCTATAGCTGCCTTTTATTCCCTTGACAATGCGGTGACAACTCGTGTTGCAACAAGATATTGCCAGATGTTGTTAAAACTATACCTCATAGTCTGACAGAAGTTGAAAAAGTCATTGTTTGCTATCAGTGTAAATGATGTATGCAAAATTAAAGTAATCTCAAAATGTAAAAGATGTAAAACTTGAAAAGTTGAGAAACTAATATACAAATAAATATAAAAGGAATGAATAAAATATATGTAAATATAACAATACAAAAGGATGAAGCCCAATGTTTATACATATAGAGTAACAATCTATAGCTATGAGATATCAATGCTGAGATGAAGATAGCATAACACTATGTAACAAATTCAACACACAATTTTGGCATGTCAGGTTGGGACTGATCATGAAAACCTTGTTTCTTTAGACACTTCTTTTTTCAATATTTGCTCCAGAAACATTCTTATCTATTTTTATAGAAACTTCAGTGCTTGTTTTTAATTTATTTTTTTTAATTGCATTTGAAACTCATATAACACTTCGCCTTGGTAGTATGTAGCTGTTCTTCCAGTGGTTGCCAGTCTCACAACTATAATATCACACCTTTAAAATGTTGTCACTAATTATACAAGTCATTCAGATGCATTTAAAATCAAACCATATAATTATAAAAGAAGGGAGTAGCAGTAGGAGAAGAGTCGAAAAGTAAGTAAGTAACTACATAGTTAACTAATTAATCTACTAAATGGATGATAAAATTGTGATGAAAGGTGAGAGAGGGATGAGGAGATGACGTTGTCACATTGTTTTGTCTACAAATTATTTTGTTTTAGATCTTTTTTTAAGTTTTGAGTATAGTGTTTTTTCTTTGTTTTGGTCTTTGAGAAGGGTTGAAATGCAAATGCCAAAATTGAATGAACATGCCAAACACAAACATAATTCAATTTGAGAAACAGGAAATGTTACATTTAATTTGGAGCAAATGATGTAACGATTATGATTCTTTTTATCTCTGCAGCTTGTACAATGATAGCTGCATCCTGACGAAGATGGTTACACGTCGAAACATGTTGATCCTGCCAAGACTTTTTATGTCCTTTATTAATCAATAAAACAAGTTGATTTCATTGAGTTTGATATTACACTACACCATTAAATTATAATTGTATACCAATAGATAGAGAAAAATCTGAGCTTTAACATGATATATGACCATTCGTAATCGGAGCATTATTGAGAAAGGCATTAACTATGAGAAAGTGCATACTACTATAATGCTGGAGGCAGGTGAAAAACGGCCATAGGCCGACCTTGCATGTATAACCCGGATAAATAAAAGATTAAAAAAAAAATGCTTTTCTGATTTGGCCTTCATCACTGGGGTCTCTCCTTAATGTTTATATATGTGTAAATATTTATAATTAATTGTCACTATGTCATATCAATTGTATGGTAGCTCTTGTGCTGCCAACTGGTGGTGGTGTCACTTCACTATGTTTGTTTATGTGGTTGCTGTGGACTACCACCTCCATTCCCAGTTGAGCCACCACCAGGCAGACATTACCTTGGGACATACCACATATTTACACAATTGGAGTTATAATATGTCTTGTTTCCAGTAAAATAAAAAATCTTTAAGGGCGGTCTACTGATGCCGGCATCAGCCAATTTGGAAGTTCTGTTATTTTGTTTTTTTGGCAGACATCAGAGTTTATATATAATATACCTGTATATCTTATATTATAAGAGTTAAAGCAATATTTTTCCACATTTTGATTTATGTTTATTTCATTAAAGACAGATATTTCATGAATGCCACCCTAGTATTGATGAGTGTTCATTGACCTTCTTGGGACAAAAATATCTGCAAAAATTTATAAGTCAAGAAATTTCAAAACTAGCTTTAGTCATGCACAAAATCCATTTTCCAGTGTGCATTTGCACCCAGAAAGTAACCTCATGTTCTTTGAGGTATATAGATCTTGCCATGTTAATGAGCTGTCACATTCACAATAATTCTTACAGTCTCTGGGATTTCCAGCCTTGTGGGAAATGCATATCCATAGCTCTAGAGCCTTTATTCAGCTTAGGAATCATTAAAATAAAAAGAAACTAGCTAAATTCATGCAAATAATGACATTTTCCATAGTTTTCATTAATGATGGAAACATTTGGAAGAATAGAAAGGAAATGTCAGTATATTTCTTGAAATTATATTTGGCATTTCAATTTTTGGCCCAGATTATCTACAGTGCAAACATGCTTTTTTGGTTTGTCTGTTGTCTAAAATGTCATGTTTCTGTTACATTATTTTTCTGGGAGGTTGAGACCTAACCAAAACAGAATGTTATCATAACATTCTGGTGAGGTTAGGTCAAGATCAGATTAAAACAAAATGTCATTGTGAGATTCTGATTAGGTGAGGTCAAGACTTTACTTAAACAGAACATTGTTGTGACCTCCAGACCAGGGAAGGTCCCAACCTCACCTAAACAGAATGTTATTTTGATGTTCTTATTACATCAGGTCATAACCTTACCTAAGCAGAATGTTACTGTGACCATCTCATTTAGGTCTCAACCATATCTAAACAGAACATTATTGTGACATTGTGGTCACAATATTAGCCTAAAAAATAATGTCACAAGAACATTGTCAGAATGTCACAATGTAACATCGCAAAAGTTGGTTGCAGCGACGTTTAAGTTATTGGGAGTCATCAAAAGAATGTCACTGTGACCTAACAGTGTAACGTAACAAGAATTAATCCAGAACGTTGCTGCAACATTATTAGAACGTCATTTCCTTGGCTGGGTATATCTTTATAAATACCAAAGATTGGTCCATTTTACTATATTTAGCTCATTTGACCTTTGCGTCTTCAAATTTACATAACTTTTTTTCAAATTAGAATATTTAGATAATTCTTTCAGTATTGGAATCGCCAAGTCATCTTCCTTATTCAATATTCTAGGCCATGAGATGTCACTTGGTCTCTCAAGGCTTAAGAATGTGCATCATGTCTGAGAAATATAAGAAAGGTGTCCAACTTGAGTTTTGTTTTAATTCCACCTTTTATATTGGTACAATATTCCCTGATAGAAAACATGTTATTGGTGCATTTTTAAGCAAAATTAAGCAAACATATTCATGTTAAATAACATTTGGAAATATATAACCTTTTAAACAGCGGTGCCTCCTGCATGTTGCTTTTAGTTTTGTAGAAATGCTGCATAAGACAACATTATTTTCACAACGTTGCTGCAACATTGTGAAAATAATGTTGTCTTATGCAGCATTTCTACAATGTTATTATACATGTTGTAGAAACTTTGCAATATCACGTTGTAACTTTACATTGCAACAACGTTGCTGCAATGCTTTATTCCAAATGTTGCAAAAAATGTGGTAAAATATTGTCTAAACACTGTGTGTTTGCTGGGTAGTCATATCAGGACACATCCAGGAAGATAAGCTTGCACACATGACATAGGAACAAGTGACAATGACAAACCTGTCTTATCAACCTGAGCAGGACATCATTTCTCAAATTATTAGTCTGCAGAGTCTGAAGTAGTTTAAACAGTTTGAGGCTAGGCTAACAGAGTAGGAAGGGGATGACACATGGGGCTGTGTAGTGGGTGGCTGGGTAACTGCTGACATCTCATGATGGCTTGTTGTGATAAACTACATATTGGAAAGGGACAAGGGTATGTGGTAATTTTCTTTGGTAATTGTCATTTTGGTTTTGCATTTTTTGTCTTTAATTTTCAGAATTAATAGTTACCAGTTCAGAAATCAAAATCAACAACCAGACTCATTTACCCAACCAACTTCACAAATGTACTTATCATTACTTTTCAATAGTGCGCTTCACATATCAACATTCAAAGCACTTGTGTCAAAGAAAAATTTCTTTCCTTCTCGTTATGTATTTATCTCAACGGTAAAATGTGCTGCTCTGGCCAAGCCTTATAATGATGATTATGGTATTTTCAAGAAATCAAATGTGCCTTTTTGTTTTAGGGGATTATTGGGTGTGTTATATGCAACGCATTATATTTGTTGACAGACCTCACCAAGCAGCCTGTGTGATAACCACCTTTTGGTCTATGTACACGTGTATGTCTTTTATGATACAAACATGAAAAAAGAGAAAAAAAAACGGAAAAACATGATTGATATCAGTAGTTAATTAACAATGATAAATATTGTAAACATAAAAAGCATATTTGTCTATTTACCAATAACATTTTATTCAGAACAGATTTGTCTTTACTGTTTTCAACGGTTATATCCTAATATTATAATAAGAAGACACTATTATGGAGTATGAAGTCGGATATATTTAGCTATATTAGGCCAAGGTCCGAATTTACTTTTTAACGTTTTTTTCAACTTGTTTTTAACGTTTTTTTTTAATATTTGGCCAATTTTACCCAAATTTCATGAGGATATAAATACAATTGAATGAAATGATCGTATTTTCATATCTCCGGCATTAATATCTGTGACATTACTCTTTTTTGACTCAGATTGAAAGATATATTTGTGCAAAATATTATCTATTATTTTATATTTATATTTTATATTTTACACATATTATTGAATAGATATAACATTACTAAATCGTCATTGGTGGTTTGGTTTAGGCCTGGTGACAATCTCGGACATTACTCCCTTTAAAATATTCTCTTACATTATCAGCACATTAATATTCTCTCTCATTGAATGAATATACTACAAACTCTATTAAAACAAAATTTTGCATTTTATAACTTTGTTTATCTATCATTTACTGTCTTTGAAAATCAAACTAATTATTTATCTAAATCTATAAATCTTTGGATGCACCATGTGAACAAAAACAGCGAAATCTTGGACATAAAATAATTACCATGACATAAAGATTTCTGACAGAGACAGTTCGAGGAAGCAGCACTCAAATTGTTATAAGGACAACATTAATAGACCAGTGGCATTACATGCAAGACTTTACAAGGATTGTCCCAAAGATATTTAAGAATTTTTTTTTCAGAACATTGTTATAAAGTTAAAGAAACCTTACCCTCTATTGGTACTCCATTGACTGCCCATTCGATTTTGGGCAGAGGGACACCACTTGCGTCACACTCGAACTCAGCATCCTCCCCCTCAGATGCTATAATGTCTCTTATAGCACGGGTAAAGTATGGTGAAGCTGGGGAATAAAATGTGTGGTTTCAGTGAAAATGTCAGACATAAAAGAATTTCTGAGAGTTAACTCATTACAGTATAGTCCACAAATATGAGCAGAGAAAAGTCTACAAAAATGTTTACGTTTTTAATCCCACCACATAGATGCTCTTATAATTATGCTGTATTTAATTTCAAGTTGACGACATTCAAACAGGAAGTCAGTTCAATTGATAATTCTAGTTGATAGTACACATTGAGTAGGATGTACTTTAGATTTGTTGTGGGCATGCATTATGGCTTCTTTCTTGTTCACTTTATTTGAAACTGTACAACTCAAATACAAGTTTCTGGTCTCCCATCGTGTCAGTTTTAACATTAATCTATGACATCCTATTTACGAGTATGCTATCAATTCATCAATTTGCATTCAAAAAGTAAACAAGTAAAGTAAAATCAAGAATATATCAACTTGGTAAATTGCGAAAGTTTATTACTAGCAACATAGCTAACACCATCTATAAACAAGTAATTCTCCCCCTGTTTGACTATGGAGATTTCCTAGTTGAAAGCGGTCCAAAAGTCCAAATAGATATCTTAGATACCTTACATGAAAAGGCTGTCCTTATGATAGACAACCATGTAACTAAGAGTCTAGATCCAAATGTATTGATGCTAAAATATGGGATCGAAACACTAAGGCAGCGAAGACGTAGTCATCACTGCAGTATTATGTACAGGCAAAGTAAAATTCCACATAAACTAGATATGGTAAGGCCTAGTATTAACCTGAGGAGTAGGTGGAAAGTAAAATTTTGATCTAAAATATGTATGTATTCAAAATATCTGAAGAGCCCGAAATATAGAGGGGTATCACTTTGGGACCGAATCCCAAAGGATATCCAACGATTGACCACTAAATTCAAGTTTAAGTGTGCAATGAAGTGTATTAAACTGTAGGATATTGTAATATGGGGACCAACCTATATCTAGTTAATGTGTGATGAATGGTGCTATCTGTGAGGATTAGTGATTATATCATTGTGAACATCTCATATCTCATATAGACATTACTGCGCTCATCATTGTAATAGGCTGGAAGAACATGTATTGATGTGAAGCCTTTGAAATTAATAATAATAATAATAATAAAAAGATTACATCATACCCAGCCAAGGTGTGACGTAATGGTCACGTTATGCAACCATACTTTTTTGAGTTGTCTGTTACTTACTGAAATGTCACGTAACTGTTACATTATTTTTCTGTGAGGTTGAGACCTAACCAAAACAGAATGTTATCATAATGTTTTGGTGAGGTTAGGTCAAGATCAAATTAAAATAGAATGTCATTGTGACATTCTGATTGGGTGAGGTCTAGACCTGACTTAAATAGAATGTTGTTGTGACCTCCTGACCAGGGGAGGTCCCAACCTTACCTAAACAGAACATTATTGTAATGTCCTGATTACGTCAGGTCTTAACCTTACCTAAACAGAAACTTACTGTAACCATCAGACTGTGTCTCCCCACATGGAAAGGATGCTTCATGCGGGAATTAAGCATTACAGAGGATGTTTTAAGCTCTCAAATGATACCAAGCACATCAAAATTGGATGATTTTCAAGGAAGTTACAGGGTGTTGAACACAGGACAGTCAGTAATCCTGTAAATGGCAAAAAGCCTGGTTTTGAATATTTATCTAAATATTCAGTAATGAAATACAATTTCCCCATAAATTAACAAAACTCTTTAAAAAGCTATTATGTGAATAACTTTTAACCTAGGAAAGATGATCTATTTTAGTTTGGACTGATAATATAATGAAGTCATGCTTATCCAAATGGGTTACAATTACTATTTTTAGGTAATATATGGGGAAAAACATTCCATTTCCATTCCAAATAGAATGTATTCCAAACTATATGGAATGTTTAGAGTGGGATAATTGAATTCTACACAAAAAGTTGGTCTAGCAGATTTTCATCCCTATATTTTAAAAATCTACCCTTATCTCCCATAATATTGGCTGTAGAGCTTAAGATATAACCCCCTCAGAGCATCCTTTCTGTGTGGGGAGACACTGATTCTTATTAGGTTAGGTGTCACCCTAACCAAAACAGAATGTTATTGTGAAATCCTAATTCAGTGAGGTCTCAACCACGCCTAAACAGAATGTTATTGTGACATTCATATTAAGTCTCAGCCTCATAAATAACGTTACAAGAACGTTGTCAGAAAATCACAATGTCATGTCACAATAAAATTTAATAAAATAATATTGATATCACCACGACACAACACGGACACAACGGCATGCAGTGTTTGTTTAAGTTTTAGTCCAGTTCACATTCTACACTTCATTCAAATACCTCCTGATTTCTTGTTTATAGTGTTTCACTATATTTATTATTCTCACGGATAGAAGATTGACCAAAGTAGCCAGCAGTACATTTATACCATCGTGTACATTGCAGGAGCATTATGTAAACTTGTTAACCTGACTGAGGTTGTTGGTTTTAGGTATCCACTTTCTATATTTTTGTAAATACAACGTGACAGAAAATATCGCATTCTTTTATCAAAAGGTTGTACATTTAGGTTATTATGGAGATCAAACACATGCACATCCATCTGACAACGAACTTTTAAACAAGCACTCAAGGCACAATTTGGCATTACCTGTAATTTCTGCCACTCTAAAGTCTGCTACTGGTCCAGCACAGAAAAATAAGTTCCCATAATCCAAATAATTATGACAAAGCCATTGATTAAAGCCTGTATTCCAACATGCATTTGCATACTTGTATTCATCATTTTCTCATGTTTATTGACATGAACACAAGTGAAGCGCAAGCATTTCTGAATTTGCTTGCATTCCTACTTGCATTCCTACTTGCATTCATGGAACGCAAGTATGAACGCAAGTAATAGGTCATATTCAATGATGCATTCAGTGACACTTCCTTTAATAACGGAAACACAACTTTCCTTGTGTTCTGATATCAACATGTTGGTATCTTGTGGCACCGAACGCATTGTGGAATATAGCCTTTAAGCACCACAATGGCAGCATCATCTGTCAGCATAATATTTCATATTCGCCTATACAAATATAATTTGAAAGAGAAGGATTTTAATGTTTTGCTGTTTCGCAAAATTCATTGGTTCGTTGGTTATCTAGAACTATACCTAGGTACTTATAGGAGTTCTCCACAGGCAAGATTTGACATCATTTTGAAATACTATTCAGATACTTTTTCATTTTGCACTCTATCTACATCACAACGATATTACTATATCATCTGCATAATATAAAACATGACTTTTTACTACACTCATAGCCATGTCATTTGCATATATAATTTTAATGAATAATAGGGGACCTAACTTGCTCCCCTTGGGAACTCTATATTCTATACCTTGCCATTAAGAGTTTACTACTTTAGGCACTGTCTGTTGACTTCTTATCCACAAGATCACACTTTTACACAGTTTGTATTTCGGTAACTTTCTTGATAGTTGTGCATGATCAATATTGTCAAACACCTTTGCAAAGTCGATAAATATAGCTGAGGCATACTATGATTAATTTAAATTCTAGATATATCACAAGCTTAAAACTGTTTCTTTCATAACATGTATTAGATTGTTAAATCATATTATGATACTTCTCTGTAATGTTGAAGTCAAATTATAATTTTACCTAGGACAACACATTGAGTTATAGGGATTATGGTAATTTTTGATAATTCTTACTAAGATTTTTATAGAAAAATACAACCCAAGATTGAAACTTACATTCAACAGTCAGCTCAAAGTCTCGATGGAGTGGGTTGATGTTGGGCTTGTTGGGCGTTTCAGCTGAACAGCGGTAGGTGCCTGCGTCTGACCATGCCATGTTATGTAGAACCAGCTCCATTCCCTCTGACTTGATCTTGTGGTCAGCTGGCATGTTCCTGCCTCCTTGCCGGGTCCATATTACATGAGGGGTTGGGCTGAATGGGCCGCAGGAGAATTTCATATGGGTGTATTGGGGTTTTGTCATTTTTCTGAGGCTCTCCCAATGTTTATGATTTGCACACATTTTATTTATCCTTCCTGATCCAAACTTTAGTTTTATGTATCCACTTACTTACTTTCTACAAGGTTTTTATAGACTTTTATCTACAATATATTACAACTATTGAAATGCAGTACTTTAGTGACTAGTGATGACAGCTTCACTTAACTTTTCTGATCCAAACTATTCAATGTTTTTTTCAGCTTTTAAGGATGGACTGAGATGTATTGACAAAATTACAAGAGTTTAAGGATCACCGTTATTGTTATCTATGGGGTTTATTAAAGCACACACGGCAAATTTTTGATCTCATACACTAATAGACTTTGCCCTGTTTGAATTACTTTGCTCTAAACCGTGTCAAGAAGTGTAAGGGATGTGTTCACACTCTTGCAGTGTAAATGGTATGGCCCATTACATAAGTGTCTCACAGGGGGTCCCCCCCCACCTTGCCTGTAACCCTGGAGCTGCCACTAAACTTTCACCTCCTTAAGTTGACCCAATGACCCAGATAATATAGCAAAAAAAACAAGAAATCAAGAATCAAATATAATCAATATTTAGCTTACAAAATTCCATAGCAAAAGCAAATAAAGGTAAGGTATACTCTTTGGTATTCTTTGGGTATCCTTTGCATTCTAAATTTTGTTGAAAAACAGAAAGGTTAGGACGGGATTAGGGGGAGTAGGGGGCCGGGAAGAGGACAGGGGCACGGCCCTGGTCTCCCCGTGCATTGCTCTGTGGTGCTGACGGGATTAGGGGGAGTAGAGGGCCGGGAAGAGGTCAGGGGGACGGCCCTGGTCTCCCCGTGCGTTGCTCTGTGATGCTGACGGGGTTAGGGGGAGTAGAGGGCCGGGAAGAGGTCAGGGGGACGGCCCTGGTCTCCCAGTGCGTTGCTCTGTGATGCTGACGGGGTTAGGGGGAGTAGGGGGCCGGGAAGAGGTCAGGGGGACGGCCCTGGTCTCCCCGTGCGTTGCTCTGTGGTGCTGACGGGATTAGGGGGAGTAGGGGGCCGGGAAGAGGTCAGGGGGACGGCCCTGGGCTCCCCGTGCGTTGCTCTGTGATGCTGACGGGGTTAGGGGGAGTAGGGGGCCGGGAAGAGGTCAGGGGAATAGCCCTGGTCTCCCCGTGCGTTGCTCTGTGATGCTGACGGGGTTAGGGGGAGTAGGGGGCCGTGGAAGAAAAGAACCTTTTGAGAGGGTTTTCATGCCGATTTGAGCACTTTGAAAAATTTCCAAATTTGAAACATTTATGACTCCCAGTATGAGTCAACTATGGTTCAAAACTGACTCTAAGGTTGTAGCCCCGAGTGAGAATGACCATTGTAAACTAGTCAGGAAACTGAGACTAATAAAACATTTTCTAGAAATTTAGACAGATTTTTAACTTAATTCTTACAGTGAAAACCCCAACCAATGGATTTTGCTAAAAACTTGCATAAATGATATCTAGGCCTATCTCATGCCAAAAATGTCCCCTATTTAATGGAAATCATTTTACATATTTCCCGGCCTCCAGCCATTCCCCTCAGCTTCCCCTATTTGATGGAGTTAAGGTTGTTGGGGCATTCTGACGGGAATGCAATTACCTGATGACTTGTGGAAGAAAAGAACCTTCTAGTAGGGTTTTCATGCCGATTTGAGCACTTTGAAAACTTTTCAAATTTGAAACATTTATGACTCCCAGTATGAGTCAACTATGAGTCAAAACTGACTCTAAAGTTGTAGCCCCGAGTGAGAATGACAATTCTATACATGTCAGAAAATTCTATGATGATTACAACATTATCTAGAAATTTAGAAAGGTTTTTCACCTTATTTTTATATTGAAAGACTCAACCAATGGATTTTGCTAAAAACTTGCATAAATGATAATTAGGCCCATCTTATGCCAAAAATGTCCCCAATTTGATGGAAATCATTTTTCATATTTCCGAGCCTCAGGTGAGGGGATAGGTTGGTTACCTACCGTCCCCCCTCCTGTATTGTTTCTTTGTTGATTTGAGGCTCAGGCCTACCAGAAGGACACATCCAATCCCACTATGATGTATTAGGCTGGCCACCTGCACCCATCCTTAACCCATGAGTTGCCCCCCAGACAATTTGCTGCCTATATTATATTCGACAATGTTGTTGGCATGAGATAGGCCTAGATATCATTTATGCAAGTTTTTAGCAAAATCCATTGGTTGGGGTTTTCACTGTAAGAATTAAGGTAAAAATCTGTCTAAATTTCTAGAAAATGTTTTATTAGTCTCACAGTTTCCTGACTAGTTTATAATGGTCATTCTTAGTCGGGGCTACAAGCTCAGAGTCAGTTTTGACTCATAGTTGACTCATACTGGGAGTCAAAAATGTTTCAAATTTGGAAATTTTTCAAAGTGCTCAAATCGGCATGAAAACCCTATCAAAAGGTTATTTTCTTCCACAAGTCATCAGCTCTTTGCAACCTGAGAATATCAGGAGGCTAGAGGTGGCTATTCATAGAGGGATGGTCAGGGACATGGAGTAAAGGCTGGGAAATATGTAAAAGGATTTCCATCAATTAGGGGACATTTTTGGCATAAGATGGGCCTAATTATCATTTATGAAAGATTTTAGCAAAATCCATTGGTTGAGTCTTTCAGTATAAAAATAAGGTGAAAAATCTTTCTAAATTTCTAGATAATTTTGTAATCATCACAGAATTTTCTGGCATGTATAGAATTGTCCTTCTCACTCGGGGCTACAACCTAAGAGTCACATTTGACCCATAGTTGACTCCTACTGGGAGTCATAAATGTTTTAAATTTGGATTTTTTTCAAAGTGCTCAAATCGGCATGAAAACCCTATCAAAAGCTTCTTTTCTTCCACAAGTCATCAGCCCCCGTGCGTTACTCTGTGGGACTGACGGGATTAGGATGGGTAGGGGGCCGGGAAGAGGTCAGGGGGATAGCCCTGCAGGTCTCCCCGTGGGTTGCTCTGCAGTCTAGGCCTTTACCAACACCTCTGGTCAGACATAGAAAGGGCTGGGAAATAACTAAAATGAGACAACCAAACATAGTGCTAATTATAGATGTCCCCAGCTGGGCGGGGGTGGGTGGGTGGGGGACCCCCTGTGAGACACTTATGTAATGGGCCATACCATTTACACTGCAAGAGCCCTTACACATCCCTTACACTCCTTGACACGTTTTAGAGCAAGTGGTTTCAGACACGCCCGAGCCTGTCTAATGTATGAGTTCAAATTCTTCCCGTGACACTTACTATCCTGAGAAGATACACTTCATCCAGTATGTCCCTCCTTTAATGGCAATATAGGGACCTTTTGTAAACCAGCGCAGCTGTGGTGCCCGGAAAAATGGTGTCTCTAGGTACAAAAGGATGATACAGTTAGCAGTGTACATATTTAGCAATACATTTAGTTATGACAATTCATAATCAAACCTATATTCCAACTGGAGAAACTTTTATGTCACATCAACAGATATTTAGACAAATAAATTGATCATAATCAGCATATACTGTACTTCACTGTGAAACAATGTGCCTGTTTAAGGTGGATACTGTTATAATTCTCTTTTTGATACAGCTAATGGTATGAAAATGTATATTGCCATATATAGGAATCAATAGAATTGAAACAACTTGTTAGTGGACTAATAGTTTGGGAGTAGCCAGAGCCAGTCTATTCTATAGCCTTTAGGGCCTGGACTGCCTTGTCAGTGAATGTGTCATTAAGTCGTTGTGCCTCTCATTCTACAGTGGCGGATCCAGGGGGGGGGAGGGGGGGCAAATGGGGCAATTGCCCCCCCCCCCCCCAGACCTACGGGACAAAATTTTGGCATCTTAAAATTGGAAGATCTGTGTTTATCTGGTGCTTTTCTTTTTCATTTTTATAAGGGGGGTTTGGTCCCCCCCCCAGAGCACTGGCTCTGGATCCGCCCCTGTCCTACCATACTTCCACACTGCTTCCACACTACTTCCAATGCTCTTCACACAAAGATTTTCCATTCTAGACAAAGATCATTTTTCTGTAATAATGGCCCTTCCTAGGTTTATACATCTGGGCATCTCGAAAATATGGCATAGCTGTGGATAGACCTGAATGTAACTGATAATACTATCACCCATCCTTATGTTTTGTTATATTAGTATTAATATTTTTCACAGTTATCATTACTTTGTATATTATGATATTATATACCAATGCCGAATTACGTTATGAATACTAACTGGACACTGCCATTCAGTATCTCTGGTGTATTGGCACAGTGGGCAGTATTCATGTATACTGCCCACCTTGCTTTACTGTGTAAATACATATAACCAACCGAGAAGGGAGTACGAGGGTGATTATCACCCCGAGCCGGGACCCCAATATCAGCCCGAGACCAGGGCCCGAAGGGCCGGCCAAGGGCTGATATCGGGGTCTCGGCGAGGGGTGATAACTGCCCGAGTACTCCCTTCGAGGTTGGTTTTGGATTTATTATACCTTTTCTGTTAGATCTGAGCTCCCAAGGAAGGATGCACAGCAACCAGTGATGGTGGGACTGTGATGTTGCACATTTTTTTATGTTTTTTCATATAACTCTTTTGATATCCATCAAATCCACAAACGGTAAGCAGTAAAATGTAGCTAGGAACGTTGTGCAGACAATGCATATGATAGATTTTTTATTTCTTAATGATTTCATTTTTTCATGAATTTTAGAAAAATAAAGAGTTTCTGTATCACCCTGCAGGGCGATACAAGGGTGGTTATCACCCAGGTTTGTATCGCCCTGTGTTAAACTCTTAACTACTAAACCTGTATCACCCTAAGGTATAATAAAATGTTTTTCTCCTTATTTTGTGATTCTGAATGGATTTACATGATTATTTTTTTAATGTCAGGTAATATAATGCAGTCTGATTAATTATAAATGGAGGTAGTGATAGAGTCCTAATTTAAGAGAAAATAATGAATATAAGGGAAAACTGCTTGACACCAGTCAAAGTGTGTGCATAATCAATACATTGGGATACTGCCCACTTTGCTCCACTGGTAATTTCCTTTTTATTTTCTGTATAACACATAAAATATGATATATAATATAAGGAAAACTTACCGCGGTTGATAGTACAACCCTGTATACTCGGTGGGATGTCAGAAAAATTATTTCGACACCCACCTCGTATTCAGGGTTGTACTGTCAACCTCTGTATGTTTTACTATAATACCAAATGGAATTGCAAGGAGTGCAATATAGTTTGACTGTAACAGAAGAACATGACTATATCACTACCAAACATTTTCAACTAGAGATTATATAGGTAAATTTCATCAAGCTCTACTGTATCCTCAAAACACTGCACAAGCTGTTAAAGTAAAAGAATGCTATAAAAAATAGACCTATGCACCAAGAAAGGGTGACTTTAAAAGTTTTGGAAAAATGCATTAATTTTTTTTCAAACAACCATAACTTTGTAGATATATGAGATACAGTTCAACTTCATATATCATATGATTCAGAATAAATTGAATAATCAAAATGGACTGGCTTTGCAAAACATATCATAGAATGAAAACATTCTATTTGGAACCAAAATCTGAAAAATGAAAAAACTTTTACAATGAAGTGATACAATGTGATTTGAGGCTCTATAGAAAGAATGTGATATTTGTGATATGTCAAAATTAGTATATTAAGCACATCTGTCCTCACTTTAAGATTGCAATGGTGTAAACTGTTAGTGGCTATTACGTCAAGTTATTACTTTACAGCTAAATCTATAAAAGTTCAAAATGGTCAAAAAGTGGTAAATGGATGATTTTCAGAGATTCTCTATGGGGATTTACTATAGAATTTGGTTGTTAAATGCGCTAATTCATGATATGAAAGGTCTTTTGAGCATCAAATCATTAAAAATAGTCCTATAATGTTCTATGACCACTTAAAAGAAAGAACATAATGTCTCCTACATCCTCAGGCAACCAATAAATGAATTTAGGGTTCCAATGGTGTGATTTACATGCTTCATAAAGGATGAAACGTCAACCTTTCATAGAGCATGAATCTATACACACATGTTGATCCATGACACTGTAGTTCAAGCTTCAAAGATTGTAACATTTAAACACAAAGTAAGACATAAAGTGTGCATCATGAAGGTCTGACTTATGCCAGGTTCCACAGAATGTCTGCAGCATATCGAGATATTCCTGTCTCAGAAAAAATAACTGACCGGACAAAAAACTACACTCACAAAAGTAATATCAAGGTGAAGGAAGGCCAAAACTAAACTGATGTACATATACAATGCAGCAGTTTTT